>JBBMOE010000030.1:116721-214221 GCA_037975065.1 Chaetodon trifasciatus
CCCCAGGACCTCCCCCTCTGCCTCCCGCTTTCTCTGCAGAACTCCAGAATTGTTTACAAGACGTCAGATTTAACCTGCTAACCTTTAACCCGTTTCAAGGACAGTTTCTGTTCTACCAGCTCTACCAGCCTGCTACCTCCTTCATCAGTCTTCCTGGAACAATATGCTCCTATCAAAGGGTTTGTACGCTGACCCTGTACAGTGACCCTGTGCTGGGCAGTAAAACATGAGCGCTGTGTCATTTTAACGCCTTCCTGTTCTGTGAGCCATGCTGGTCACAGCTCAAAGCTGCCAATCGCTGCTCACATCTCTGGAAGAATGAATAATATGTGTTGACATGGCTCCAGTAATTTACTGAAAGCCACTAACAGCAAACACAGTGACAGCCACAGTCACATCGGCAGTAACAGTAGTAGCAGTTGAAGTAGTCTTCGTACGAGGTTTCGTGGTCATGGCATTTCAGGTCAGTGAGCACTCACTGGATGTTCTGCAGGTCAGAGGATGTTCAGTTTGGATGTTGGTCATTGATTCAAACTGAAATACTGAAACTGTCATGAAGATTTGTTCAAACATTCCTGCTCCTGAGAGGATGAATCCTACCGTCTAAAACACACTGAAACACAGCACAACATGAACAAGCGTCTGACCTTCACGTCACCAAAATCAACCACTGGTGGGCAGCAACAGCAGCAGAGATATCCATGAACTGCTGCAGTGCCGTCGCTCCTGCAGGTGTTTAAATACATGAACTCTGAGCTCAGGTCAAAGTCAAGCTGAAAGGCAAAGGGGGTGGCGGAGGCTGGAGGGAGGGTCAGAGGCCTGACAACAGCTGCTGCCCGCCAACTGAGGCGTAGCTACTAATTTAACCCCCATGTGCATCAGTCAGACCGGCAACAAGCAGAAGCAGCTATTATTAACCCAGATCAGACAGAAACTCAGTATTCACACACAATCCTTAGCAGAAACACTGACTGAGCACTGATCTGGATCACGATAGCTGAAATCCAGATCTGATTCCCAGGACCTGATCACAAGTCTAAGCAACAGGCTGCTTGATCAGATGAAGCACCAGAGTCTCGCAGTAACAGTCCAGTCAGCAGGTTCAAAGTCTAGTTCACAGTAAAACTGGATTTTAAAGCTTCAGACTCAGTCTTCAAATTCAAACATTATTCACTTCATTTACAGTAAAGTCACCAAATCAGTGCTGAGCCGACTGGAAAACCATCACGTCACATGATGCCAAGTACATTTCCTGAAGCACTGTACTTCAGTTCTTGTTTGTCATATACATTTCAAACAAGTTCGGACAGGAGCAAGAAAAGACTGGGAAAGTTGTGGAACGCTCCAAAAACGCCTGTTTGGAACATTCCACAGGTAAACAGGCTGATTGGTAACAGGTGAGAGTATCTGATTGGGTATGAAAGGGGCGTCCTGGAAAGGCTCAGTCGTTCACGTTATGAAGTATTTTCTCACTATGGTACTACTGCTTTTACTTAAGGATCTGAGTACTGAGTGTGACTTGGTGTGACTCGGCAGGAAAGACTTCTTCAGAGCTTCCTACCGTCATCTAGAGTGATCTCCTGGAGGCCCAAACTTTCTTCTGGCTCCTGCTTGATGCTCAGCACCTCCTCTGGACTGGACAGCGCGGGGTCCTTCTGGGGGTCAGCAGGGGCCACAAAGGCTCTTCCAGAACTCAGAGAGGATGGAGAGGGTTTTCTCTGAGCTCCACCTGAGGAGGTGGGAGGGGGGATGCCAAGGGTCTGAAGGGGCACAGAGGAGGCCTGGGGAGGCATTGTGGAGATCTGAGGAGACATGATGGGGGTCTGAAAGGGAGTCAGGGTCTGACGGGGGACTGCAGGGGTCTGCGAGGTCATAGAAGAGGAGGAGGAGGAGGAGGTTTGAAGAGGGATGGAGGAGGTGTGAGAAAACATTAAGGGGGGAGGGGGATGATGAAGACGAGACGTGTTCTGGGAAGGAGGACCACAATGCACTGGGATGTGGCAGGAATCATAATAAACCACATCAGGGCCGAGTGCGTGGTCGTGGGGGGGCGCCTGGCAGGAGGCCGGACAGAAGCCAGCGGGATTGTGGGAGACGCGGTCCACATCCCAGTGCTCCTGTTTGACTCCAGCACCAGCAGGGAGGTGACATCTGACTCCCGGTAGATAGGTGAAGCTCTGAGTCAGACTTCTTTTTCTCTTCCCGTTGGAGATGTAGAACTGGACTTGGACCGGATCCTTCGTCGTCTTATTGTAGGAAGGCACCTCCACCACAATGCTGGACTGAAAAACAGAAACACGGAGATGTGAAGAAAACTACAGAAATCCAAAAAAAGTCTCATGACTCGCATCTAAAGACTGAACTTCAAGAAGAAAAGTCCACAAACAGTCAGTCTGTCTCTGAGAGTCAACATCTGAGCCGCTTGTGATTCTCATGATGTTGGCTCTTAAACACTCACATCCAAGTCATAAAATCTACATCAAATCCACAATCTTCAGTGATGGTGTCACATCTCAGTCTGACACACTTGGACTCTGTGGTTCAACAAGCTCCTGTTAACTTCCTCTCTGTGCTTCCTCATCACCCTCTGAAGCCACGTTCAGATGCTCCAAACACTAGAGCGAATGATGAAGCAAGATAGAGGGAACGTTCATCAAACGATGACATGATGGACAGTAAGGCAGAATTAAAGCTGCAGGAATCGACGTGTGGTCACAGGAGGGCAAAAGAACTCCACAATGGGCTGATGGAGAAACCGACCTCATCTTACTGTACACATGAAAGGGTTTCAGTGATGTTAGCAACATTAGCATCTCACTGTCGGTGGTGAGAGAAGTATTCAGATCCTCACCTGAACTTCTGTCATCATTAGTTTGTCTTTATCCAGGAGCAAATGCCTGCAGATGAGGAGCTACTCTTCCTCATGGCTTGTCTCCTCTGTTATACTATAACACACTGTGCATGCACCTGAAATACACCCTTCACATTCTATAGTTATACATTTCATATCTGCCTCATCCTTCCATTATTAGATACTGCTACGATTCTTCCTGCTTTTGTCACAGGAATCACAGAAAAATCATTTATCATCATTTTGATGATATTGATCGTTTCTATGAACACATACGTTGAACTGTAAAATATATTTTCATGGTATTTTTGAAATGGTTTCTACTCACTCCGCTGCTTTTTTCTGGCACCAATCTGGCATCCGTTTCCCACACCAATCTTCCATCTGAGGGGGCACAACATGTCAGTTCACAGTGAAACAGGTGGGAGGATGCTGGACACGGAAGCATCTGATGAAAGCTGATCTTACCTGGTCCCTTCTCCATGAAAACAACCCTGGACTGTGACGAGATGTTGGATCCAGTGATGAGCAGCTCCGCTCCTCCATCCGCAGAGCAGCTGGCCGGACTGAAGCTGTCCACCTGAGGAAGCTCCTGGCCCGAGCGCTGGGCTGAAACACAACGTTGTTTGTTGGTGGTTGTATTTAAACACATCTGTGGTTTCTGCATGTTACGCAGCAGACTGCGACTTCAGTATGTTTGTCAGCATGAAACCATGAGACAGAGGAAACCTTCGCTCAGCAGTGAGAAGAAAAACTTGACTGATTCTGATCTGTGTTGGTCTTTGAAGCATGAAGTGACACATTCGCTGAACAGTCTGCTTTAACGTTTCTGCAGCTCCCTCGCTGTTGTATGCAATGTGCTGTTGACCTCTGAATGACAGACTCAGGTGTAAATATAAGGCTTTCAGATCACAGGTGACTTACAGCACTCCACAGGAACAGAGCAGGTCTGCAGCCACAGCATCAGGCCATCCGGCTGAGGGACGGCGACCCTGAACGCGACTCGCACCCTCGTGTTCTTCCGCCCGATGTCTGTCTCTCCTTTCTTCAGCTCGATGTCGGCGTTACGCAACTTCAAGATGCCGGCACAGTCAATGCTGTGGAAACCAAGAGACACAGCGTTTATCAGAATGCATCATCTGTGACTTCAGAGGTAACCTGAGGAGTTACAGAGCGATGACTCGATGAGTGAGCCCACCTTTTCTTTTGTCCACTAATATGCTCACAATCAAACAGGTGATGCAACCCACATTCCTGCCAACCACAGAGAGTGGAAATGCAAAGATGGACAGAAGAGCTGTGGCAGCTGGAGGGGGTGAACACCTCACTGGCTGCCAGCTGGACCTGCACCTTACATCGCCAAATGACTTGGCAAATGAAAGTGGCATTGACCTCCAAAAACAGACATTTCTAAAAAGCTGGGTTATTTAATGTTGCCTGCAGTCAGTTTGTTGGAAACGTAGCAATACAGAGCAGAATGCAGGAAGGACAACTCAGTGATGCAAACATGACTGTAAACACTGCGAGTTTCAAAATATTTGTTAAAAGAAAACTGCACACGGCCCCTTTAACTGATGTCTTTTCGAAGACCACCACACAGATGCTTCACCCTGAAATACTGCTGCTAGCATACATTACTGCTAGTACTAAATACTGCTAGTTCTACTGCTACAACTAATGTTTTGCGTATTGGCCAAAAAATATCACTGGGATTAAATGATAAACAGAGCAGCGTGTCAACAGCATAGAATTGAAAAAAGATATTATTTACAATGAAATCAGACTGGGCCGAGAATGGAGCATTGTGGTACTCCAACACTGATCATTATCACTAACAAAACGTCTCTATCAGGTATTTTAATGGACAGTCAAGAAACTCTACCAAAGAATACTGGCAAACATTAAAGGCTTCAAAGGATAAGTCTGACATTTTCTTTAACTTTTCCTTTAAGAATGTCATCGGTGCCTCATAAGAACAGTTTCTGACATGTTACTGTGTTCAATTACCTGCAACAACTGGACTAAAACAACCTTTTTCTGAGGGTTTGAAAATAAAGAGGAACTTAGAAATGGCCTTACAGCTACTTAGGCCAGAGAGGCTAGGTTGTGTATTACTACCTGTTGCTGCTACTGCCTCAAGTACTGCTATTTCTGCTAGTACTGCTGCTGTTACTACTACCTTACATTTGAGATGGACAACATGGATCAACAAAGGACAACATGAGTCCAGAAATAAGTGTGACCATGATTTTAATGCTGTTAAAATCAACTCTGATGTTAAAATTGCTGTTCCCTGTGTTACCTGGCGGACATGTCGTTTTCTGGAAGCAGAGGGATCTCCAGGACTTTCGTACTACCCACAATCTTCTCCTGGCAGTTGGTGGTCACCATCTTCCCCGTCACACGGTGGACCTGGTAGAAGGAATGAGGGCGAAGGTTGCGGTCGTCCGCAGTGCCAATGAACAACAGCAGGCTGACCGGCTGCTCGCAGAATCCCATCAGCTGAAGGCATAAAGTTCAACAACACACACGTGGTGAGCACTTCCTGCCAGAAGTCACAGCAGCCATGTCTCTCTCAGCTGTCCAATGTGTAAAAACTGAAGTGTGACATCTGATAAATCTAGTTCTGACTGAACCTGGGCTGACATGGGTGCGTGTTTGGCAGCATATTCTGGTGGTGTTTTCATATGCTGACTGGCCTGATCGACGAAGAGAATCTAATTTATAAGATTAAAGGACTATTCCAATATTTTGGCAAACTGATTGGCAGAGTGAGCCAAGAAGATTGATATCATGTCTCATGCCTCTATGGAGGCTAAAGCCAGAATGAGATTTGGCAGAATGTAAACAGAAATGTGACAACAGCAATTTGCCGTCTTGTGGATTCCATTAAAAGAAACAAAAAAACATTCACCCTGCAGCCATCTACATGGTTTTGTGTTTCCTGTGTAACCCAGCAGCACCATGAGTTTTTACACATCTTGCAGCAGGTAGCTCATCTGGCTTCAGCGGCGGTCTGAGAACGTGACACCCACAATGGTCCTGCGAGTGTCCGTTACATACGAGGCTTTGGTGGAGCTTTACTGTCCTCAGCCTGCCTCTGTTCTCTGATCAAGAGGATCCAGGAGGCTGTCCACAGATGGTCTCTGATACATCTCTAGTGGATCATCACTGTGGACTCTCACTTTAACTGTAAGACGTTTGTATGCTTATTGCAGCATTACCACTAATGACAAATTTTTCGATTAATCAATGTTTTGTTTATCTATAAAATGTCTGAAAATAGTGAAAACTGTCATTCACCGTTTTCCAGAGCCCAGGTGACATCTTCAAAATGCTTGTTTGAGCAGCTAACAGTCTAAACCCCAAATCCCATTCATTCACAATGGTATGAATCCTCATAGAATGTTTGGAATATTTTCATTACACACGTAAACGTAAACGATTAATGATCAGTGTTGTTGTCATTTCATTTTCTGTCAATCAATTCAGCTCTGATAACACACAACATTTCTTGACAAAGTGCATCTGAGAATGCTGCACTGACATTAAAAGCCTCTTGCTGGGAGACCTGAGCACAGAAGCCAGAATTAAGATGGAATTACGAATAAAGTCACAGTCAGACTGAGTGTGTTGGATTGAGGATTTACCTTGATGACAGGATGTCCTGCAGTATTTGCCTTAATGGACCCTCTGCTGCCCTCTGTCTCATAATGCGCCCTGTGGTAGGATCTGGGCTGGATCTCCAGCTTTAACTCACACTGGTCAAACTGACTGGGCAGAGGCCAGTCCAGAGGAGGGGGCGATGAGGTCCTGGAGGCAAAGACAACAGACGCAGTACACATCAGATACACCCATCATTATTTGTTCAGTAGTAGATATCTGAATAGAGTTTCCGTTCAACACAGTTAGAGGAGAGAAAATTTGATCACCCAGCTAAAGGACAGTGAAAACAAGACGTTTACTGAAATATGCTTATTTGCTTTCCCATGTCAGTCTCATGTCTGTACGGTAAATAAAAAGCTACTGCTGGAAGCCGATTAGCTTATTTTAGCGTAAAGGCAGGAAAGGGGGTAAATAGTTAGCCTGGCTCTGCCAAAGTTAAAAAATGCACTTAAGAGCAGTTGCCAGGCAACCAGCAGACGCTCTATGAAGTTCCTGATTGTGGCCAAGAAATAGTCCTACATATAACCCCCCATAACACTGCAAACCAGAGCCGCAGCAATTAATCAACTACTTTTGATTTAATCTATTAAAATCTCCGATTCCAGCCTCTTAAATGTGGATATTTTCTGGTTCTTCACTCCTCTATGACAGTCATGTGAATAACTTTGGTTTGTGGACAAAACAACACTTTTGAGGAAGTCATCCGGCCTCTGGGAAACACCAACTGACATTTTATAGATCAAACAACTAAGCATATTTTCCAAAACGTCAAACCACTCTTATCTGTAAATTGCACTAAATTCATTAACCACCTGGTAAAAGACGAAAGCTGCCTCATTCATTTCGGAGAACCACATCATTTAAAAGTAATAATAACTTGAGTGAAATGAAGCCGACCTGAACAAAGGAGGGTTTCCAGGTTTGGGTTTGTTCCAGCTGAAGTGGGAGGGCACCTGAAGGAAGAGCTGGGCCAGGCCATCCTGTTCACGGCCCTCCTCTCCGGGGGAGTCCTGGAAGGGCTCCAGCCCAGGGTCTCCTTGACCAGCCAGGAGGGCAAGCTGGCTACCAGACGTCCTCCTGGTTTTGGAAGGGACATCTAGCTCCTGGTAGCCAGACATCATGAGGGATCCCAGGGTGCCCGCGGGGCTCCCCACCCAGGTGTCATCTGTCACGCTGCCTCGCGGAGAGGTGCCCGGTGTGGGGCTGGGGGAGTGGTGAGGGGAGGGCGAGCGGGCACAGGGGTCGGCACTGGAGTGGCGTCTCTTCCCACAGGGGGAGGTCGGTCTGGATGACGGCCTGAGAGAGAAGTCCAGATTAGCAGGACCAGTGTCAATGTTGAATCAATTCAAAATTGATAATTAGCATTTGATCCAAAAAGGAAAAATCAAACTCGGCTTCCTGCACACAGTTAAAGGCTGTCTTTTCTAAACTAACTAATGTTCAGTGGTCGTCTGACTACGAAAATGGCTTTTTCTCAGATCTCTCTTGAAAAAGAGATCTTGATCACAGTTACAGTATGTAACTTGGTTAAATAAATAGCTAGCAACTAGACATTTGGAAACTATGATGGTGTGTACCTGGAGGTGGGCCGGCGGTTCAACCAGCTCTCCTCGGTGACACTGGTGCGAGGGGAGTGGCAGGGCGACTGATGTGGTGACAGTGCCGGGCTGAAGGCCAGAGGATGCTGGTACTTCTGTTGCCACAGCTCAACCCCGAAGGCCCCACCCCCGCATCCTGGGGATCCCAGTGGTGACCCGAGGGGGGACCCCAGGGCGAGGCGGGCAGCATCGTGCAGATCCCCCTCTACATCGTCATAGACGTGAGAGAAAGACTCGCAGGAGGAGAGGTCAGACATCCAGCTTCTGGAGGACAAGCTGCTACAAGGGCTCGGGCAGAGCGCTGTGTCCCGGTAGCAGGCATCCAGGGGCAGGTAGAGCTGGCCCCTGGACCTGGACACCTCAGGGCAACCCCCCTCTGCCCCTCCCACCGCGAAAGCTTCCTGGCTACTGCCCAGCTCCACATAGCTGTTCGGAGCAATGGAGGTGATCTGGATACTCGGGCAGTCAAAGGTTCTGGGGTTCCCCTGGGCTGCATACTGGAGCTCCTGGGACTGGTATCCGACATGCAGGTATTCATCCGAGGTGCGGAAACATGCAGGATGAGTGTGCAGCTCCTGGATGACGGGCTGCTCGGTCAGAGCCTGTGTGGCGGTGGGAGGTGTCCTGACATCCAGATCTGGACCTGATGTAAATCAGACACGTGATCATTTGCATTGCAAACATGTTTGTTTTTATTTCCACGTAGCAGCAGCCTCAGTTCTGCAGCTGACAGGTAATATTCATGTACCACCAGTAAACAGATTCAAAAAATGTTGGAAAGAAACATCACAGGGTTTCCTACTGTGTGGACGACCACCTCCACTACCTAAACATGGAAACTCTTCTGAAAGGAAGCATTGACATTAGTGAAGAGGCACCTTTTCACAGCAGATCAGTATATTCACTGTGCAGCCCTTGTTCAGAACAGAGGTTCTCAAGTGTTTTACTCAAAGGTCCACATTTGATTTTTATTCACCATGACGGTGATAACAAAACAAAATTTAATCAATTAATTTCCGTCACATCTTGTGATTGGACCAGCAGGAAACTGAGACTCAGACAGTTCGTCCATGTTTAGAAGAAGAAGAAGAAGAAATGTACTTTTATTATCACATCACACAGTTAGACACTACATGCACACGCCATGCTTCTCGTGAAATTATTTTCTCCGCGTTTAACCCATCCTTGGTCCATCCATCCTCCATGGCAGACCAGGAGCAGGTGAACACGGGGAGAACATGCAAACTCCACACAGAAAGGCCCCTTTCCTCCAGCAGCAGGCACCGAAGGCATGGTGGAAGACACGCCCCTGGCGCCCACAGCGGAATCGAACCCGGGACCTTCTTGCTGTGAGGCGACAGTGTTACCACCGTTCCACCATGTCACCAATATGGCTACAGCTACATTTACACAAATTACTGTGTCCCAAAAAAAGGAGGCACGTTCTGTTTGTGTGCTTTAGGAGCTGAGAGTAAATCCTCTGGTGTAACGGTAACATGTGAACTCAACAACACTCTGCATCAGTTAAGGTTGCCAGGACAGCCAGTGGTGTAGTGCAGGGTATACACAGGTATACGGCATATACCCACTTACAAATCCCCTCAGATGCACACCATTTAGTAGTGTGCTGCAATTATTTTCTCCTAGGATGGCAAAGGCATGACCCACCTTACTCTGCCTCTGATTGGCTATTCCTCATTGTCGTCTTCGTTGGTTGGCTGGTTGGTAAGAATATCAGGGTAAGCCAATCAGAAACAGAGTAGGGCGGGTCATACGTTGCCAATGCCATCCTAGGAAAATAAATGTCGCCTGTGGTCTACCTGCTCGTCCTGTTGGATAATAAAGTCAATAATTAAAGACAGAAAGAAGGAAATGAAGGAAACATGAAGCAAAACACTCGAACAACAATCTGCTTTCAAAAAAACGAACCTTGCGATGCTACATTGGTGCTAGCTGGCAGCTTAGCTAACGATGGTGATGCTAACATTACATCAATACTAGCCAGCAGCTCAGCTAACGATGATGATGCTAACATTACATCAGTGCTAGCCAGCAGCTCAGCTAACGATGGTGATGCTAACACTACATTGGTGCTAGCCAGCAGCTCAGCTAACAATAGGTCAGTTCCCGCTCATGGATCTGTTGCTGCGTTCCGTCTGTCTGTGGCTGATGTTTATTTCATAATGATCGTTACTCCCTGAAGTCAAGCAGCAGAAGTTAAGTGAAAATGTGAAAATACTACTGGCACATGTTTGGGTGAACTAAATATGCAAAAGTAGTTTTACATGTTAATAACACAGGCCGTTTATCCTTTGCTGGAAGGGTCGCTTTAAAAAAAAAAAGGCATAAATTAAGAGTATACCCACTTCTTCAGGCACCAATGCACCACTGATAACAACGATGTCGACCATGGAGAAACCAACTACAAATTAAATTCATCTGGATCCAAATCACACTGAACAATCTCCAGCTACACTGAATATTCAACAATACTACAATTTATTGATCGATAGAACATGTATTTCAAAACGTTCCCCTTCCTAATGTACTGTAGCCTGTTCATACCACAAGGTGGCAGCAGGTCCTCAACTGCAGCTGTACAAGTCAAAGTCAAAG
Source organism: Chaetodon trifasciatus (assembly GCA_037975065.1). Lineage (NCBI taxonomy): Eukaryota > Metazoa > Chordata > Actinopteri > Chaetodontiformes > Chaetodontidae > Chaetodon > Chaetodon trifasciatus. Next base: position 127,453 of record JBBMOE010000030.1, read on the forward strand.
TCTGACTGTCAAATAAAATAAACTATTTAGTCCTAATTTGCCTCTTACTGATGTTATTTTTATGAGTCTACATTTGTGTGAACATACCCATAAAAACAGGGAAAATCCATAATAATAACTAGATGCTGAACTGGAAGGAGGCAGTCAGAGCTCAACACAAAACCCACAGTTCAACTACCAATGAAAGAGTCCTGGTCTCAACAAACTCAGTCTGAGACTCAACACAACAGCTGGCTAACAAAAATAAACCCAAGTGACCCCTCTTGCCTCTAACAGACAAGCTCTGTGGTTCTCTGTGACTACCTAGAACAGGTGAACTATGAATTATGGACTTTGTGGCTCGTTGCCAGGGGCTGGCAAACTGGTCTAAGTCACTCTGCTGGGAGACTTCCCATGACACACCAAGCTCCTCGGGCCTCTATCAATCTACTTTTGTTTGCATTCATGTCCCACAAAGCCTGTTACGAACTCGGCTTCTTCCCATGAGTCTCTGTGCTCTCTGGTCTCGCAGGTTCACATGGACTGTGGCTGCATCTGGATTATGGATCATGGTTGCACCTTCTGCTGTGGCCCTGCCTGGCATCCACTGCAACTGTTATTATTATTAGTCATATTTCTGTTATTATTATATTCATAGTGTTGTTATTATGTACATATTACGTACTTTTCTCCCTCTAAAAATTCTATGGCGCCTGCCCTGTCAGCGACTTGCTACCTGCAGCTGTGAAAAGTGTATGTCTTTGTGTTGTTTTTATGGCTTACGGACAGTGTTACAACGGCATACACTGACATGGATGGCTACACCGTGATACGTCATGACAGAGACCCGGTGAACTCAGGCAAGAAAACGGGGGGAGGTGTGTGTATGTACGTCAACAAACAATGGTGTCACCCTGGTCACATCACTGAAAAGTGGAGAGTGTGTGATCAGAACATTGAACTGCTGGCGGTGAGTTGCAGACCTTACTATCTCCCTCGTGAATTCTCTAATGTCATAGTCATTTTGGTGTACGTCCCACCATCCACCCATGCCAAACTGGTGACTGACATGATAGCAAGAGCAGCTCACGAACTTCAAAGGCACTCTCCGGACGCTCTCGTTTTGATCAATGGCGATTTTAACCATTGCACCCTTTCCGCCTCACTGCCATCGTTCAGGCAGTTTGTCACCTGCCCCACGAAAAGTGACAAAACTATTGACTTATTTTATGCTAATATTAAAGACAGTTACACGTCCATCGCCCTCCCTCCACTCGGCAGGTCGGACCATAATCTGGTGCTCCCGTCATCCAAATACACCACCTTGGCTCATAAACAGCCTTTATCAACTAAGTCAGTGTGTGTATGGTCTAAGGAGGCATGCGAGGACTTACAGGAGTGTCTTGAGTGTACAGACTGGTCTGTGTTTTATGAGGAAGACCCCAACGGGGCTGATGTTGTGGCTGACTGTTTTACTGATTATGTTAATTTCTGCACTGATTTGATCATTCCCTGTAAAACTATCAAACTATATTCAAACAATAAGCCGTGGGTCTCAAAAGAAATAAAAAATGAAATAAATGATAGGTAAGCTGCCTTCATGAGTAAAGATAAGGACAGGGTTAAAGTTGCACAAAAAAATCTAAGGGCTGCCATTAGGCAAGGGAAAAGTAACTATAGGAATAAGGTCGAGAACAAACTCTACTGTCAACTCAGTTAATCAGTCACCATCGCATTCCATAGTTTCCTTAGAGGAAGATGGGGGTGGTCCTTCTCCTTGCCCCCCAATAACTATCACTGTTGAGGAGGCACGCTCTCAGCTGAAGAGGCTCAATGTAAATAAGGCCCCTGGCCCAGATGGGATCATGTCGCACATCCTTAAAGTATGTGCTGATCAGCTGTGTGGGGTGCTACATCATCTGTTTTCCGTGTCTCTGTCTGTGTCAAAAATTCCAGCAATCTGGAAAACATCTTGTATTGTACCTGTACCTAAAAAACCTAATGCTAAGGCACTTAAAGACCTCAGACCTACTGAGTTAACCTCACATGTAAGGACATGTTTTGAGAGGACTGTGCTGGAGCACCTAAGGGCACAGGTCAGTGCCTTTCAGGACCCACCTCAGTTGGCATATAGGGAGGGCGTAGGTACAGATGATGCACTCCTTTACTTGTTGCACAGGCGCTGACTGCTGCATCTGTGAGAATAATGTTTTTTGATACTCTACAGCCACACATTTTAGCTAAACAGCTGTCTGGTTTTAATCTTAATTCATCTACTGTTGCATGGATTACTGACTACCTCACAAGTAGACCTCAGTAGGGTTCATGACACCAAGTCTGAGATCATCACCACTAACATGGGGGCACCTCAGGGCACAGTTTTATCTCTTTTTTATTTACACTGTATACTTCTAACTGTAGACACAGTAGACACAGTTCATTTCACCTTCAGAAGTTTTCTGACGACTCTGCATCACCAACAATGACCATGCAGCGTATCAGAATGAGGTGGATAGCTTTGTCAGTTGGTGTGATGATGCCCATCTCATTTTAAATACAGATAAAACTAAGGAGCTAGTCTTTGATTTTAAAAGGGAAAAAAGTGACGTAGCCCCTATTCTTATTGGAGGTCAGCCAGTAGAGGTGGTTCCCTCATGTAAATACCTTGGTGCGCATTTAGATAGTAAACTAGACTGGAAGGAGAACAGTAGAGTTACCTTCAAGAAGGCCCAGTCTAGACTATTTTTTCTTTGGAAACTGAGGTCATTTGATATGGACAGGCCTATCTGAAACATATTTATCATGGAATACTGGAAAGTGTGCTTTTTATGCTGCTGTGTGTTGGGGTGGTAGCCTAACTGTTGAGGACAGGAACAGGTTTAACAAACTCAAAAGGAAGGCAGGCTCCATCATTGGCTCATGCCCAAGTTCTGTGGAGGAAATAGTAGAAAAGAGGATGATGAGGAAGATGAGGAGTGTGTTGTCAAGGGATGATCGTCCTTTCCACAGCATCTTCACTATGAGTGGTAGGAGTCAAAGGCTCCTTCAACCCAAATGCTCCACTGAGAGATTTAGGAGCAATCAGACTCTACAATAAGAGCTGTTGACTATTTTATGCTGTTGTGATTTACTTATTGGTTTTGCTGTGATTCTTGTGTCTTGTCAGTGTCTATGTGGCACACCTGTTTGTGTGTTGCTGTAGTGTATGTTGTATTGTGCCCTGTCTTGATGTATCTATTGTCCTGTTGATTGTATATTGTTGTGTGATGTGGCTTGGTGGCAAATGAATTTCCCCCTTGGGGATTATTAAAGTGCAATCAATCAATTAATCAATCAATCAATATACGATCTGATTTTAATACATACCATACACATAAATAAAGTGTATATTTATATATTACATATACTACATGCTGTTTCATCATTAGCCTGATGATAAGTGTCGTTGTTGCGCCTTGTCCTGAGTCTGGTCCTGACCTGCTCTGTATGGACAGTGTCCTCCTGACCTGCTCTGTATGGACAGTGTCCTCAGACAACCTCTGTTGTGATTTGGTGCTTTATAAATAAAAGTGAATTGAAAGTTAATTAAATTATCAAACAAAATAACATCAAGTTCCAGTTTCTGAAACAATGAATCAAAAACTGAAGAAATGTGTGTGTGTGTGTGTGTGTGTGTGTGTGTGTGTGTGTGTGTGTGTGTGTGTGTGAGTGACACACTTCAAACCTTTCGGTCCATGTGATTACTCAAAAAAACAAAAACAACACACTAATCAATAATGATCGGCAGTGGAAGCTGGCATAGACTGATGATGATGATGTTAGCTGCAGCTCAAACAAACATCTGAAAAGTTTCTTCTGTCATTCAGTTTAAAATCATTGGTCTGAGAGGTGGGGTTGTGATATATGATGTATGTCTGTAGTGATGGGGGGGGGTAACTGTACACATCTATCTGTGTTTTGGAGGTCTGGAGGTCAGGTTCTGGGTCTGGGGGTCAGGGGTCAGGTTCCGGGTATGGGAGTCAGGTTCTGGGTCTGGGGTCAGTTTCTAGGTCTGGGAGTCAGGGTCCGGGTCTGGGAGTCAGATTCTGGGTCAGGGGTCATGTTCTGGGTCTGGGGGTCAGGGGTCAGATTCTGGGTCTGGGGTCCAGGTTCTAGGTCTGGTGTCAGGTTCTGGGGTCAGATATTCAGCTGTCAGTGGTTCAGACCTCAGTGTACAGGTCTAACTGGGAAGTGGTTCAGAGTTTCCGCTCATGCAGCTGCACGCACTCGTCACCACAGTTCTGCTATTAATACCCGTGTTTCTCACACGCCGTCACGCTACATGCAAAACAGGCGTCAAAGCGGCGACTGCGATCTGCTTCAGCGGCTCCACCGGACGCCTCTTTGCAAATAACCATTGGTGTGATGGACGGAGATAAATGAGACGCGATTCAACTGCCGCCCCCCTCCAGGGCAGAAAGAGGGGGAGGAGGCTACGCTCCCCGCCAGCTGGGTGCTGCAGAGCGGTTAGAGAACCAGGAAGTAGCTGTGGCAGCAGACGAGCCGGCCGTCTGAAACACAGGGACAGTAAATCTCAGCTGAAGGTCAGAAGACGATGATTAAATCCAGCGTCCATCAGAGACCCTGCAGCAGCTTTCACTTCCTGCTTCATGAGTTCAGGTGGCAGCAGGTGAACCTCAGGTGAACACTGAACAAACAAACATTCCCTCAGCTTCACATGGACAAAAACAAAATGATTAAAGACCAACGTATCAAATAAAACTGCTCTGAGTTCAGTCAGTCAGCAGAAACTGGAAACAACTTTCAGTGAAGCTCTAACAAACAGTTCCTTTCGCCTCAGGTGTGTCCGCCATGTTCCTGTCAAAGGTGGGCTGAGGTGTCTTCTGTCCAAAGATTAGAGATCGTAAACGTTCATTGTCAGAAACAATGAAGTAGAGCAGCAAATCAATGAAACGTCAGCATTTTTAGCCTCGTTGGACTGTCTGTCTGTTGATCCGTCTCTCTCTGTGTCTGTCTGTCTCTGTCTCTCTGTCTGTCTCTGTCTATCTCCCCTCAGGATGAACTCTAATAACTTCTTTGATCCTCTGACTTTTCATCCAGCGCCACCATCAGGTCAACATTTGTTCAGGACAAATAAAATTTCCATCATTCTCGGCTGTTCTTTGTGTTTCATGCCAATAATTAGCATACATTAGCATGCTAATAAGACAAACTAGGGTTGCAATCACAGTAAAAATGCAACTGTTCAGTATCACCATATGTCACTGTGAGCATATTAGCATACTGGCATTAGCATTTAGCTCAACACACCTCAGTGCCTACAAAGGTGCTGGTACACCTGTAAAATGATCAATCCATTATTGTATTAATTGCTTAATTTTCTATTGACCAACAAATTGATTTATTGACAATCTGCTTCCAAATTCTCAAATGCAAATGTTTTCCAGTTTGACAGTGAATAAAATATCTGTAGTTTTCAGACAACGTAAAATATGAACTATGATCAATACATTAAACTACAGCTGACTAATCAATACTTATAATCAATAGAGAAGAGACTGCAGTTTTCGGCGGGTTTAGAGGCTCATTTAGTCACTTCTTCACTTTCACATCCACATTTCAAAATTCAACTAACAGCCGACAGCTGGATATGTCACAACGCGAAGATAAGACAACATAACTTCCGGTTAGCATTTTCAAAGTAAAATCCTGTATTCTATCTGCAACCCCAGAGGAAATAATGTGGAGGAAAAAGTTTCAGAACTTCTCTCCAGAGTTGACTCACCAAACTGTGAGTTGAAAGAAAATTATTCACTGACCATGATGACAATTATTAATTGTTTCAATCATTTATGCAGTCAACATGCCAAATTCTGTAGTTTCAGCTTTATCTTGGTGGCACGGTGGCACAAGTGGTAACACTGTCGCCTCACAGCTAGAAGGTCCCGGTTTGAATCTCACTGCTTGAGGAAAGGGCCCTTTCTATGTGGAGTCTGCATGTTCTCCCCGTGTCCACCTGGAGTATCATCCATTAAAAATACCCCCACTAAAAACATGCAAGAAGATCACCACCTGACCAATGGTGACGAAGAGAGATGGGTCCCCGGGCGCTGGTTGGCTGGCAGCCCACCGCTCCTGGTCTGCCGCGGAGGAAGGACGACCAGGATGGGTTAAATGTGGAGGAATTAATTTCACGGGAAGCATGACGTGAAGCATGTAGTGTGCAACGTAGTGTGATGTGATCATAAAAGTACAATTCTTTTTCTTCTATCTTCTAAGCTTTTTAGCTAAATATCTTCATGTTTTGGACTGTTGGTTAGGAAGCAATTCAAATATCCAAATTTGTGTTCTGAGAAATTGTGATGACATTTTCACAACTTCCTCACATGTTGTGAAACAATCATAAAGCTGATGTTTATCATTAAACATTCAGACACGGATACGAACAAAAATAAACCTGACAGTCAAACAAAGTCTGAGTTTATACAAAACTACATCACAATTAGGATTTTATTTAATTTAATCTCCAAGGAAAAAAATCATCAAAACTGCTTAAAAGCAGTCTGGATTTGACCATTAAAATGTGAATTTTAGTTTATTCATCATGCTATTTGAAATTCACCATGGCTGACTGGTGTAGCAGACGACAAGCCGAGGAAACAAAACCTACAACACACATTTACCAAAGTATAAATGAAAATAAGCAGACATCATACACAGGCCTCTGAACACAGTTCACCTCTGATCAGTACACTCATCTTTTCCTGAAACAATATGATAAGGCCTTTACGCTCTGACCATGTGTGACTACTGTTCACCTGTCCAGCACCAACGAAACAAACAAAAACAGATTTCACTCACTTCAAACTCCACCTTCTTTTGTTCTCACTACATGTAATACTTCATTTTCAAATAACAAGACATTTCATTTCCAGCCTAGGAGAGATAGTGGATTCCTTAACTTAAATAAATGAAAAGAACAACACACTCAGATGACTGTATCCTGTGTTCTTAAAAAATACACATCGATGGGTTTACAGTATATTTCATCCCTAATATGTCAGAAAACCGCCGTTAGGTCTACTACTCGTATATTACAACAAATCTTCTGAATTTCGCAACTCCAAAAAAGCGCGGCTCAATGACGTGTTTAATGACGCTGTATTTTACTTTGAAGGCCACAGTGCTTCAGTTCCGCTGTAACTCCGCTCGTTCCCGTTACCTTGATGAACATGATAAATTGCTAACTGCCGTCGCAAAAGTGACACGTACCTGCTGTCTGTGTTCCGTCCTCCTCAAAGATCAGTCTGAAGTCCAGCTCCTCAACGAACTTTAATGTGGACATTGACGTGGAGGGACACGACCTGTCCTCAGAGGCAGTCGTTAAACCGACCTGTCTGTCTCTAAAACTGACCTGTCTCGCTCACTTCCATCCGACCGAAAGCAGAACTCTGGTTCTAACAACACGTCGACTAATTTCACGACTAAAAGTTGAAAAACGGCGTTAAAAACTCTCCGGCCCCGTCACTGAGTTCACCTATTGGTTTCACCTGTTGGGTTCACCTGCTGGGTTCACTTGTTGTGTTCGTGTTTGTGTTCGCTTGCAGCGAGTTTTAGTCTTCCAGGTTGATCCCTTTGCTGCGTTCACTGCCTCTTCGTAAACTATCAACGCATAAGAGAGACGTTTGTGAACTGAGAGTACAGTTTGAGGTAACTGCGGCACTTTACATGTTTAAATACTTTAAAACCAGGCTTAAACATCTTAAACATTCTTAATGGATAATTCTATATTTTAATTGTTAATAGTTAAATTCTGTAATCCAGTTAATATTTATTGTTACTATCTCTATTTTAAATTTCTTTACGTATGGAATCTGCTGTGTGCCAACAGTTGAATGATGCATTCATATACAAGCAATACTTGGTTTAATCAAAACAGATTAAAATGATAGAACTCTAAATGAATGACACAGCTGTCTTTAAATTACAATTATCACAAAATGTAAAGCTGTAAATGTTGAACTGTGGGACAGAATGTGATGGACAGACTGAGGTAAAACTACGAGTTTAATTCTGCACATCATTCTAGCTTCATGTCACCTCTTTGTGTTTCGGATGTTTCAGTACTTCCTGTTTCCTGCACAGTTCAACAGTTTACCTGTTAGTTTAACAATTGTCAATGTTTTTCACATACAAGTTTTAAAAAATAAAACAGATACGTTCACACACTGAAGAACGTGGTTTATCCTCTAGTTTTAAAACACTACAGGTGTGGCAACAACTTTCCATTTTAAGGTTACATTTGGCGTCACCTTCGTAGGCTCCTCTGTGTGCTCAAGCGATGCTCATATCCCGCTGCGTCCCTGAAGGCACCATGAGCCAGCCCGGTGATGACGTCAGAGGCTGGGTGTCTCTCAGGTTCAATTCAGGATTTAGGACTTAAAAAAAAGACAAAGGACACGCAGGTGTTACTTCCTCATTTCAGAAGCCTGGCTCATCACTCTAAAGGAAAACGTCCCCTGAACGCAGCATTTTTCATGTGTTTCATAGTTTTTATTGACTCATCAGGATGAAGCACAGAAAATAACAAAAAAGAAAAAGATGAAAATGAAACCAGGACAAAACCTTCTTCAGGTGAACAATGGAGAGAGGGATGAGACGAAATATTAGAGTTAAACTCATTTAATATCAGCTGTCCTCTGCAGAGACGAAAGGACGCAGCGAGGAGACAAACGATGCATTTAAGGTCCACCAACAAAAATCTGGATTAAAAGAAAAAAGTTCTTCTGTTAAAATGAAGTGAAACATCTGAAGTGATGAAGTCCAGCACTGCCCTCTGCTGTCTGCGGGGGGGCCAACATCGAAGACCCTCTCCCGTCTGACCCAGTGGATGACAGTGTTTGTACTGGGCACATCCCAGTCTGAACGCACACAAACTGGTTTGACGAAGTCGAAGCAGCTGAAAATAAATTCCAGACGATTCTAAATGAACCAAGGAGAGCTGATGAAGGACGCTCCCCGAACGTCACACGTCCATCACCGGCAGAGACACGTCCTGTGTCCAATTCTTCATCAAGTCTGTGGCCGATCCGGAGAATGGGCCGCCGGGACGCCGTCCACTTCCTGCTGGCTGTTACCGATGTGCCTCTTCCTCCTCACCTCCTCCTCCTCCCCTGTGCTGCCATTCTTCCTCCCCTCCCTCTTCCTCTTCCCCTCCTCCTCCTCCTCCTCTTCTGTGCTGCCGTTCATCCTCCCCTCCCTCTTCCTCTTGCAGACCAGACCGGAGTCTTCCTCTCCGAGGCGACCCTCCGGGATCCCCAGAACTCGCAGACAGACGATGGCGGCCGCCTGTTCGGCGAACTTCTTCGACTTCTCCCTGAAAAAAACAAAGAGAACGTTTAACACCAGTGTGTGTGTTAAATGTGTGTGTGTGTGTGTGTGTGTGTGTGTGTGTGTGTATACTGACCACAGTGAAGATCTGTATTTCTTCTCCGCCACAGTCACAACAGACTGAAAGGCTCGATCCTGAGAGCGCTGAACCTGAACGCACACACACACACACACACACACACACACACACACCTGGTGAAGCTGATTAATCAGACCTCTTATTAGAACTGAATTAAACTTAGTTGAGTTTAAGTTAAGTGAAGTTCCCTGTGGCCTTTCATGAAGCTGCTCGATCGATCTCACTGATCTTTTCTCTCATTCAGCAGCTTTTTGCTTCTTTCTGTGCTCATTTTCACATTTTTCACTCAGTTCTTTTGTGAAGGAAGGATTTCCTGCTCAGGCGGAGTTTTCCCATCGATCGGCGCAGTTATCGATCGGATGGAGAAGTCAGCGGAGGGGACATCATTTCCCCAGCGAGGGACTAATAAAGTCCAATCTTATCTTATCTTAACTCTGGACCTTCTTACCGTCTCGTACTGCGGCTGCTCCACCTTCTGTTTGCGGCTCCACTCCAGCAGGAACATCTTGGGGGTGATCTGAGGAGGATACTCCCTCCTACAAGCACAAGGTGAGCTCATCATACCTGGGCCCAGTCCCAGCATCACTTTCACCTGAATGCTAAGCTACGTCAGGCTGTGACTCGTACTTAAAGGCAGTGTGCTGCTGCGTGAGCTGCAGCGTGAAGGAGTTCACACACTGAACCAGCTGACTGATGCTAAACAGCAACATCTAGTTTGGACCCACCGCTCAAACTTGACCGCCATGGAGGTGACGTCTCCATCCATCACGGGTCGGTCCGGCTGGCTGGTGCTCTGCAGGGCGTCCCTCCTGGTCTGTAGCCGTTCCTGGGTCTGCTGGTAGAACTCCTGCAGCCCGAAGGCCTCACTGCAACGCAACAACACACTGTAACACCTGATCGCCGTGACTCCTGATCAGTGTGACACCTGATCAGTGTGACACCTGATCACTGTGACCCCTGATCACATGACCCCTGATCAGTGTGACACCTGATCACATGACCCCTGATCAGTGTGACTCCTGATCACATGACCCCTGATCAGTGTGACCCCGATCAGTGTGACCCCTGATCAATGTGACCCCTGATCAGTGTGACTCCTGATCACATGACCCCTGATCAATGTGACACCTGATCACATGACCCCTGATCAGTGTGACACCTGATCACATGACCCCTGATCAGTGTGACTCCTGATCACATGACCCCTGATCAGTGTGACCCCTGATCACATGACCCCTGATCAATGTGACCCCTGATCACTGTGACCCCTGATCAATGTGACCCCTGATCACTGTGACCCCTGATCACTGTGACCCCTGATCAATGTGACCCCTGATCACATGACCCCTGATCACTGTGACCCCTGATCAATGTGACACCTGATCAGTGTGACACCTGATCACATGACACCTGATCAGTGTGACACCTGATCACATGACCCCTGATCAGTGTGACCCCTGATCAGTGTGACCCCTGATCACATGACCCCTGATCACTGTGACCCCTGATCACTGTGACCCCTGATCAGTGTGACCCCTGATCACATGACCCCTGATCACTGTGACCCCTGATCAATGTGACCCCTGATCACATGACCCCTGATCACATGACCCCTGATCAGTGTGACCCCTGATCACATAACCCCTGATCAGTGTGACCCCTGATCACATGACCCCTGATCAGTGTGACACCTGATCACGACCCCTGATCAATGTGACCCCTGATCACATGACCCCTGATCAGTGTGACATCTGATCACATGACCCCTGATCAGTGTGACCCCTGATCAGTGTGACCCCTGATCACATGACCCCTGATCACATGACCCCTGATCACATGACCCCTGATCAGTGTGACCCCTGATCACATGACCCCTGATCAGTGTGACCCCTGATCACATGACCCCTGATCAGTGTGACTCCTGATCAGTGTGACTCCTGATCACATGACCCCTGATCACTGTGACCCCTGATCAGTGTGACCCCTGATCACATGACCCCTGATCAATGTGACCCCTGATCACATGACCCCTGATCACATGACCCCTGATCACTGTGACCCCTGATCAGTATGACCCCTGATCAATGTGACCCCTGATCAGTGTGACCCCTGATCACATGACCCCTGATCAGTGTGACTCCTGATCACATGACCCCTGATCAGTGTGACTCCTGATCAGTGTGACTCCTGATCACATGACCCCTGATCAGGAGTCTTGTACCTGATGTCAGCGTTGGTCTGCGCCGCCTGCACCTTCTTCCCCAGAGGAGACTCCACCTTGTCTCTCAGCATCTGACACAGGCAGTACTTCGTGTTGAAGGCGTGGTTGTCGAACTGGATCGCCTGTGAAGGAGGAGCTTCAGTTCAGAGACGTTCAGACAGTTCAGCTGGACTTTGGTGTGTTTTTGGTGAAGCTGAAGCATTTTTAAAACATGGCTCTGACATCAAGCAGTAACTCACATATTTGAGGTATTCCTCCATGACCCTCTCCACAGGAAGTTGTCCGTTGCGGCTGAACACCGATGCGTTCCACATGGCGGCACGGGCCAACATGACGGATGAGGCGCCCGTCGCCTTCCTGAACTCTTTGATGTCGGCATTCGTCTTCACCAGATCCAGAGAACCTCCGCTGAAGGAGACAAGAGACACAATCAACGAAGCAGCTCTTCGATTGGTCTTCTGTCCGGCGAGTACGTTTCTGTCAAACCTTTAGTTATTTAATGTTGAAGGACACTAAAATACGTGTGTGTCGATGCTGAGCAGCAGCTTTTTGGAAACAAACAACCAAATTCACTTGCTTCTCTTTGAAAAGCTCAGTTTTTATTTAGTCGACTCGGTCTGATCGACGAAAGGTGAACGTCCGTCCGACCCTCAGCGTGGACGAGGAGAGACGACGGGGGTGGACGGACATGTTGAGTCATAGAAAGGTCAGCTGAGGAAACGTCCGCAGGCTGATCTGATGCTGAGCGGAGGCTGGGCTTACTTGGCGATAACAGGGATAGAAACCGCCCGAGCGACGGCCTGAATGTAGTCACAGTGGACGGGATGTCGGGGCCGCTCCTCCTTCAACCTGAACGACATGGAAATGTTGCACGTAAACACATCGTACGCCACACAAAGCAGGCAGCCCTCTGGCCAATCAGGAAGCAGAGGCACCTGCAGCGCCTGACGAGCTGATGAAAGCCTCCATTCATCCCAAACTCATTTCACTGGTGAAAATATTTGAACGCTTTGCTGATTTCACTTCGTCTGAGCTGCTGCTCAACGATTCAGGAGGAGAACTTGGTGACAGAAGCGGTTTACCTGCCGTGAACAGCGACCGCGGCCACGCCGGTCCGCTCAATCCTCCGGACCAGATCCACCGTGTCCCGCAGCTGAAACCAGATCCAGAAGATGTTAGTGGGACGCTGCCAGACCTCCACCATGTCAAAGCTGATACATCTGCCGGATGTCAGGACGGCGACAGTGAGACAACACGAGGAAAAATCTGAGGCCGTGGCCTCAAACACTGTGGAGTCTTTTCTGACGGTGACTCTAAAACACTTTACACATGAAACCAGATGACTCAGCTCATTTCAGTGCGACTGCGTTTGTTTGTAACGACTAAAATACTCAAATTAAAGAATATTTGAGTGATATATAACTCGGCAACACTGTCAAATAATATTTAAGAGTTTCACGGAACTTCTTTCAAAATGAGGCTGGAGGGAAACAATCAGCCTAACGAAGAACGTAAAGTAAACCATAAAGTAAAACAAAGTAAAACGTAAAGTAAACCATAAAGTAAAACATAAAGTAAACCATAAAGTAAAACAAAGTAAAACGTAAAGTAAACCACAAAGTAAAACATAAAGTAAACCATAAAGTAAAACAAAGTAAAACATAAAGTAAAACAAAGTAAAACAAAGTAAAACGTAAAGTAAACCATAAAGTAAAACAAAGTAAAACATAAAGTAAAACATAAAGTAAAACAAAGTAAAACATAAAGTAAAACATAAAGTAAAACAAAGTAAAACATAAAGTAAACCATAAAGTAAAACAAAGTAAAACATAAAGTAAAACAAAGTAAAACATAAAGTAAAACATAAAGTAAAACATGTCAAGACGTCACACGATAAATCAGAGAAAAGCATCTTAAAGAATCTGATTTAAGTAATCAGGAGCAAACAGCGATGAAGTGATGATGATGATGATGATGATGATGATGATGAAGACCATCTTACCGAAGGCAGGATTCTGATTTTACAGGTGACGGGGACAGACAGTCCAGAGACCAGCGTCCTGAGGATCTGAAAAACAAAAGACAAACTCTTTTCAACGTTTCCGTCCTCACGCCGACCTCCTCTCCGCTGAGCAGATCATCTGACAAATGCACTCACCGCCTCGATCCTATCGGGATCCGACAGAAGAGCAGCTCCCATCCCGCCCTGCGACAGGTCAGAGGTCAGCCAGAGGTCAAAGGTCAGAGCAGCAGGTTGCTTAGTGACAGGAAACTCACCTTAGTGGAGTATTCTTTCGGACAGCCCATATTCACGTCGATGGCGGCCACGTCCTTCTCCCTGTGTGACACACACACACACACACACACACACACACACACACACACACACACACACACACACACACACGTCAGCTGGTCTTTAACAATTCATCATGGGATACAAAATGGCCCCCTAGCTACTTCAGCTTATTCAATGCTCCCCCTGCAGATGTGTTGCTTACTGCTTCCTTAGGACTTCGAGCTCGTTTAAAATCGGATTTTAATGCTAACACAACACAGAAGTTGACCCTGGAAATGACAGGCCGTGTCTCGGTGGCTCGCTGCCGTCTGCAGCGCGTTCACACTGGAAACATGTTCCGGCGGCGTTTTCAGGGCTGAATTAGAGACTCACACAAGCTGGGCCACCATCAGCGCTCTGTCCGGGTCAGCGGTTCCCTAAAAAAGACAGAGCTCTGAGTGTCCACGTCCAGCAAACTGACAGCAGATTCTGCCGCTTGGTCCAGATGTTTCCTGTCTCACCATCTGGAAGACGACTCTGTCCTTCTCATTGTCGCAGGTCCTGAACATCACTCGACCATCCGGAGCGACAAAATCCACCGTCTCCAGCACCTCTGACGAACACACACAGTAAAGACCAGGATGTCAGACACACAGTGCGGCGCTGCGTCTGTCTGCTGTCCATGAGTCCTGATCTGGATCGTGAGCTCCCGGCCCGTTCCGGAGGAGATTCTTACCGTTCACCACCCTGTGACACTGGGCCATCTTGATGTCGATCAACTCCTGAAACGGACAGCAGAGTTAACGAGTGACACAAAGAGGCCTTCTGCTCTACAGAGTCCATCCTCACCTCACAGTAAACGATATCGGCTCCGTAGTCCAGAGCCAGAAGCCGCATGGGAAGAGTGCCCACCCGGACCATCGGAGCCAGGGCGGTGATGTTACTGAAGCTCAGCCTGCCCGCTGCCATCGTGGCGGCTCGTCCTTTTTGCAGACCAACAGTCACTGGCTTTAAATCAGCAGCTGCTTGCGGCTCGTTTGGCCGCCATGAGCAGAACTCCAGTCAAAAAACAGCTCATTTAATGCTCCTGCATGAGTGCACAGCCAACAAACGACAATCTGTAGACTATAATTTATTATTCGACCCGGCCAACAGTTAAAACACTTTGCCTCACATATGACAAAAAATATTAACTTATGCAGCTAACGTTACTCTCAGCTCGGCAAGTTGATCTGGACAGCGGTGAGGCACGAAAATAAAGGTTTTATTCACATATAATTGAACTTAAGAAAATCAAAAGTTTGCCGAAATAGCTACAGAGTCATAAACACTTGCTGAAAGATTAAAGTGTTGCTCTGTCAGGTCTGTCCGCTCACCGACAAGCTAACACTTTGTAAACTGCGTCTTTTCTGAGGCCAGTTTGGCAGCGCAGATCGATCGGGGCTGCTATGCTAACATTAGCTGCTCCATCAACTGTCTGAACAAACTGTTGGCGAACACACACGGTGACCCGGAAGCGACGCTTCCATTAACTTCCGCTCGTAGAGACGAACGTCTGTGTGCTGAATAACTTCGATACGTTTCATAAACTCACCGGCATTGACGATGTCTGCTAACGACGACAGCAACTGCGGTCATGTGCGTGAAGAATGAAGCGTGCTGCTTCACTTCCTGTTTGGACCTCTACGTAATCATGACGTTATAGACCATGACTATGTAGAGCAGCACTACATAGAATTACGATATCCAGAGCGACAGAGAAGTCATCAGCATGAGTCAGACAGATAAACGATGGCAGTCAAGTTCCGGTTCATTCTGGATTTATTGTGCTGCTAAAGTTATTCACTCATTTTACAAAAAGTGCTCTAAAATACATCCAAGTTAAGGTGGTATGTAACGACCCCTCTGTCCACACTGGACGCTTCACAAATAATTTACAGTGTAAAAGTGTCTGTATGTCAGGACAACAGGAGACAGATGAGACACCAGCTGCTGCAGAACGCGTGATGAGGTGTTCCTCATCGTTATTGGCAGTTACCAACAGAAGGAATGTTCCTCTATTCTATGAAGACAGAAAGACCGATGATGTGTCTACGTAAGGCAATTAGAGACTTCTGTTACAAAAGACTAAAAACAACAACAACAACAATAATAATAATAATAATAATAATAACAGTCGAAGGAAGACATTTTACTTCTCATCCAAAGCAAAATGAAATCATGCTGATTGATTTGGAGTTGTGTACCTGGGAAGGTCTGATGGCTTTGTTAGAACTCACATGAATAAGGTCGAGTGGTTTTCCTCTTTAATTGTGTGGCAGCTGTGAGATTCTGAGACGAGTGGGATAAAATGTTCAAATCCAGAAATATTTTCATCGGCTCTCTCAAACGGAAGCAGGCCAAACAAAGAAGAACGTAATCCATAAGCAGCTCTGAACTGTGTCCACGTCCACACAAATCAGTGCACACAGGAACATGGAGGAGATGTGGACAAGCAAAAAAACGTTCATTAGGGTTGAAGAATTTTTAAAAGAAATTTAAAAAAAAAAGTCTGAACCTTTAAAAAGATCTTTCCTGTTAGTATAAATGATATGTTGATTTCTTGTATACTAACTGCAAAACAGTGTACTGTCAGGATTACATATAGTACATACTGTACACACTTAGTATATTTTTTGGCATTGGGACACAGTTTGAGGATACACAGTTAGCCTGTTAGCATTCAAAACCATTAGCAACAACTGCTTTAGTCCTAAATCTGTGATCTGAACTATTGCACCCAGAGATAGAGATCTGAACTAACAACTCTGCTTTTGATTGGCATTATTTTGCATTATGAGATAACACATAATACAAGTACTCTGTTACGGACACATCTTCATGTTTTTATGTGTAAAAAGACTGCACGGGTATAAGGTAATGATTTCATCAAGACCCTAAAAAACCAACCGGCTACTTCAAATGTGATTCTTGTTTAACACTCAGTTAAATCACTTTTAGTACAACACAGCTGTCTGACAACAAGACCAGACACATCAGTGGTAATGCCTGCCAATGATTGGGGGGGGGGTCATTCTGGAGACAGATGTTAATTAATCTCCTCTCGGTCCACTAGCTGAACGTTCTGTGTGTGCTGAAAAAGAACATGGAGTCTGTAAATGGGAAAATGGGAAAATATGTGGGAAACAAACAAAGCGGCTCTGGTCGAGCGGCACGGCACTATTCCAGGATATCAGCAAGAGGGGAAAGAAAGAAGAAGAGATTTCAGCTATCGCTCTGCTGAAGGACTCAGCCCTCCCAAAAGAAGTGCAGGGACACTGTTTAAAATGACCAATTAGTCTCACCCTCATTAGCATATAGCATGTAGCATCATATCAGAGTCAGTAAATCAGTTCAACAGAGCAGAGTGACTGAAGCGAGAGCAGCAGCAGGTACTATGAATGCCACAAGTTCCTTAACGCTCGATAAATGACTTGAACTTGGCCTTGGTCTCTGGGATCTGACGGTGCCGTGTGCAAAAGGAATCCTGGTTTTACAAATGAGAGCACAGGAATTCATACAGCAGAGCGAGGAAACGGGTGATGGAAGACCGAAGTGCTTCTCAAAGAATCAAATGCTACACACACAGTGAAGGCACATGCAACATCTATGAACGTCTAATACAGTGAATCAGTTAATAAACAACATCTGAATATATATTTCCTCTAGTAAAGACCTTTTCACACCAAGTCTCACATTTCCACAAAAACAGCTCATTTTTACAAAATGAACGCATTCGTTATTGATGTGATGGTACGTTTGTTGTCAGAGCCGTTTTATGTGTTTAAAGTGTGGGCGATAAAAATCTACGTTTTGCTGAACATCAGTGGAGTGAAATGAAAGCAGCATCTGATCAGCTGGTAGCTTCACCAGGAGCTGAATGACTGAACAGGACGTGTTCCCTTTACAGGTGCTTTTACATCAGCCCATGTTCTCAATTTGAGGGTAAACCTGCGTTTTGGAGGAGACTGACAGAAAACAACCAACAGCAGCTGAAGTCCTGATGTAATGTCCATCCTAAACGCTGCTCCACAACCTTCTGAAACTCGACGCAATCTCTCACTGAGAGTAACTTTTACTGGTGTTTCTGAAGAAGTGAAACATGCTCTCTTTGCTGTCCACATGCTCAGACTATTTTCTACCACAGCAGTTACTGGAATTCAAACCCACAGTTAGCAATAATTTGTTTGTTAGCCGCGAACAAAAAGCACAGCTCCTACAGACCATTGAAATACTGGTTTCTGCTGTGTCCATGATGTCCACTCGCGCTGTCTTCATCTGTCCAAATATTAGCTGGAATCTAAAAGCTCTTCCAGCCCTGCTTTTGTTACAGCTTTGTCTGGACTAGCCTGGCCCTCCTCTGTTAGGCTGTTAGGGGCAGCTGTGGCGCAGGAGGTAGAGCGGTCGTCTACCAATCAGGAAGTTGGTGGTTTGATCCCAGCTTCGGCAGTCCACGTGCCGAAGTATCCTTGGGCAAGATACTGAACCCCAGAACTGCCGGATGCTGTGCCATTGGTGTGTTCATATGTATGTTGCTTTGGATAAAAGCGTCTGAAATTACTAATTGTAATTGGTGACCTTTAACCCCTGAAGATCTTAGGTTTGTGGGAAGCGATGCTCGTTAAAGGCCGATAAAACAGACAAATGAAATAAACACTTGATCTTTTTTCAGAGTGTGTAGCCATGCTAGCGGCTCTGGGGCACTACCTAGGCACAGCAATGCTATGAGCTAAATGCTAACATGAGCATGCTAATATGCTTACTGTGACGATGGTAATTATGCTAATGTTGAGCAGGTGTAATGTTTATCGTGTTCACCACCTTAGTTTAGCATGTTAGCACCTGTAAAAAACATATGGCAATCCAGTCCATAGCTGTTCAGATGTCTCAGGCTGAGTGAACCACGCAAAGCCCTGCTGACAATGTTTTTGTTCAAGGCTGGATTTTTACAACAGCCTGTGTGACTTCAAATGATGTTTTTTACTTCTGAAACACAATCTGAAGTTCACTTCAATATCTGCTATAGATTTGTCTGGAACTTGGTGTGAAAAGGCCTTAAGGCACGATGAAACACCAGCAACATTCAGAAGAAATAACCGCCAGTCGGTCAACGTTCTGTCATAATACAGAAAAAGGGACATATGGGTCCAAAATGTGAATTAAAGTCCTTTTCACAGTGTGACACTGTTGGCATTAGGTTGTTGTACTAGACGACTTAGTAGAAAAGAGAAGAAAATAAAAAGTGCAAGCAGTCCACACAGAATAACAGGCGTTTCCACTTGGGTGTAGGAAAACCAGACTTTCACAGGGTCAAAGGTCAGACAGGAAACTCCCATACCAGGAAAAGTGTCTGGATTTACACAGTGACAGAGTAAAAATAAGAGGCAAAAACAAAGATCTGCATACATTCAGAAAAAAGTTTTTAAGAATTGGCAGACAAACTGCTCCGGCCTGAAGATCGGTCAGTCCATTCTGACGGACTGGCGATCTCGATGGGGTCAAACTGAGGAAAGACCACAAAACACAACCTCTGGCCCACGTACGTCGCCCTCTCTGCAGGAAAACACAAGTCGTGAGTTACATATGAGCTATGACAGACAGAGTGCCAGCCCTTTATCGACCTCCTTTAAGAAACTCACCAATGAAGTTGTAGATACACTTTGGTTTCTCCTTCCAATGGACACCCAGGAAATAGACAGGTACGCCAGTGAGCATGATGACTAAACCAACGCCACAAACCACCGGCTCTGAGTAAAGACTGAAACCCAGCAGCAGTGCCCAGAACATCAGGTAGCACACAGGAACCAGCAGGTTCACCTGGAGAAAACAAATGAAAAAGCAACGATGTTTAGATCCTTTACTTAGGAAAAGGTACTACTACCACAGTGTAAAAGTACTGCATTGAATTTAAATGCTATTTTGTGTTGCACTGCAAGTAATGATTGTTTTCATTCATCTGAAGCATTAAAAGAATGGTCAAATGTTTTTGCATCAAATATTGCTTCATGATCAAAGTAGTTGCAGATGTTTTCTGTCTATAGACCGATTGATTGGTTGAATAATAGTTTTAGTTGCACTTGTATAAACTGTTGGGTAGTTTAATTCAAATCAAAACATCATATTTCATGAGCCTTTGTCAAAAAGCAGTAGAATGAAAAGAAAAAGACTCAAAGGAAATTACAAGTACCTCATATTTGTACTTAGGTACAAATTAAATTAGGTGTTACTTCCACCACTGGTAGAAGAAGTGTTGGTACCTTAATGGGTCGGTACAGGTTGGGTTTCTTCCAGCGGTAGTACAGCAGACCTGCGATGGTGACGCCGTACGACAGGTAGTTGATGAAGGACACGTAGTTGATCAGGTTGTGTGTTTCTCCAATGCAGAGTATAACAATGGTGGCAGCGCACTGAAAAACACAGCCAGACATGACAATGTGATGAATATTAAAGGGGCACTCCACCAACTTTGTCTTTGGAGTTCGATGGGTTGCGGTGGCGGCGGGCTCAAAGAGGTAGTCAAGACGTCCTTCTGCCCTCCCTCGGTTTTCCAGGACCTCCAGGGGAATCCAGAGATGTTTCCCAGACAGTTGAGGTATATAATCCCTCCAGTCGGACACACCCAAGAAACCTCAAAGGTAATCACTGGAGTGCCACTTTAAAAGATGAAAACTAGCTTTGAAATGTAGGATACAGCATGTTGAATTCAACAATTAAAGTGGACAAGGACAAGACAAGAAGAACTTTAGTGACCCCACTGGGGGAAATCATGCCATTACAGCCTCAAATGGCCACACAGACACGACTGAATGACAAAATGACCAGAGAAAATGTGCGATATTTAATAATATATGACACGTTAAACAGTAAAGCACATTAGGTGAAAAAAAAAAACGCAGATAACAATGTATATTTCATAGTCAGAACTAACAAAACTGGATTTCCAACTGTCTTCATTCAAATCAACTCTTCAAATCTGTCCTCAAGGGACACAGCGAAGAACAAAGGAAAAGGCTGTAGCACGGAGGCAAGTTTACAAATGCTGTGTGAAGACAGAAGCATCATCTAACACAAGCAATGAACAGACGAGTCGTACGTACGCAGACCAGCAGGGCGGGGATGGGCGTGCAGTTCTTATAATGGATCATAGCCAGCAGGCTGGGCAGGTGACCCTCTCTGGCTCCAGAGAAACACAACCTGCAGGCAGAAGCATCGAACCGCCTGTCAGCAGCCACAACAAAGCACTGCAGCAGCACGAGGGGGCGGACAGAGCGGCAAGTCTCACCTGGAGGAAGTGAACAGGTAGCCGTTGATTCCTCCGAAGGTGGACAGAGCCACGGAGATCGGCATGATGACGGAGAACATGCCCAGTAACTTCTCTCCGAATGTCTGAACAGCAGAACAGCAGACAGAATCACTGACAAACACTGCCGTATGACCTTCGGCTGTGCTGTCGTGGGCGGCTCACGTATTTTTCTCTACAGTTTCATCTGAAAATGTTTCTGTCTCTCCAATCCTTCCACATCAGAAACAAGCTTATCTGTCAGATGCTAGGTTTAACGCTGCAGGCTTTCAGCCAGACTGGAGGTGAGGGATGGACAAATCGACCTCCCGTGGGTCACTTTTCATTTAGTGCTACAAACAGGTCAAATATATCCAATACTGTAAATGTATATCTTAGTCTGGAAAGTAAATACTAACTAATGTTGTCAAATAACTTTAGTGGGGGAAAAAGTACCATATTTTCCTCTGAATTGTAGTGCAGTGGAGGCTTAAAGTATAAATTGAAATATTCAAGTAAAATACAAGTACCTCAAATGTGTACTTAAGTGCACTACTTCACTCATGTACTTACTTACATTCCCAGTTGCCCACATGCCAAAGTGTCTTTGGACCAGAGACTGAACACTGGTTTCCTGATGGCCAGGCCAGGAGTCAGACTGTTCCCAAAAAACTCACCGCATCAAAAATCAAATATGAAACTAAAGTCTGAGATTATTCTGTTGTCAAAAGGAAAAAGTCTGAAGCTTTTTCTGCTCCTTTAAAGGAAAGCTTGTCGTGCTCTCTGGTTCCTGTAGCAGCTCACTTGTATGTACCACAGTTCATCATTAGGGGCTCACTGAAGGGGTTAGTGAATGCAGTTACTGAGTAAGTCTGTCACCTCTGACCTTTGACCCCCTATTGGTTGCTTGTAATATTCCTGATTTGGAAATTGATTCTTGTCCCCCACTGACCTAAATGCCTAAAAGATAAAGCAGATTTGTGACTGCTTGCCGGCGATCGTGATGTATCCACATTACTCACTACAGCCACAGCATTGGATGACAGCAACTCCTCGGGCGACATGGAGGAGAAGTAGGCGATGTTGGTGAGCGTGTACACAAAGGTCACCAGTGGAATGGAGATGTAGATGGCACGAGGTAGATTCCTGACCGAGGCCACGCACCATGCACAGATGATACAGTCAAAACCAAAAATCACTTCAACATGCATGCAAGTTGATCAAAGGCACAAGAAATTAAAAAATGAGCTGTTTCTGATCAAGAAACAGGAAGTCATACCAAGTAGAAACTGCTGGCAGCACACAGCCAAAATAGCTAACACGTAAAGCTCACTGTTTTTGACTTTTCAATTTTACCCCTCCAACAATGGACTTTTTAAATAGTTTATTTTAAATCAACTGTCTCCCAATGACCACAAGAAGACACGAGCAATTTGTTTTACATTAAATGTGTTTTGCCTCTGAAAAGCTCTGGTTACAAACTGTAACCAGTAAACTGGTTCTGCACCAGACTCCCTCTCTGAAAGTTAAATCTGGTAATGGTAACCATTTAAAGTTCAAGAGAAAAGTATAGATGCACAGACAGTATCGGTAAAGACAGACACTAAAAATCAATTATTATCTCCTTTGTTTAATCCACACAACAAAACATTGTGTAAAAAATGACAGTTTTGTTTTTAGAGGGCTGGACTGTGTTTTTGCTCTCGAGGAAGAAACTACTCCAAGCCAATAAATAGTCCACCATGTAGTGCCCAGAAGAACAACAAATTGTCATTTTACATTTCTGTTTTTGGACAAATTGAACAAACAAAATATAACCTGTTAATCAGGGAGCTTTAGAAACGCTGGACACAGCCAGGCAAGCTGTTTCCCCCTTTTCCCGTCTTTATGCTAAGCTGAGCTAACCAGTGTAGCAGATGATTTATTCTAAGCAGAAAGTAAATAAACACATTTTCCAAAAAGTCAAACTATTGCTTAAGATTTGATTTCGACAAAAACTGCCCTTGAAAACCTTAAAATGCCACCAACTATCTGCGCAAGGAGAACAAAGAAAGGAGCTGAGATGGAAGCAGGACATTTGCAATGTTAAAGCACCAGAAGGTGATGAGAAGCAGAAATATTCACCGTCTGGGTTCAACCACTTCCTCTGTGACGTAGTTGAGGAAATTCCATCCACTGAAGGCAAAGGAAGCCTGCAGGAACGCCAGAGCAATCTGACCGACCGATGGCGTCCGGTCCAGGGAAAAGGCCACCTGAGGTGTCAGCGCCTCGTAGTTCCCTGGAGGATAAATCACACATTTCAGTTTGTTTGTTTTGACATCTGGAGCAGGAAAGCTTTGGATCACAGACTGGGAATGTTACCGTTGCAGATCTGGACCAGGCCAACCACAATGATGAGGCCCAGGGCCATCAGCTTCCCCACCGTGAAGACGTCCTGGATCCTGGTGGCCATACGAACGCTGGAGCAGTTCACCCAGGTCAGCAGCACTGAGCAGAAAACACAGTCAGGTTCACAGGGGTACAAATAATACGAACTGATTAATCAATAATTATGGATAATGTCGTGAGACCATTTCCATTACAGTCTTATTTTACGTAAATAAATTAATGTTTTCCGAACGTCATCCAATCACAGCAATGACTTGTCTGAAAATACAGCGCCACACACACCTTCAATTGCAGATCAGTATTTTTTTGCATAGATTTGGATGTAAAAGTTCTGTGAGGCTGACAAATTTGGACCACATGGTGCACAAATGTACGACGGCATCTGAATCATCACCACATCTTGTTTTTCACTTGTTGTTCCAAACAGTAATAAACACTTTTGTTCTCTAACGAGACAACATGTCGCACAAAGTAGAAAATCACTGAATCCTAAATTTCTGATAATGCAACTCAGCAGCATGTTTACATTTCAACCTCCCTACCTGCTAAATGCCATCTTCAAACTCCATATCTCCAGACAGACTGTTGCAAGCTTTCTGGGATAACAAACCCAAACCCGAGCTGAGATAGCTCTGATGACACCACTGAAGTGTGACATCATCAGTGTGGTCTGGTATCACAAACATTAACAATGATGAGAAACTGAGTTTGAAAAGTACAGTTTTGGTGCTCCTGTCACTATAGTTCCATCCACTTGCATCCCTCCGCTGGGGAACTGGTGCTGGTGCTCTTGCCGGCGGTAGGCGGCAGCGGCCGGTTGCCATGGGAAGCAGGAATGTGGGAAATGGGCGAGCGAGGGAGGGCATGATTGTTTCACCTCGTCCATCACTGTCACCGGCTTTGCCCCGCTCTCTCATGGTGGCCTCACTCGCCAACACAAAGACGAGCTGTCAGCCCCACAAAACAAACCACTTCCGCTGCAAAGAGCAAACAAAACGTGGTGGCACAAGACCCCCCCCCCAAGGAGGCTGAGCAGAGCTCACGTTTCAGCATCCAGCTCCAAAAACAAGTGCAAATGATGGTGTGGAGGCCAGGAATCACACGCTGAAGTCCAGACATTATCTACTCATGGTAAGCACAAAGTGGATTAATGCTTGTCAGTGCAGATACTCTCAGGCAGCCTGACGAGTCCACACTGACAAATACTATATCAGCTAAGGGCTGTATTACGCTCAGATTGTCCTGTCACAGCCTCTTCTAGTGATGACAGTCCTCGTGCAGCATTCCTTTTTAAATACAATCAATTTTTGATGGGAACACTTACATTTTTGAGGAGTGAAGAAGCTCTCTGCTGCTTTTACATCCCCCAAACCCTGCACAATACTTCCTAATACCTCCAGATACTTAGTCTAGATGACATAGTCTAGTTTCTCCTTCTTCTATTAAAGTTTTCCTCTAAATATTAATGTGCAGAGCAGAACTGTTCACATCCTTTGTACATTTTGTAAGGTTGACAATGCTTCAAACAAAGGCCTTGGCCCCTCTCCCCTACTTGCACACCTTTCCAAAGTCATTAATAGTTCATTAATGCCAAAACATTCAACCCTCACACAGTGACTGTCCAATCATACTGTAGCTTAGCAGCTCGAGCTAGACACAGCTGGCCCATCAGTATCTGGATTCCTCTACATGCTAAAGTGGGGGGTGTTGAGCCTTAGAGGGATACTCAACATTGAAAGGGTTTGGAGGGTCTTATTCTTTCAGCCTCGCCGAAAACAAAACACAGAGCAAAGTGCAAGGATTTGATTAAACGGTGTGTTTATCCGCTCTAATATAAGCTGCAAACATTAGGTAACTAGCTCACTGTCTACAGTAGTCACGCTAACGGAGCATAACTTCTTTCGCTAATTGGGACTCATTTTGAGAGATTAATGGTTACATCAGAGAAAGCCTCATCCAGGATTGGAGCATCCACTGTGTGGGACCAGGGCCTGGATGCTATCAGAGTTTAGGCTAACATTAGCAGCGCTGTACGGCTAATTGGATTCAAGGAAGTCCAGCAGCTGAACCTGGAATTTCATGGTTCTTCATTAATTCAGCTTGAAACCATGTTCTTAACCACCTGACAGAGTTGGCATCATTTAGCTAGGTGGCTAAAGCTGATGCAACGTGCCAGTCATCAGTTCAGACAGAAAACACAGCTTTTCTGTACTGAAGTCAAGGACTCGTTGTTTCAGGTGGTAATAATATGCCTCCATTACCACTGTAAACTTTCCAATGATCCAACCAGCAGGCCCGCTTCACAGAGGCACTGCTGATTTTTTGTGAGAGTACGTGAATGCAACACCATGAATGCTGAGAGGAGACTGTCCTCCAGTTTCAGCATCAGGTATTTGTTGAATTCATTCAGTTACATTTCAAGAATTAATCGATTTTTTTTTTATTTTTTGGAGCCAAATGATAAAAGCTCTTAAAGTGTCAGTCCTTAATTGCATTTTTTCCTCATTTTTCATTTTGCTGTCTAGTTTAAGTTTCAACAGATTATAGCTCAGTGTTTCTATGAGTATTCATCACCAGACCTTCTCTCTCATCTCATCTTCTAGCCTGCTCTCTTCCCTCCTAAAGGGATGCTGTGCATTATTTACTACCATAAAAAAAGCTTTTAAAAAGCCTTCAGCCACAAGTTACATAAGAGACATTTTACGTGTGACCGCTTCCTCTCTGACACAAAGGAACAGATCTGACGTTTATTGCATGACTATAATCAGCATTAGAGGAGAAATGATTGATCTCATAATCTGAAGCCGCACAGAGGACAGATGAAGATCCAGCAGAGCAACCACAAGACAGGTCTTCCTTCGTGAATGATGCAAGTGCACTGTGAGCCAATCAGCAGCAAGATACCGTACACTGCACACCATCCATCCACGGTCATTCAAAGGTAAAGTCATAGCGCAGCCGTCAGGTCCATTCAACATCTAAGTTTTACTGACCTCACCCTGAACGGGCATCTCATCTGGACAGTCCTGCTCCACCAGGTGACCCTAAACATGTAAACATCAATCAAAGATTGGAGATGGCAAAGCCACTTACGGAGACAGGTGGCGGAAAGCATGCGTGTCGCCATGTATGGAGGAACACAGTTTGGGAAGACGGGCTGCAGGACGTAGCTGGAGAAAGTGAGGGCGATGACAGCCAGCGTGGTCGGGTACATGATAAGGACAGCACTCCACAGCAGGAGAAACCTGAATTACAGAAAGACATTCAATGCTGGACTAAAATGCTTTTTGCACCTGGACCCGCACGTAAAACAGTCCAGAGGTGGCTGCACGTGTTACACCATACTTTGGTTCATAATAAACACTGGACCAGAATTAGCCCAAACGTATACCACCAACATGCTAATATTTTCATTTTGATGTGTAAAGCTAACATTTCGCATGTCACTCTGGACATGACGGCAAACATGAGTACAAACTGTTCATGTGTAAATTCACATTTACATGTTTGTAACATGATAATATAGTTAAATAAAAACTAAAAAGAACTTTTGACAAACCCAGACCTGATAATATTAATCATGTTGACGTGCAACATTGGGATGTTAGCACTCAAACTGTACAGTGTTTATGTTAGCATGTTAACAACAAGTGTGGCAGAATATGCTGTGATTCTGGGCATCGTTCATTATGAGTGTGAGGGCAGTCTGGAAACCATGTGCATCATGTATAAGCCACATTGAGACAATATTAGCATTGTACTCACAGACAGCCTTTAGGTTAAAGGTCAAGATGATATCTTCAACAAAAGAAAGATGTTAGCAGACAGCTGCTACTTTCCAGTTCCAGAGGAACATTACCATTCATTCAGAGTCGTGTTTGTGTCACCTGACCAATGTCGAGTTCTCTCTTTTAGCTCTGTTGTTGGTCTCCACCAGCTCCTGTAGCTGCTAAATGCTCCATTGCGGAAATTTAAACACCTGCCAGATGAAAAGCTGCTGCACAATGACCTGAACAGTGTACAAACTTGCTTTTTGATTTTAACATCTGACACCCGGCCCTCCTCTACATAGAGCTCCATGTGAACAGTGGAAAAAGTTCACGATTTCGGACACAACCATGGACTCTTCTCATAAACATGACCCCACATGATGGCACAAACAGCACAACGGCGGATCGTCACTCACCCCATCAGACCACCAAATATCTCTGTGACATAGGAGTAGTCTCCTCCAGATTTGGGGATGGTGACACCCAGTTCAGCATAGCAGAGGGAGCCCAAAGCAGCAATGCAGCCTCCCAGTAACCAAACCACCAGCGCCAGACCCACTGAGCCCGAGTGCTCCAGGACCCCCTTTGGAGAGATGAAGATCCCAGAGCCGATGATGTTCCCTGAGGAGTGGAGAAAGAAGGTGTGAGATAGTGACTGACCGAAAATGTAATGAATAACTGATACAGATCATCACACAAACAACTTCAGCTCAGTCAGAACTCAGGCCAAAATACAGTTCTGCTTGAAGAACAGAACCCCAGCGGGGACCTTAGACCTTGAAGAAGCAGTCTGCTGGTAGAACCTTGAGTCAGAACCAAACAGGATGCAATGCTGCTACGCACAGATGGAAAAAACATACCCCAGCCCGCCACTTTCAAATCTAAATGAAAAAGTCTACTACCAAGCAAGCTAAACATTAAAAGCATAATAGAATTGTGTCACAGTAGAAACATGCACAGACACATCTGATCACATTACTTTAAAATGTTCGGAGCCTTTTAAAAGTAATAAAGACACATTTCAAAAGACTTTCATTATTCGCATTAATTTACTATATTCAACCTATTCAATGTTGGTCTACACTCTGCTTTACTACTGCTACCAAGACGCCTCTGCATTTCAAATTCCCAAATAAATAAAAAAGAAACACTAATATAACAAACAAACACGACCACACGTGAAAAACATGTAGCACATGTGCACACAGCACACGTGTTTTTCACATGGTAGACATCACCTTTAACATGTTCAACATTTCTGCAGCTGCACCTTGAAAAGAAAAGTGAGCTGTTGAGACTTTCAACCAAAGTCACAGGATCCATACTGAGTTTATACAGAGGGCATTAAAGACAAAGAGCTCCATAACAGAGTGAGTTAGAGAAGGAGATAAAGGCCATCACTCAGGCCGGGACAATCCCTCCTGCCCAGAGCCTCAGTATGCAGTGTAGAGTACCAGCAGATCCGACACATTCAGACTACAACACTACCAGTAGCACGGCAGAAGGCAGCCAAGTGGCACAGACAGCCATTACATAACCAGACATAAATTATCCACTGTGAGCTGCAGAGGTGGGAAGTGACCGACTCACCTTCTGCATCCGTCTCTTCCTGCAGCTTCCTCAAAGTGACAAACAGAACAAAACAGGCTGCTGTAGAGGTAAAGGTCTACAAAGAGCTCAGGTCAGTTTAATCTCGTGGCACAGGACTCTTGATGCTGAGCCTGGTCCAGCAGCCAGCTTGTTCACTCAGTTCTCCCTCTGAATGGAAAGGTGCTTCAGCATTCTGCACACAGGACCTTTCTCTTGTTCTGGAGAAGGATTTTTACAAAAACGTGCGCCTTGCACAAGCAACGACAGCTTTGCCGAAAGGGAAAGGTGGCCCAGTTAGCCAAAACCTGCACCAAAAACCAATGAGGTTGCAGGTCAGACTCCCCGAGGGCCACTGTACCACGCAACTACTAAAAAGTCCTGAAGGAGGATCCTGCAGCCATCTGCTCTCCCGCTGCATTTAGTTCCAGGAAATATCTTGTCAATATCTGGCAAGACTAAGAGTCTGCAAACAGTAAGTGGACCACATTTACACAGAACAAAGTCATGACCATCGGGAGTAATGTGGGGTTCAGAGTCTCACCAAAGGACATTTCAACATGTGGATGGGAGGAGCCAGGGATCATTTATTGGCTCACCTGCTCTGCCTGCTGAGCCGCCGATGCCCCGACACTCACCGAGGCTGCTTTATGCGACTGTAGTGCCAATCACACACAGGGAAACAACATCGACACGAAAGACAACCATCCAGTCCCACATCCCGAACACCGCTGGAGAAAACATTATTCAAGCTCTGTCTCAACGGTGGCACCAGAAGAAAGACAATGTGGTTACTGAAATGAAAGGGTTGAACCCGAGCGTAGCTGCTACACAAAGTACTGCACTACATAGCACTGCAGTACTGTGAGTAGAGGCTACATACAGTACTGCAGTGTTATTAGATGCACACTGACCCAGAAACACCATCATAATGAAAGGACCTCTGAGCCTCAATGTCCTGCTGCGCCAAATGTGTATCAGTCCACCACTGAAAATAGTCCCAAACAAATGCACAATTTCCTCCTGCTTGTGTAACATTTGCTAAAAAATACTGTGGTCCACTGTTTCAGGACATTATTGAGCCTTTTCTTGAAATGAAACTATATATTTGTGAGGTCAATGCACAGCTGAGATGGACAGGCATTCATTAGTTTTGTAGCTGTCTTCCTATGAACTGATGCTCTGGAAGGTTTTCTACTGGTAGGACAAGTAATATGACAGGTGTCCAGGTAATCAGATTT
Organism: Chaetodon trifasciatus; assembly: GCA_037975065.1. Lineage (NCBI taxonomy): Eukaryota > Metazoa > Chordata > Actinopteri > Chaetodontiformes > Chaetodontidae > Chaetodon > Chaetodon trifasciatus. The sequence continues at coordinate 157,704 of JBBMOE010000030.1, forward strand.
CACAGTTGTGGCTTGTTTCCATGCATCACCTCAGCTCCACCCTGACTCACAGCTTGGTTTCCCAAATTTAGATTTTGTGTCTACAAACCACTGAAAAGATGATGGGAAAGAGTGGTTCAAAGTCCAGCCACTTCGACGGTGCTTTTCTACAGTCTATCCCCAAATCAATGCATCAGATTTAGTTTGTGCATCAAATCCAATAATTTCATAAGCAAATGATTGCACTGATGTTCAATATGCACAACAGAATTTGGCTCCTGAGGGATAACTGGCATGGAAATAATTGTCAGAGAAGAAACCAGAAGAGGCACTGAAGTGAATATTTTTTTTCTGCTGGAACAAAGGCTGAACTGCTAAAAAGTGTTTTTTTTTGACCAGTTTGTAGAAAATGAGGGACGTTCTCACTTCAGTGGTTTATTATCAGGCAAAGGCAGAGCTACCAGGGCGGACTTTGGCTGTCCTATAAGGACATGCACGCACTGGCATGGGACAGACTGTACAAAGGTTCAATCACATCAGTGCTACCTCTGCAGCCGCCTCCATTAGAATAACATTCTATGTTGATCTATTGAGACATTTCATATGCTGATAAAAATCACGACAAAAACAATTTCTCACGTAAGGCAACGGAAACAGAGTCAACTCAGAAACTTGACAGCTTCGACACGTCAGACCAGCCGTCCAATGCTGGAACAACCCCACCTGCCCAGGTTACAGCGTTCGTCTGTCTTTGCCTAAAATCCAGTGAAAGAAAAAAAAACACTTCACATCGTGAGGTCCATTTCATAGCTGTTCTGGAGCTTTTGATCATATGCCATGATCTTCATCAGCAGATGGAGTCTTTTTTCCTTCTCAGGTTAAAATTTGAATTTTAAAGTTCATTTATGACACAGTCCACAAAATAATCTGAAGGACAGAGCTAACTATATCTCTTGATGAAGATCATGTGACATGACCAAAAGCTCCAGAACAGCTATGGACCTTGTGATGAGACTGTCAAGAACTTTAAGATCAAATGTCTTCTATCTTAAAATTAGACGTGATGGGGGGCAACGGGGAGTCGTACGAGTACAGCGTGTATCAGCAGTCCGTCTGAGGGATATTTAGCAAAACAGAAACTCAAATATTAAATGCAATACTTGAGTGTAACTCAGGGCCCCTTTAAAAGATGGGACCTGAAGATCCATCCTTCCAGCTGGGCCCCTGGAGGCTCTGGGTTTAGGCTGGTAATCCAGGTGAAAACTTGGTTGTGGGATCATCCACAGAGAACAAAGACCTCACTTTGAAGGTTCCTTGCAGTGTGAATAAGTGTTCGTCCTGCTTTCTGCACTATTCCAAGAACACTGTGGAATAAAGTGACACTATGGACTGACGTCAGGGGGACCAGAGGACTGACGTCCTGCACACTGTCCACATCAACACTGGCCTGGCAGAGCGCTGCAGCCAGCCTCTCCATCCAGCCTGGATGATGCTCATATTTACTGTGCTGAGGTGTGTTTAAAGGTCCCTGCTGTGCACTCAGACCACCGCCAGCCTGCCTCTGGACTTCATATATTTCAGCCACGTAAGCACTTCAGTTTGATGTGAACCCACATGCAAACAAACATGGAGACCTACTTTCTTCTGAGCAGTGCCTCAAACCTCTGAAGTTTCAGTGTAGGAGGGATCCCACAAGGACTCAGCCTTTCCTGAAACCTGGACCTGCAGCCTGCAGCAGCTCTCTACAAAGCAAACTTTGTAAAAGTCGTGCAGTCGGTCAGAGAGTCAGAGCTGATGCAGCTCTCCTCTTTCCTGCCTCACCTATGATGATGGTGCAGGCGCTCAGCAGCCCGATCTCCTTCTTCAGAGTCACCCTGTCCGGGATTTTCTTCTTCTTCCTGCCGTCCGTCACGCTGCCGTGCGGCCGAGAGCAGATGCTGCTGCTGCCGTTCTGTCCATCCATGTCCGCCTGCCCGGGTCCGGTCCGGTCCGTCCAGTCCACTGTGTCCTCCCAGTCCCAGTACTCCCAGTGCTCCTGTCCTCTCCTCGCTCCGTATTCATGCAGGCTGAATGGGCTGCGCTTGCGCAACAACCTGCCGCTGTCCAGGGTAGAATGTTAAATACCCGGACTCAGCATGATGCGTTCAGGGACACCGGGACACCTGAAGTCCTGTCCATGTGGTGTCTTCATGTCACCACGCAGGTAGACTCCAAGTACATTTACTGCACTACTGCATGTAAGCTCAAATTTGGGGTACTTGTACTTTACTTTAAACTTCCACTTCATTGCAGATTGAAATGTACTTTTACTTTTTTTCTTTTACTGCATTACATGTATTTTCTAACTTCAGTTACTTTACAGATTCAGATAATTGACACAAAGCATAAATCACATAATCAGTTATGTTGATTAAACTGGATACAAATCAGACCCTTTGCTGAAATTCATAAGCAGCATATACAGAAAAAAGCTCCATGTTCATCAGCTGCAACATGAAAATGATGAACACATTAATGCATCAGTAACAATGATCCAACAATATAACGTTTAGGGTTAGTTCCCACATTAATAAGAATTATTGGCTTTTTTCCATCAGACAGATTTTGACTTGCAGAACTCAACTCTTTCAGTTCCAGGCTTCCATTCATCTTCCTCCGAAACCTCTTCGTCAGCTTCAGGTGTGGATGTGTTGCAGTCTTCTTGATATTTGAAAATGAATTTAAGTAGTACAGTAATAGTAAAAGTACATGGTTCTATTGTAGATTTATGATGAATTTTTAGGGGCGATGAAGATTAGGGACAAAATTCAGACCTAATATAATATAATATAATATAAAAACAAGAAACCTTTGATCCATTTTTGAAGCGCAACATGAAGAAAAGCTTCAGCGTCACATTTCATCCAGAGAAAAAGTGACAGCGGATCTGAATCCAGAGTCTTCTGTCAGGCACCAGCGAGCTCTGTGAAATCTGTGTCCCCGTGTACAAATATTATAGAAATGTTTCATTCTCAATTACTGCTCGTTTGGGCTGGGACGCTCTTCAAAAGGAGATCTTTGATCTCAGCGAGTCTTCTCCCTTATTACAATGACTCTTGAATAAAACAGTCCAGGACCTGACAAACGCTGAAATCACGCAGCCACAAAACTCATCAATAACCTCAGAGCACATTTTTCACCGTGAATGTGGTTCTCAGTTGTATCATAACAGAAAAATATTCATTTCATTCAGTTTGGTTTGAGCACAGACCTGCGCTGAGTCGCTGCCAGCCGTCCGCTGACTCAGCACATTCCTTTAATGTCTGCTCATTATTATTTTTTTTTTAATGTCTGCTCATTATTAACACAGCTGCTGAAGAGTATTTTTCTAAAGTCATTTTCTTTTGACTTTTAAATAAACCAGTAAAAATGAAGTTTTTATCTCATCCGTAAAGTAAGTAAAGCCACTGCACAAACATCACAACAACTTTTCATTTGTATTTTATTGTTTATCAGTGATGCTTCAAATGACTGACATTTCTTTGCTGTGGACGCGAACCGAAAAAACAAACTCACTGAACAGAGCTCGGTCAGTTTCTCAGCTCATGTCGCCCTGCTGGTCCTCCACTTCGGTCCAGACTGGGATATCCTGAAAACACTCCGACAAATGGTCTTTCTCTAAGTGAAAACACTCAGAGAAGCTCTGCGGTGGAAAATGACTAAATCCAGATGTTCTGGGTTGAACAAAGACCTGAGCTGAGCCTTCAGCTTCCAGTCGCTGAGCTTCTGTGGAAGAAGTTGTGGATTTGCTGAGCTGAGGCTTGACCCACGATGGGCTCCAGCTCAGCGGGGGTGGCGTTGCAGAGCCGCCGGATGCTGGAAAAGCGCCGCAGCAGAGTAAGAGCTTTGACCCTGCCGACCCCGGGGACCTGCTGGACCAGAGCCAGGACCAGCGGGTCCAACAACTGGGATGAACTCCTCCTCCTGAAGGGGTTCTCCCTGCCCTCCCCTTGAACCTGGAGACAATTAGAGCAGAACGGAGACTCGTTAGCTGCACACCTGCAGACTGCGGGTCTCAAAAGATGCCGCCGGCCGGTCTGTTGGCTTTGACGTGATGATGACACGTGAACCGAAACAGAGCGACGGTGACACTGAAGCACATCATTTCAGAGTGTGATCAGCTTGGACGTGAGGAATCTCTACACTGCACATCAGACCAGTGGGACCAGCTCCACCATGAGGTCCAGTGCTGCTGGAGACTGTGTGCAGAGAGGACGGCGGAGCTGACAGGGACATCAGGGAGGAACTGCACAACAGGTGTGCCGTGCTATATTTAGGTCACCCGACACAAGACAGAAGCCTTTAAAACCTGCGAAAGCAAGACGACAGCACGACAGCGTCTGTACGAGGAGCAGTCGAAGCGCTCGACAGCCTGAACACTGATCCCTGCGTTTGTTCGCTAATAACAAAGCAAACAAAAAGTAACACTGGACATTTATGTGAGCTGAGGACAGCGAGGACACGCGTTGTCCTCAGCACTCACCATCTGAGCGATGAGCTGAGAGGCCTCAGTCTGTCCTCCGACTGGCAGCAGCGTCAGACCGAGATCAAACACCACAAACCTCTGCAGCGCCCAGAAGAACTGCTCACTGAGTCTGCTGCGCTCCACCAGAACCACGTCCTGGAACCGGCTGCTGCTCTGAGAACCAGGACGGACACAGGTCACAGGGGGCGGCAGCACCGACACCGCAGCACAGACACCTCCTCTGCATGACGCTCACAGACATCAGACTCACAGATGTTAAACTCACAGACATCAAACTCACAGACGTTAAACTCAAACTCACAGACATTAAACTTACAGACATCAAACTCACAGACATTAAAATCACAGACATTAAACTCACAGACATCAAACTCACAGACGTTAAACTCAAACTCACAGACATTAAACTCACAGACATTAAACTCACAGATATTAAACTCACAGACATTAAACTCACAGACATTAACATCACAGACATCAAACTCACAGACATCATACTCACAGACATTAAAATCACAGACATCAGACTCACAGACGTTAAACTCACAGACATCAAACTCACAGACATCAGACTCACAGACGTTAAACTCACAGACATAAAACTCACAGACATCAAACTCACAGACATTAAAACCACAGACATCAGACTCACAGACATCAAACTCACAGACATTAAAATCACAGACATCAGACTCACAGACATCAAACTCACAGACATTAAACTCACAGACATCAAAATCACAGACATTAAACTCACAGACATCAGACTCACAGACGTTAAACTCACAGACATCAGACTGACAGACGTTAAACTCAAAGTCACAGACATGAAACTCACAGACATTAAAATCACAGACATTAAACTCACAGACATTAAACTCACAGACATTAAAATCACAGACATTAAACTCACAGACATAAAACTCACAGACATCAAACTCACAGACATTAAACTCACAGACATCAGACTCACAGACGTTAAACTCACAGACATCAGACTCACAGACATTAAACTCACAGACATTAAACTCACAGACATAAAACTCACAGACATCAAACTCACAGACATCAAACTCACAGACATAAAACTCACAGACATCAGACTCACAGACGTTAAACTCGCAGACATTAAACTCACAGACATGAAAATCACAGACATTAAAATCACAGACATTAAAATCACAGACATCAAACTCACAGACATTAAACTCACAGACATTAAAATCACAGACATCAAACTCACAGACATCAGACTCACAGACGTTAAACTCACAGACATTAAACTCACAGACATGAAACTCACAGACATTAAAATCACAGACATTAAACTCACAGACATCAAAATCACAGACATCAGACTCACAGACGTTAAACTCACAGACATAAAACTCACAGACATCAAACTCACAGACATTAAAATCACAGACATCAGACTCACGTTCCGGAAGCGGACCAGTCGCCTCTTGTAGCTGTTCCCGGCTATGACGTCGCTCTCGGACAGGTAGAGGACGCGGCTCTTGTTGGACAGGTGGAAATCTGCCGCACCGAGCTCGTCCTCAAACAGGATCTTCACACCTCCGCCTGCCGACGCACAGCTCGTTCATTACAGCATTCTCCGTACACTGACACGCGGACGAGGACGCTGTCCGATGAGCTGACGGGCTGAACTTTGTCTTTGGCACATACAGAACACGTTAAACGAAGTACAGCGGCACCTGTAACGCACCTGAGCTCAGGCTCAAAGGTGTATCAAAGGTGTAGAGCTGCAACCACCATTGTTTCATCATCTCAGAATTCATCCATCATTTCCTCCACCCTGTCATGGCCGAGCTGACATATTGTCCAAAAGTCCAAAAGACAAAAAGATGGACTTTGATGTCGAAAGAAAACCTGTACACCAGAGGAGTGAATGTGACATCACACAGACGTCCATTCATGTGTTCATACATCTGACGGCCATTGAACACATCAGGACCCTCTTACATTTCATCCAATGAGCAGCAAGCTTCAGCTTTTCAAGAGTGAACATCATTAATCAGTCGAGCCCAATGAAAGGCTGAACAGTGACTGAGTGAATGAGTGACAGAGTGAAAGGCTGAACAGTGACTGAGTGAATGAGTGACAGAGTGAAAGGCTGAACTGAGTGAATGAGTGAATGAACCAATATTCAGGACTCAAATGTCCTCCGGGATCAATGACGTCATTGTCTCTATGTCAGACACCATCACTGACGTCACATCCTAACGTTTTTCAGCTGAATCACCTTTCAATGCCCGAATGAGTGACGTCTGTCTCCACTTCTCACTGCTGATCACGTGACCGTGAGGAGGGCCCGCGTTCNAGACAGTTTAACACACCCTGACATTCACCAACCTTCTGTCGTCTGTTGCCTCCAAACCGCCTGAATCTCTTCTTCTTCTACGTTTGTTGGTGCAGCAGAGCAGCGGGCGGCTCTTTGTCGCCCCCTGCAGGATCACAGGGAGACACATCCTCCAGCAGGTGACCTGTCAGACTTCACACACGCGCTCATCATCCTTCCATGTACAAGTTTGCACACGCGTTTTGTCTTCAGGAGACACAAATGAGACAGTTGAGCTGAAGGGTTTATTTAACACTCATTGACACTGACTGAGAATGACGTCATCAATAAAAAAAAATATATACATTTTATAATGGACATCATGTCTCCAGAAGGACTGTTACGAGACTTTATATCAAAACCTGACTTTTCCTTTAATGGACGAATGAATGAATGAATAGCTCTTTTCTCTCTGCCAATACATGAACACACAGCTGAAAGGCAACACTAAACAGAAGCTGCTGACACGTCTCAATGAGACAAGATGACAGCTTTATCCTTTAAGATAAGATAAGACTTTATTCATGGCCGTCGGGGAAATCAGGGTTTTACAGGCAGCAGCACAAGCAGCAGGAAAATGAAAAGGAGACATAGAAAGGAGTAAAAAACACAAATGAGAAAAAACACCTCTGTAAACATACCATCTATAAAAAAGAACACTGCTAACGGAAAAAGACAGAAAACCTGTTATGACGCCACGCTGAGGTGACAAATACGTCCACACTCAGCATCACAGAGAGACGTTTTCTTTCCACATTCCCCAAAAACTCAGCGGGACAGACGTGTTCTCGCTGTACATGACAACGTGAACGAAAAGTGGTTTGAACGACGCTTCACACACAAATTAATTAAAAAAAAATAATTAAAAAATATGAATCAATTAGTCGACTGCTGGAAAATTAACCGTCAACTCTTTTGATAATCGATGAATCATTTCAGTCGTTTGTCAGACTTTCTTTGGCTCCAGCTTCACAAATATGAAGATAAGCTGCTTAATACTGACTTTCACTGCAAACTGAATGTTTGAAACAGCTGTAATGAGCATTTAGTTTGCTCCACAGTGATGGAGGAGGTCTACATGTGCATGTCCACACATCATCATATATGTACTTCAGCGTCAATGTTTCCCCGGCATTCACAAGCCACAGCAGATAAATACTCTGGATTAGTCCTGACTCTCGTCCCAGGTACAGACATTTTGTCTCTCTCTGCCCACGTCATGACAGCAGAGGTCCCTGAAAATTGGCCAGCAGAGCGCAGACCGTCAGCAGCTGGTCGACTGAACCACTGAGCGCAGCGGGAATGTCGTCCAATATATGGAACTCTTTGATGCGGCCCAGCGCCTTGTCGATGTGGACCTTCAGGAGGTCCACGTGTGGCGCGTGTGTCGCACCGTCTTGGCTGGACTGTCCGTTTGGCCTGGAGAACGGCGGGATGACGAGGTGGACGGCGATCACGTCCAGGAGGTCTTTGATCTCTAAGCTCTTGGCGGCCATCACTTCGTCACCTGGCTCCAGGAGGTTTAAAACCCCCGACTTCATGACGATGTCTTTATCTGAGATGGAGGCGGCGTAGACGCTGCTGATGAGGCTGACGGAGCCAGACGGGGCGATACCCACCAGAGACTTGAGTGCGGTGGAGCCTCTGTGTTGGGACGCGTCCACCGTCCATGGTGCCATTTGGACGGAGACCTCAATGAAGTCCAGCACCACCCGCGTTTTGGGGAAGGTCCTTCTGAAGATCAGAGGCATCAGCTCATCTACAGTCCGTCTACTCGGCCATATTGGTAGCGTTCCTAGCATGAAGAACAGGTAGTGGCACCATGTCACGCAGGTGGTTTGGACTGTGACCTCTGTTACCTGGAACTGCTTCGACACATCAAAAGGAAGGAAGCCCCGCCTCACAGAGCAAAGGAACAGGAACAGCTGGTCAAACAGACACAGGTGTTGTGCCTGGAGGCTGGCGTGTGCAGCGTTTTCAGGAGCGTTCAGCTTCACCGCGTGACTCCACTTCCATATGGTCTCCGGTGTCGGCTGCAGAGCTAAGAAGAACGCTTTGAGCGAGCCGTAGTCTTTGAAACCAGTGTAGAACAGGATCACCTCCGGCTCAAACTGGAAGCGCTGCAGAAAGAACTGCTCGCTCTTCAGTTCTGGGCTCCTTGCCTCCAGCTGATGGAGCTCCACCTGTGCGGCCTGCAGCTGCTCTTTGGTGCTGAGATGCGTCTTCCCATAGTTATGATCGCGAAGCATCTCTGAGGCCTTGTCACTGTGAGACGAAGCAAACGCAGCAAAGGAGACAGTGAGTTCCACAAAGTCTGTGTGAGGGACACTGCTGTCTGTGAAAGGTTCAGAGCGGAGACGACACACTGCTTTACAGGACATCTAAGATGATATATACCATTTATCTATACAGCTGTGCCCCCCCCCCCACAGAATCCATCAGATGTGGATGATGTTCATCTAAAAAACATGCATGATCAGTAAAGACACATCTCATCACAGAATGGTACGATCAACAGCAATAAAGCAAATATCAGGAGTGTCCCAGTCCAGCCGTTTGCAGACCTTCAGGTCTTCACGCTGAGTATTGACCCCCTTCAGCATCACTGACGATCTCAGTCTTTGTGGTCATTGTGGGTCAGGCTCTTGTCTCAGGCGGTGAAGCTGCTTCACTCTTCTGGACAAAAACACTCCAGTTTCTGGTCCTGGGCCTGTGTGGTGGGTTTGGGTGGTGCGCCTGTGTGACAAGCCGTTTCGCAAATACCGCCATCTTGGAGATCGCGCATTGCATTGTGGGTATGCACTGAAGCACTCTGGGATTGAAAGCTCTGCACCATGCCGTACACTCTCCGATCTCCGACAGACGGCTACAGAAGATCACTTCAGTAATATGACTGAGTCAATTAAAACATTACTTATCAGAATGTGATACTGTAGCGTCATTAAAAAAAGATTTAGTTGCCCGCTGCCGTGCAGCACGTTTGTTAAATCTCCAACCAAAGGCTACACAGGGAGAACATAACGAAGAAATCGCGAACCAGAGGCTGTCCAAATTAACTTTAGATGGGGGCATGATCTGCCTACCTGATCCCGATATCCTCCGAGACGGTTGGGAGGACAGCGCATGAGTTATCCACATGTTACAGAAACATACTTTGACAGAAGTAAGCTATCAATGAGACTATTTTCCAATCTTTTTTTTAACACTTGTTGGCTTATCTGCTCTGGCACTTTGCATGACATCTTGACATGTACCATTAGGTTATACATTTAACTCCCATGCTATGTATACATTTAGTAATGATGCCAGCTAAATAGGCCTATGTGTTTTCTCTTATAGAAAAGCGAGCAATTGGCATTTTAACTGGTGGTGCTGAGGCTTCGAGGGACGGAAAGTCCCTTCACATGTCAGAACATGTCCATAATGTGCAGTATCATGGCATTGGGGAGAACGTGCCATGTTGTTTCCTGAGAAACCGACACCTCTCTGGGTGATCGTACACAAGGCAAAAGCATTGTTGGTGGAAGCCTTCTGCTCCTGTCCTGCAGGGTAAGCCTATATTGATTTGACAAACAATATCACGTTCATTTCAAGAAAATATCATTCTTATTAAAATCACATTTTCATTTCTTATTTGCAGTTTGAAAGAAAACAGGAGAAGCTCGCACACTGATCAGGGCCGAGCTTCTCCTGTTTTCATCTTGACATTTTGTTTGTCCTACCACCTGGTGTGAGTTCACTCCTTGGACTTGTAGTGAGACAAACACCTAACCTTTCTTCTATTTTCTTTGCAGTTTGAAAATGTTTGGACCAACGCACTCATCCACTGCTTTTCTCATGTCCTTTCATAATACAAAGGTCTCTTTGCCATACAGTGATCAAAAGAGAGGTGAGGGGGGAAAACACAATTCTCGGGGCCAACACCTGGCACAGTGTCATGATGATCACTGCAGGTGTGGTCACCTGACCCTGGGCAGACTGGAGTTTGACTGGCGGCTTCCTCACTGGGTCCTGGGGACTGACTGGAAGCTTCATCCTCGAGGCCTGTTCTTCTCTTTTTTGTGGGAACATCCTCGGCACTCTTTCTCTTCACCTTTACGATCAGAAAGACTTTATTAGCACACCTAAAAACACTTCACAATAAAAACATTGCTGAGGGTCAAATTAATTTTTCTTGGATCCTCATACTTGCAGGTCAATATAAAACAGAAACAACAAATGACAAAATAACTAAGAACATCAACAACATGTTAACAAAAAGTAGAGACAGCCTGTTGTCTGCTTCCATGTAAAACCCACCTTCTCATGCCTTGTAGTCAGATCTGTGCCTTCATCATTATCCAGAGACCAGATGCTAAAGATTCTCTGAATCTCGACGTTGTCACTGCGGCTATGCTTGTCTGAACGCCCCCTCATGTACAGGGAGGGGTGAGGCTGTGTTCCAATTGGTTTGCCCAGTACAAAATGACTGCTGCAGATTGTGGTGTGACAGTGACCTCGGGTGGGTGTTTTCTGTTGATGAGCTTCACCCACAGAGAGCGCCATTTGGGAGGGCAAAAGTGGAACTTGAATTCAGGAACATGATCTTTGATTATCCACCTAAAATATCACAATGCATATTTGATGCACACAAATAGCATAGTTTAGCTCATGTACATATCTGGTAAACATTCAATTAACCTCCATTTTAAGGTATGAGACTCAAGTAATGACATTAAAACATGAACATATAACAATAAATCAAACAACTAACTGAAATTCTGTGTGTACGCAAACACAGCATGTTGTACTCGGTCAGTTAGCCTAAATCAAATCTGTGTCAACATGAGGAGGCATATTAATATATCCACGTTTACTGATACTGGAATCACATTACTGAGTTGTGTTTTTATTGTAATACAGATTATTACTTATTACATGTTGACCCTGACAAGTACCCCCTATTATGATTAAAAAACAAACTAAAAACAAATACACCCAATATTATATGCTCCATTCGTTTTAGTTTTGTTTTGCAGAAATGAAACAGTGCTGTCGCAAACAAATGCATTTATGGAGCTGGAGGTTTTTATTTTACAAATTCAGATTAACAGTTGCAGTTTCCAAAGAAACACTGCAAAAAGGATAACATTAGAGCCCTTCATCAGTGCAGACAGACAGAACAGACAGTGTGTATTTACTGTAATATGACTGAAACTACTAGTAAACTGATTAAAGTATTAATATAACGATAATAGCAATGATAAATGTCAACGGAATCAAAGTAAAATGTTAACTGTTTGTTTAAAGGAATGGAGGAAAGGAGGAAGTCACTTAAAATGAGAACATTTAACAATAATTCTACGACACAAGCAGTCAGACTTACTTGGATTGCTACACCCGAACACAGCACACTGACTGCATCCACCCACCGTCATCACAACAAACAACGAGCTTGTTCCAAACAACAGGGAGACTCCATCGTGTACACACACTGCGAAGACGGTGTTTGGACGACATAGTGCTTTAGTGCGTACCCACAATGCAATGGGCGATCTCCAAGATTGAGGTCTTTGCATACCGGGTTATGGGTCTGTGTGGTGGGTCTGTTGGATCATGTAGCAGTGAAGCATCTGGTCCTCAACAACCTTGCTACCTGTTGGTTTGAGTGTAAACTTCTCACAGTCCTGTTAGCACAGTTAGCACAGTTAGCCCGGTTAGCACAGTTAGCACACTTAGCTCCAGACACTGCGTCTGAATATCTTCCCCTAAAACCCAAAATTAAGACTAAAGACCAAAACGCAGAGGCCAAGTTACGTCTCGACTGATACCTGTGCAGGTGCGGGCTGGTCCTGCAGTCCACAGGTCCACGTTCTTCCTGCGCGTGGTCCTCTAATTCTGCTGTTGTGTCCTTCATTTCCTGAACAGTCTGAGGGTCTCTGGCCAAGAGGACACACTGCTTTAAGCTTTGACAGGACGACAACCATATGCACGCCCGGTGTCTTCACACAGGACGAGTATGTGGTTCTCCTCCAGGCCCTCTGCTCCACTAGTGGGCTCGCTCCCCCTCTTCGGTGTCTTCAGACCCGCCGCGGACTTTGCAGTCCTCCGTGAAGTGTCTCCCGCACACTTTAGAGCTGTCAGACACCTGTGGACAGGCGTACCCTGCTAGTCCTCAACAGCCCGTCTCACGTTTAACTTCACAGTGAAGGTGAGGACGCGTGGGTTCGCTGACGTGATGACGTCAAAATAAGGTGGACGTCCACCTCCGCCGCCGTTAGTCAGGAAACGATGGAAAGACAAACGTCGGTGAACTTCCTCCTCTGATGAGTCTCAGTTCACCACACAGCAGTAAGACATGTTTCCCACAGCGGACACGGTTCAGGGACTTGTTACCGGAGATCTCCCGCCAGCCGCTCTTCCTCTTCGCCTTCATTTCCGTTTGGTTAACGTCAGGCCGCAAATCAGCGTAAAAGCTCCATAGCGCCACCTGCAGTACCGGAGGGTGAAGGAATCACGACCAGCAGGATTCTGGAAAAACGATCCGCCCGATTCTTATGAAACTTGGTGGAAGGTTGCAACATGGACCAAGAAAGAACCCATTAAAATTTGGAGGAGATCCGAATCACGGGGAGGATACACACATTATTCTTCTCTTTCGTTAGCGCTGACAGCTTTTGGCCCTGGTGAAACACGTCATACATCCTAACATCCAGTAGATGGCAGACTTAGACGGTTTCTTTATTGATCCCAATTTGGGAAATTATTTTGTTGTAGTAGCAATTAAACATACAGCAAACACAGGATGTATACACAATTATTTAGAAAAAAATCATTGTGTCTGTGTCTGGTGGTTTTGGCGTTCAGCGATCTGTAGCACCGACCAGAGAACAGAGGTTCAAACAGGTGGTCTCCACGATGTGAGGGGTCTGCAGTGATGCTTCCTGTCTGTTCCTCAGTCTGGAGGTGTGTCGGTCCTGAATGGAGGGCAGGTTCCTTATAGTCCATTACAGTCTGTTCTGGTCCTGTTTGGTGGCAGACCCAAACCAGATGATGGTGGATGCGCTCTGGCTCTGAACAGACTGCATTATTTCTGTGTATAAGTGGATCAGCAGCTGTTAAGGCGGGTTGAACGTCCTGAACTGAGGCAGGAAGTACATCCTCTGTTGCACATTCTTGAGGATTGAGGCTATGTTTGAAGTCCACCTTAGGTCCTGGCAGATAGTGGATCCCAGAAACCTGATGATTACCACATTAGAAACAGTGTTGTTCAGGGTGGTGATGGGGGCAGTTTTGAGGGGCTTCTCTTGAAGTCCACCATCATCTCCACAGTCTTGAACGTGTTCATCTCCAGGTTGCTCTGATGCACCAGAGGACCAGCTGTTCCACCTCCCGTCTGTATGCAGCACCAAATGAACCAAATGAGCAGTCTTTGGTGTAGAGGGAGAAGAGCTGGGGGAGGGCACACATCCCTGAGGGGCTCATATTATGTCCTCTCCAAACTGCCTGTGAACTGAACATGAATACACTGTGAGAGGTAGAGAGAATCCACAGTGCAAAAATAAACGTAAAGAAGTCAGAAATAATGAAGTTCAGCCAAATTCAAAGAACACAAAAAAATACAGCGGCGGGATACAACCTGCCAGTCCTATGGAATAATGCCAATAAAGTTTATAGATAGATAGATAGATAGATAGATAGATAGATAGATAGATAGATGCTTTATTCATCCCCAGTGGAAATTCACAAGGTTAGGGTTGTTCACCTTTAAAAACCTTTAGTTCTCAGTGTTCCAGGTAGGTTCTTTACACTGAGTTGTGACTTGCTTTCCTCTGATTGGTGCTTGGATGCAGTGTTGTTGGGAGACTATCCATAGCGGTCTGAGTGGGCTCCAGCTCACATACAGGACTCTTTTCTGGGCTCAGCTCTTGGCTTCAGAGCTTTAGAAGGGAGGCTGTGGAGCTGGCTGGTGCTTTCTTTTGAATGTTAATTATCAGTGGTTGTCTGCCTAATTCTGCTCGACATGCATTAGCCGGTGCTTTTCTGTGTATGTGCCAGGTGTGGCTGCAGAGTTGTGCATGTAAAGATTCTGCTGGCTAAAGTTATGATGACAGACTTCACCGCCACACCACGCTGGATGCCACCGTCACATATTATAAGACAGATTTTAACTGGAAGTTGGAGATTTTTGTTATGGTAATACAAGATGTTTTCTAACTATGTTCTATGATATGAGTTTTTATGGTAAACTGGTATTTGGACTGGTACTGGTGGAATTCACAAGCTCCACTTTCACCAGCTGCAACGTTAAAGTGATGAACACATTAATGCTTCAATAAATATAATTCAGTAATAAATTTTTCATTTGGTACTTTAAATGTATTTTGATGCTAATACTTTTAGTTGAGTAAACAGGACTTCTAGTACCTGTGCCCATACCATAGTATTTCTACTCTGTGGTATTGCTTCTCTTATGTAAGTAAAGTGTCTGAGTACTTCTTTCATCACTATAACTCTGATTAAATACCAACATGCAAGGTGTGTCATTTTAAGTGAGTATTTCAATTTAGTGAATATTTTGAGCTTCAGCACCACTAAACAAGAGACGTTCACTGACTGGGTTGGCGGGAGTTTGAAGCTTTGACACGTCATCAAGGCTGCAGAAGGAAGCTAAAGGGATGAATTAAAGGCACAGTCTGTGAGACAAATGTAAGCAGATGTAAAAACAATCTTAACATCCAAAGAACCATTTTTTTCCATGTTTCATCTTCATCTCACAGTCATCCTCAGCAAAACTCAGTCTGTTGAGATGATGTGGTTGAAAGCTTTGAAAAAGACAACTAAATGGACCTTGAGTTCAGATTTTCTTGTAAAATTGCTGTTTCGTCAAGAATTTCATTTCTCACTCAACAAACTTAAGTGTAAAACCATGAATTTTGTAGTTGTGTATATAATGTCCCCGTCTTCATAATGTGAGTGTGTCCTCCGGCCAGCAGGGGGCAGTCACCCTCCACTGTTGCTGAAATAATGATATTTGTCTGCATACAGAGTTTCCTTTCCTGTCAGAGTCACCCGTCAGCCCTCAGAGGCCTCGCTCAGATTACAGTCACTGCAGGCAACTCACCATTTTCACTTCTAATTACTGTCCTTATTAAAGAAGCGTCAGAGACAAAAGTCCTCATCCTGTTCATGCTGCCACATAAAGCAGAGAAAACCAGGCTTTTCCATGAGTGAAGTCTTCAGACGCTCCTGGTGGGGGACAGTTCAGTGCAACATGTCTCTTTTCAGGCAAACAGCAGTCAGCATGCGACGACACTTCGTCCTGCAGCACCTCCACACCACAGAGACGTGTGCAAGAGGACAGTCAACACTGTCATCCCTCTGGACTCACCCTGCTAGACACAACGATCATCAGCCTCATCCAGGACGCTGACGAGCCTGCATAAAGACAGGAGGTGAAACCGCCGGGCAGAACAAACTGGAGCTGATCATGGTCCAAACTGTGGAGATGACTGTGGACTTCAGGAGGAGACTCCCATCACCATCAACAACACTGTGTCCACTGGGGAAACCTTCAGTTTCTGGGATCCACAGTCTCCCAGTACCTTAAGTGGGTGTCCAACATAGACTCTGTCATCATAAAGGCGCAGCAGAGGCGGAACTTCCTGTTCCAGCTCAGGAGGTTCAGCTTGCCCATTTTATTTGACTCATGAAAATTGGATTTCCGTTGGATTTTTAAATCTGTCTTTGTATATTGTCCTGTGTTTCTTTTATATCTTGTCTTAAGGCCTTTTCTGGCTTTTCTTGGTTTCACCTTTCTTAAAGGTGCTTTACAAATAAATTTGCCTTGTCTTGTCTTGATAGGTGTCTTTCCGTCGCCGTCAGCACAGTCGTCCCTCCTCAAGTTCTTCTACTTTGTCTGAATCAGGATTTTCTGTCTCCGGTTAAGGACAAAGATGACTGCAGACATCCTCAGAAACCTGTGAATGACGACAGATGGAGGTCTGAGAGGGTCATATTGGCCTGTAATGATTATATTTATTCATTCATTCATTCATTCATTTTCTATACCCGCCTTATCCCTTTTGGGGTTGTGGGGGGCTGGAGCCTGTCCCAGCTGTCAACGGGCGAGAATTATATTTATTGTCATCTTTTTATATTTAGATTTACTTTTCTATTTCTAAATTCAGCCCAAAGAGCAGAGCAGTCAACATCAACCACACCTGACTGGTTGGCCACATCACACCCGGTGTTAATGTTTCAGGTCGTGGGACCCCACAGCTTTCCCACGCTCGCCTCCTTTACTGACCAGCGAGTCCAGATCTCTGCAGGCTTTATCAGATTCCAGTTAGTCAACTTCAGAGGAAAAAGGTGGAGAATCATGGACTCCTTGATCTGTGTGAGTCAGGGAGATTAGAGGCGAGCCGCAGACTTCAGTCATGTTGTCTTTGCTTGTTTCGGCGTTCACATGTGAAGCGGTTTGTACTTCCTCGTCTGAGTCTGGGATTCCTGACTCACGTGGCGGCTTTTCAGCGGTAAGCCTGACGGTGGGCAGCGAGGTTCAAAGTAACGGGCTGCGTGTGTTTGAAGAAGACATTTTGACAGAAGCACATGAACACATTCATGGAAGGGTTCATTTTGATTGAATGCATTTGAGAATCACAGAAAGGGTTTGGTTGCAGCTGTGTTCTTGGCTTATTGTGTGACTGGAAGTGGCTCTGTTTCACAAAGTAAACCTTATCTTTAATTAAAGCACCTCAAAGGCTGAAAATATCTAAAAACTTTTTAATAATGTTCGTCCTTGTGTGAATAATGAAGTGGAAGACTGTTTTAAATGCTACATTACTCCATGCACTGAGGCTCTCCATCTCTACTGGAGGCGTTCTAGCCATGTGTGATAGTTACTGGGACCTGGATGCAGGTCTGGCTCATGGTCCAGTTCATCCCAAAGGTGTTGGATGGGGCTGAGGTCAGGACCAGTCAATTCTTCTCATAGACTCTGTCCAACATGGATGTAGTCTCTGCAACACCACCCTCAGGTGGAGTCACTGAAGTTCAGTGACTCCACCTGTCTCCATCTCAGCAGCATCAGACTCCACCAAACTCCCAGCTGATCCAGAAATGGACAAAGAGGTGGAGCTGAGCCTGGCTGATGAAGCTAGCTGTCATTAAAGTGACCATGTCCATAAATGGCAAGTCTGCCTTCACCTGCTCACACACACATCCATCATTACAAGCTTTTAACCATTCACACGCCGATGGCGCAGCGTCGGGAGCAGTTCAAGGTTCGGTGTCTTGCCCACAGATGCCTGAATAAAAATTCAGCCAGTACAGTCGTAAACGAGGAAATAAGCTACAGAGAAAATTGTTGAAATTGAAAAGTGTTGCACTTCTTAAAAAAATCTAAATATATTGGAAACAATCAAATGGTGCACAGTTAGGAGCTGATAATAAAAGTCTGAGGTCAGAAAACTACACACCGACAATAAGGATGCTGAGTTTATGAGGGCAAAGACACATGACGGAAAAGAAGCATCACCTGCACATCACTGCATCATCACTGCACTTTGCTTTTCATGTCCACATGTCCACATGTCCAAGTCCTGGACTTCAGAAATACCAAACTTTAAGTTTCATTTAAACAGAGCAGTTTTTCAAGGAAGTTCTTCTGAAGATCAACAACTGATAACAAAGTGAACTTTGACTCCATTTCCTCAAAACTAATGCAAGCTTCTAGAATTATTTCCAGGGAACATCCAAGAAATGAAACCTGTGAAGCTGATCCTCCACGCTGCCGAGTCCCATTCAGAACCTTCAAAGTACTCATTATGCAAATCACTGGATTATAATTAGTGATATTTTAATTTATTCATGTACTGCTGGGTATCTTAATTCATTGATTACATTTGTATTAATAATGTGCAGCACAGTTTCCAAAATGTGGAATAGATGAATAAAGTAGTATAGAGTGCATATACTCGAGTACAAGTACCTCAGGACTGTGCTAAAAAATAGTACTTGAGTAAATGTACTCCGTTACATTCCACCTCTGGTCATCAGCTGTGTCAGTTACCTTGTGTTGTAATGGGTGTAGAGCGAACCCAATAGCAGCACAAATGAACCAGGTAGTAGTAAAAACAGTCTTTATTCAGCAGGTAAATGAAGGAACAAAGTTAACCACAAGATGCATCAGAGTAGAGCAGGCACGTATGGCAGGATTTGAACCCAGGTCTCTCGTATGATAGGCAGGAAAGTTACCACAAGACCAACAGGGCAGGCAGGGAATGCAGAGGGGCTCGTGAGCAGCTAATTGTCCACAGTTCTCAAAAGGCTCAACAAGTGTGTTGGAGGGGAAATAGCGCAAACTCACTGCAGTTGGAAGCTTTCCTGGAAGGTGGTTCTGATGAGGGCTGAGAGTGGATCCGAACGTTGAGATGGAGTCGGCGAGGCTGACGGCACCAGAGGAGAGGAGCTGGTGAGGAGAAGCTGACGCAGTGGGTCTACAGGCTGAATAGGAACAGGCTGAGTGCCAACCAGCCACAGGCAGACGAGGAACAGAAGCAGGCAGGCAAAACTCGTAGTCGGGAACAGAAGGCTGATGGATTTACCGGGGCTGAGACGTGAAGCAAAGGTCGGAGGCGAGTCGGGTTGATACCAGGTAAGCAGTCCGGGAACAAGTGCTGGAGAGTCAGGCATGAGAGCGAAGACAATCTGGCAAAGAGTGAGCACTGAGTGAACGCTGCAGATAAACTGGCTTGATTGGAGATGGTGAGCAGGTGACAGCAACAGGTGGAAGCAGTAAAGATGATGAGGGGTGTGGCTGAGCAGCAGAGCAGGAGAGGGGGAGAGCAGACTGTGACACGTGTGAAACAAGAAGCAAGAAGTGATGAACGAGGTGAAGAGTGAACAACATGATCAGAGAATAAGAAGCTGTGGAAACACGAGAAATCCTTTCCAAGGATTCACAGTGAAGCTGTCAGTGAGTGTGTGCATACGTTATTATTATTATTATTATCATTATTATCATTATCATTATCATTATCATTAGCAGCAGCATCATTATCATCATAGAGAGTATAACGAGTGGACGGAGCTTCCTGGTCTGAGGAATGAGGAAGTGCCTGAGACCTGCACTCTTGCTAATGGCCAGCAGGGGGCGACTCCACTGGCTGCAAGAAGAAGTCTGATTGTACGGAAGTCTATGGGAGAATGAGTCTGATTAATCAAAAAACAGTTTGATAAGGGGTTCATGGTCACCTTCTTATCTTAAAGAGCTCATAGTACCTTATTACCCCACTGGAACACTGCGTTCCCAGAATGCAGGCTTACTTATGGTTCCTAAAGTCTCCAAAAGCAGAACAGGAGCCAGAGCTTTTAGCTATCAAGCTCCTCTCCTGTGGAACCATCTTCCAGTCTTTGTCCGGGAGGCAGACACTGTCTCTACATTTAAGAGTAGGCTTAAAACTTTCCTTTTTAATGAAGCCTATAGTTAGGCCTGGCTCAGGCTTGTCCTGGACCAGCCCCTAGTTATGCTGCTATAGCATTAGACTGTCGGGGGACCTCCAAAGACACACCGAGCTCCTCTGTCCCTCTCTCCCTCTCCATCTGCACGCTTTCATGTCCTACCACGGCCTGTTACTAACTGAGCTCCTTCCCCGGAGTCTCTGTGCTTTGTCCTCTCACAGGTTCCCATGGACAGTGTCTGAATCTGGACTGTGGATTACAGCTACGTCTCCTGCCATGACCCTGCTGACATCCACTGCACCTGCTACTACTGTTATTACATCCACTGTCACTGTTACTGTGACTGCATTTCTGTCTGTCTCTCTCTGTCTGTCTGTCTCTCTCTCTCTCTCTCTCCCTCTCTCACCCAACCGGTCGAGGCAGATGTCCGCCCACCCTGATCCTGGTTCTGCTTGAGGTTTCTGTCTGTTAAAAGGAAGTTTTTCCTCACCGCTGTCTCCAGGTGCTCGCTCATGAGGGAATTGTTGGGTCTCTGTAGATCAAAGAGCTCGGCCTGTAGCAGCTCTATATGGAAAGTGTCCTGAGACAACTTTTGTTGTGATTTGGCGCTATACAAATAAAATTGAAATTGAATTAAAAAGATTATTACGGAGTACGACAATGAATCGTGAACATTTGATGCATATCAGAAGTTTAAAGTCAGGTCAGACTGTTTGTGCTGCTCAGAATGAAAAGAGTTTGTGTCTCATGACAGAAAGGTTGGACTCCTGAGACAATGAACAGCATGTGGATGACTGTAATAAAAGACACAAGTCTTTATTTGTCTGCACAAAGTGGCCTCGTGACGGAATAAATAGAATAAAACATGGATGTTGTCAGTGTCGTCAGCTTGAGCAAGTGAATACAGCAAAAATGATTATTTGGAATTTATGAATGAATGAATGTTGTTGAGGCTCTGTTTTAAAAGCAAACCAGAGTCACATCAAAACATTTTAGAGAATGTGGAGAGAGCAGAAGTACGAGACGAGGCCGAAGAGGCGAACCAGAAAACAGATTAAGCAACAGAGCGCTTCTATATCACAGGAGAACTACTGCAGTAGTAGTACTTAAAACAGAAGTACTATTGTATGTCTCAGTACTGATAGTAGCAGTAATGACAAAAATAGTATTTTCATAGTATGTGGGCTCAGCGGGAGAAGCAGTAGCACTGGTATATTCAGTGGTGATACTCGCACAGGCTGCAGGAGTGATAGCAGTGATTGTGGCAGCAGCAGCAGAGACGAGACGAAGCCCATTAAAAAGTATTTTTCAGTGGAAACGTTCCTTCAGGACTGCAGTTTGTACACTTTGTACTTCATCCTCGCGTTCACATCAGGAGGTCCCTGTGGTGAAGCTGCTGAGGAGGCGTTCACGGTCTCATGAACATCTCCATCCAAAGCAGCACAGCAGCCTCATATCATACAGTTTGACTGTTTCCAGCTCTGGGGGGGCTGGTACTCCAACCCCGGCAGCTTCCTGAGCGCCGTCTGCTCCACCACAGTCTTTTTGTTTTTCCAGATTCTTCATTTAAGGATTATTTCTCCTCACAGCTCAACGATAATCTGTCGCTTTAGAAGAAAATTCCAAGCTCTGATCATGTCACTGAGAACTGAGTGATATGAGTATATAACTGAGTCATCCAGCTTCCCTGGAAACTGGTCCAGAATCAGTTCCTGGGATTCAAACCTGGACTGGCTCAGATAAAACAAGTGATTTTCATGGACCGTCTGTCGGGTTGTGTCACTGTGGGCTGACGTCGCGTGTTGTGAATTTGACATATTCAACACTGTTTGTAGCCGTGTTAATGGAGGCTTTTAACTGGTTTCCGGCCTCAGATGGTTGTTGGTCCACCAAACGTGAAGCTTTGATGCACTCAGAGTAAAACAGCAGATACAAAGTGAACATTGGAGTGACGCTGCACTCTGCCAGCTTCACTTCCACCTGCAGCCCGTCTCTACATGGCAGACGCTCTGAGGCAAACACAAACATGATATGAAACGTGTCAGCCAGCGCCACGCAGCACATTTCTTAATTACCCTGCGTAACCTTCCACAAATTGCCTGTTGTTGCCTCCGTTGCTGCAGATAGCCCAGGTCGGAGCGGGAGTGTTGGCGGGGGGGCTGTAATACAGAGCGCCTGAACACTGAGCCGCTTATCAGCTCGACCAAGCCATCGGTCTCTCAGCAGGACTTCGAGCGGCTGAATCGAGTTTTTTAATTGGTTCTGCTGCGTACCAGGAGCCTCTGCAGGAGCAGCCATGTTGGCTTCATTTTGAGAAAGAGCCTGCTGGGAGCTCGGCGTGTTGATACTGTTGACACCCAGCTGAGAGGTTCAGGCTGTCAATAGAGGGGTCCATTTATCTGCCACAGGTTTGATTTGGGGCCAGAGGAATAAAGCAGAGTGCTGTCATGCAGCTTCAGGCGGGCAGGGATTTATTATTAACTGGGGATTAATATTAATATCTCATTTCTAATATTTCAAATATTCCTCTCATCATGCAGTGTTGATGCAGAGGTTTGGAGCAGCTCCGGACTTTAACTTCCTCCCTGAATGTTGCTCCTCTTCCCATACACTGAATGTTACTCCACAACTACAGCTTGTATTACTTTAGATGAACACGATCTGATCTAGATGAAGAGTTCCTCCTCTTTTCTGGAGAGAGCGAGCTGGTTTGACAGACAGGGATCCCTCCACACATGAATGTGAGAGAGTCTGATGTCACTACTTGTCCTACCATCTCCTCTTAATGTTCTGTAGTACTCATTTCACTTTGTTTCTGTTGAAAAGTGCTTTGTACAATATGCTTGGCAAGTGCTATGTGAATAAAATTCATCAGTCATATTATTATCAGCTCTTTTTATCTGAATCGTACTAATCATAACAGTAAATTAAAAACCATTCTGCCTTCAGATCTTGACTGAACTTTCTACAAGTACGATTCAAAGTCAGGGTTTCCAGGACCTGGACCTGGCTCTTATCAGATTATCACGGCGGACGTCAGCCTCTTTAGGGAGGCTAATGACGCCCACTGTGAGCGAGTCAAACATTTCATGTCATGTTGAGTCTGTTTGAACAAACAATGGCAGTATAGGGAGAAGCTGGGAAGCATCAAACCTGGTGAAAACTAGCACAGTTACCAGCAGCAGTGACTGATATTTACAGCCTGGTCCACACACTCTCCTCCATCAGCTGCTGCTTGAATGCTGATCTGATTCTGATCATATTGTTATCTGCTCTGTGGAGCTCTGATAGATAACCTTGTGGTTCATTCCAGGACATTTGACTTTTTCTCTCAGCTCTAATGCTGAGTAACAGCCTGTCTATAGAGCTGCTCCCTCCTGAACCAATAAAACCAACATCAAACTCATAAAACAAATTAAAACCAGTAAAAGACGAGAGCAGAAGGAACCACATGAAGATGCATCTCAACAGGAAACAAATCTTCTAAACAGTGAGTCACTAGAAATGAGTTTACAGATGAGGAGGACTCTGCTGGTCTCAGCTCCTCGTGCAGGTCGTGGCAGTAAAAGCCCATTTTCAGCTTCTAACACATCTTACAAAGCGTGCCTATCACTGACAGTGGCGTTGCTCAGGTCTCTTGAGGATCCAAGCAAGAAATCCCTGGGGCCCCCATCCCACCCGTGCACGCCGCAAAGTTTGTTTTTGCACACATAAATGCACAATTTCTGGGACATTTGAGATGAATACTGAAAAAAACAGATGAGTGGTTCTCAAAGTGAGGTCCAGGGACCAACAGAGGTCCCTGAAAGCCCGGCCTGTCAATAATCACTGTCGTAAATAAGTGGCCGGGGCCCCCTTGATGATCACAGATGAAACACACAAACATTTTTGATGCTCTATATTATTAGGTTTATTTTTTCTTACTTTTCCTCTGGTTGCTTTTTCTTAGGTAACTAAAATGCTTCAAGGAAGGAATTGAGTTTTGGGTGACAAATAATAAATGACTTTATGAAGTTATTTGTGTTTTGATTCCATGTGTTTTACTGAATATATCAGTAAGTCATACTTTTTGAACAGGTTAGATAAATTGGCTACTAATATTATTTAACAGTTACTAATATCTTATATTTTCTCTTTATTAAGACCGGATTCTGCAGGTAAGATTGTAATAATGTGACTTGACTTGACTTGCCCAAGAAAAAAATTACTTGGGACTTAATTTAGACTTGAAGGTTAAGACTTGAGACTTACTTGAGACTTGCACATGGGTGACTTGATCCCATCTCTGGTCCCACTGACTGCCTGGAATCACCAGTATGTCCAGTTAACCCGCTCAGTTAGTTCAGAAGTCCTTCAGGAAAGAATCTGGATTCTTTCACTGATTCATGAAACCGTGATCACAACATCTGACAAAACCAACACCAACGATAACCAAGATGAGGAACCTAACGTCGGAAACAATTTGTTGGTGTGCAGCCACTGTAACGCGAGTGTGTTGGGTCCTTCTCTTCTATTTGCCATGAATTAATCATCACTAGACGGCGGAGGTCAGTCTCATTTTCCTCGATGCTGCTGTGTTGAGGAGAGGTTAAAAGGACATTTCATTTAAGACGAGATCCCAGAGGGCTGGCGTTTGAACCTCCCCGCTGTGACGGGAGATAAACGAGACTAACTGGGCCTGGAAGACGCTTCCACTTTGCTCAAGGACAACAGCTCTTGGACACCCGGAACAGGAGCTGGACTGTTGGTGGTGAGACGACGGTCACAGGAGAGGACCAAACTGCAAACATGCCAGGTGTCACATTCAAGGAACAAATATCGGAGGTGCTCATTTTCATGAGACACATATATTTAATAATGAAGCTACGATATGTATTTCATTATCTGTCTGCAATATTATATTATGGCTTACAACTTATGAAGGATGTGTAAGGAGACTTTATGTAATTAGAGAGGATTTATTCAAGGCGAGCGTCGTGCAGATACGGATCTCTGAGCCCTAATTCAACATGGATGGTAATACTGGCACTTTAATGTTATTACTACAGGCTTTAAAGTCCAATAAGGACACTTTTTTCCTCTTTCATTTGCTTTATCTAACCAGACGGTGACATCTGGAGATAATGAACTTTAATTTCTGTCACAGCCGGCGAAAAAAAGAAAAAACTTTATCAGAGAACATGTTTTAAATATTTTATTTTTCAACACAACTTTCAAATTATTCAAGAAGAGCTCATCAGCAGTTATCTCTCTGAACCAGTGTTTTTTCATTGTGGAAGCATAATGTGCAGAAAGAATTGGCCATGGTGCGTCTGAGGGGCTCACAGGGATGAAACATATCAAAGCAGCACGTATATCAGCTTAGAAAGTGCTGGAAGCTCACGGAGAGACAACCAGCGCTTTAATCCGTCTAATACACTCGGTTACATCACGCCCTGCTGCCGGCGGCTGTGGGAACCTTCCATCCTCCTTCTAAACTCCGCAGTGACAAACAGCATCTCAGGAACCATCTGCAGTGTGACCAAAGCCTTTTCCATGAAGACAGACAGGTGGACAGTGACCGGCAATAAGTCACTGAAGCCCGCAGTGAAATCTGCTGCTTTCTGGACAGTCAGCTGTTCCTCAGGACAGCTGCAGGGTTCATACTTCATTAATGACACTGTGGACGTGGGGGGACCCTCACGTCCACTGGATGTGTTGAGCCACGACTCGGTCACATGAGGTTTGTCTTGTTTGTCTTCAGGTGTGGAACGAGCTCGTTGTTGCTTATTGCGGCCTTATGGGGAAAACACAGACCATCGAGTCCACAGCGGATGTTATCTGCTGCGTGGCCTCAGGCCCGGGACACCCTGCCCGTCTCCACCCTCCTGAACCAACAGACAGCTGTCCTCCGACACCGAGCTTGTCTCCGACGATGGACGTCAGAAAGGACGAGGAGGTGATTTTCTTTGCCCTCGTCCAGAGAGACAGAAAGAGATACTGGCCGTCGACAGATCGTTTGTACAGTCTGTGTTTGCCGAGAGCTTCATGCCTCACGTGGAAAAATCAGGTGAGAGCCTGAATCTGTGGATGATGCAGTGATGCTGCTGATCTACGCCGGCGGCAAAATGAAAAGCAAGAGGTTCCATGACGCAAACGTGCTGCTAAAGCAGGCTGTGTGTGTGCAGGCCTGCTTTACACTCACACACGCACACACACACGTATATATGCGTGTGTGTGTGCGTGTATATATATATACACGCACACACACACACAGCTAAGTTCTTCTCTTGGGGCTGGTGCTTCTTATCGTACAAAAGCAGAATAATGCACAAATCTTGTTTCATCTGTTGAGAACGTCTCATCTTTAACTTCATACCTTTTGCAGGTCAGTCCATCTTCACAGTGACACACAAACCTCCTCATGCAGTTGTATTTGTGGGTGTAGGATGAACAGAGGCTGCTGTGCTGGAGAAAACACACAATTCATATCTAAAACATGAATAAACATCAAGTTCTTGTCTCTGAGAATTAAAGAACATGTGCCTCTTTACAGAGTCACCGTTTCACACAAAGAAATGACACTGGGAGAAATACATGAAGGATGAGAAAACACAGAGTTTCTAAAAGCACAGAGACCAGAGTGACATGAAGTCGGCTGCAGCAGCTTTCACGTTTTCTACATCTCGAAGACGCTGTCTGTCTTACTGTCTCACAAACTCACAGCTGAATCCACCATGTTTACTCTCCTTCTGTGGGTGTTGATCGAAGCATTGTGGAAAAAAGAAGAAATCTTTCACTGGAGTAAACATGGAGGCACTCTGAGGAAAAGAGGGTTCATGAAGAAGTAAATGAAACTTCAGAAATCACTTCCAGCCTCGGTCGTCTTAACCTCTGAAGGATCGTTTAGAACTAAACAAATCAAAACTTTGCTCATGTGGCTTCTGCAAACTAATTGTTCTAATCTTTTTGTGGAGGTTTTGGCAATTTAAGGAGTTTTCTGAAATCTGCTGAGTCAGCCTGAATAGTCGGCTTTAATTAGCAAACAGTGGAAATCTTCTCTTTATGGGAGCTGATGGCTCGCTTTGTTTTAGAGCATTTCTTAAGCGCTAAGCAATTACTGTTATCATCACGAAGGTAATGACGCAGCTCTGCAGTTCAAGAACAGCTCCTGGTGTCACCACAACATGGAGAGTTTGTCAGCAGCTCCATCCATGAGTGAACGTGGTCCAGCAGCCTGTGGCCTCACCTGACCCTGAAGGATGGGAACAGTCACGGCCTCTTCGGCTGAAGTGCCTGCCAGGATGAAATAATAGATGTTCATACGTTTATGACTTGAAGAGTGGAAATGAAATGAGTGGACAGTGATCCTGCCTATCACATGAGCTGTTCATCTTCTCCACTAATGGTCAGTGCTGGCGGTCAGCAGCACGTAGCATTACAGTGGCGTGATTAGCTTTGTCAGTAACGAGTAGTGTAAAAGATTACAATTTAAAATTCAGTCTTCAGATTAGAGTTAATAATCCGCGTTCAATATCGTTACTTGAACATTTTGGGGGTCATCGTATTTGCTGATTTTGGAATTTGATGGAGGGTTGGTAAACTGGAGGCGTGGTCTTCTGTGCTGCTGAGGTGGAGGGTTGGAGGTGTGGACAGGTGAATGTTAGTCCAGCCCAAAAGAGGAGAAAAGCAACTCCTGCTAAAATCAACATGGTCTTGTTCACATGTTGTGTCTCCTCAACCGATTTGCTAACCTTGGCCACGGCTAAACTGTTTAGCCACTAGGGCTAAGCTAGCTATCAGTAAATAGCAAATCCTTCTAAAATGTAGGCTGGCTGCTCAGCTCACCTTAACTGAAGGAAAGGTGGATGTTCTGCCTTACTTTATGGTAAAGATGTATACAGTAGACCATTAATAGGATGCCAACATATCAGAAAATATGCTCGATGGTGTGTCAGCCTCAGTCCCTGATACTGACAGAGGGCCAACCATCTGCATGTCACATGTTGTAAGACGCTTTGCAATGCTCTCTGGGAAACGGGAGGACAGCAGGAGAGTCTCAAAGGTGCAGGTATGAGCCGGTTCGGTTCTCAGTTAAATATCTTTTGACTCTGTGGCCTGTGGACAGAATAACAGGGACAGTATATCTGGAAAGACGTCACTCTTGAATCTTTTACATGTTATTTTTTAGTATTGAGAGCACCACAAACAAAAATCCATTGGTAGAGAGACAGAGACAGAGACCTGGAGAAATAAAACCCAAACTCCCTGAATGACTTCAGATGGGAAAGTATGTGTTTTGCAATCTGAATGAAAAGTAATTTTCCCCACACAACTGTAAACACTCTGTTTTCCAAAGAGCTTTCGTCTGCAAAGCAACAGCCACCGGCAGGTAGAAATATCTATCCAGCAGTTCTTACAGACTTTATGTCAGGTACGTGTTTTGTGTGTCTTTAGAACTGAGAGATGGATTATTCAGGACTTTGTGCTCTGAGCCAGGAGTTCTTCAAGCTTTGACATCAGCAGGTTGATTCAGAGTCAGACAACAATCAAGTTGCTGCTGTTTCCCCCTGTGGCCTCGGACCAGTGCAGGACAGTGTCCGTCTGTTTAATATCTATTACAGGAGTGGATGGATCAGCCTCATCCACAGAGCCTCAGCTCGGCCGTTCACAGCGAGGTAAAGGCCCAGAGTGCAGCGCTGACCCTGCACGTTGCTCCGATTAACATAATTGTATTTCAAACTGGTCAAGATGGCCATGAGAGAGGAGCAATCAAGCAGTGAAATGAGCCGTGGAGCGTTTATAGACGGCTCCAAGATTTCATCAGGGATCCAGAAGAAAGCGGTGTGGGGCAGCGATGGGGCAAACTGCAATATGCATGAGCACATGACACTGACACGGGGATAAATTTCACATCGAGATGATTGATTTGATTCACTCTCCCACCGACACTCAAGCAGCGATCATCTCACGCTGCTTTTGAGGAATCTTCAGACCAATGTGGGCAGGAAGGCCGTCAGTTTAACACCGACTGAAGGGACAGGAAGCAGCAGTGAAACAGCAGCATCAGCAGTAAGATAATCAGAGTGAGGTGGACTGTCCCTGAGGATGAGCAGTGCTTGAAAATATATTCCTATTAAGTCTGGATTGACCATTCCGACAAAACTCTTGGTTCATTTCATGCACAAAAAACTCAGATTGAATGCACAACGGACACAGTGGAACAAGTCTGTCAGGTGATGAATTCAGCCCGGGTGAATGAACCCGTTCACACACACCCCCGTCACACAAACCACCTCTGCAGTTTGAATGGTAAAGCTTGGAATCACTGTCTAAATCCTGAGTGATTTTACTAATAATGGGCAGTTGATTTCACACAGACTTAGAAAAACAGCCTCCAGTGAGGAAATGAGGAACTGTTCACAGCAGATTTTAGAAGCTGGTTGGTTGGTTGTTTCCAACAGGAGGACAGTGCTGCAACTCAACAAACACATGCAAAACAATTAAATTCAAAGCAAAGACAACGATGGAAGCGTTCTGCAAACAAAGAAACGGCTGCAGGAAGCCACAACGAACACGTCAACGGCGAACACGCTGCAAATACAGAACATATGAAGTCTAAAACACACAAACAAATGCATCAGAAAAATGCTTCAAATCGAGTCCACACAACAAAGTTATCAGGGCGGGAGGAGAGGCACTGAGTGGAACAGCTTGATTTTCAACCTGACAGGAAGAAAAACCAGACGAGACAGTTTGTTTTTGATGTGGAACAAAAAGGCCGAATGTAAAAAATACTCCAAACCTTTTTATGTCACGTCACCTCTTTGTTCTCCTGCTTCACCAGCAAACCACAAAGACGCTTTCCAGACGATGCAATCAAGCGACCTGCTGGTCTTCAATGTTTTCTCCATTTTAACTGTAGGAAGCATGTGCTTGACCCTTTGACTGACATCTCACTTGACCAATTAGGATCTTCCATGTCATGTCCACAACCAAAAATAGCCAACCAGAGTTCAGGTTGAGAGGAAGTGCCTCATTCTCTTCTTCTGTGTAAAGATGCAGCCAGTTGCATCAGATTGTGCAGATGATTGACGCTTCAGACGACCAATGAAAGGACGTGCTGCTTCAGCGGTGATTCACAGCCAAAGAGAGGAATTCAGTGCAAACAGGGACATCACACAGTGATAAATATAATAAATGACCTCAGCATGAAGATGTTGAAAGAAAGTATAGATGTCCTAAATATAAACAGAGATGGACGCACGCACGCATGCACGTCTGTTAACTGATGGAGGAGGTACTTTATGCAGTCTCTTTCCTGTCGGCATGGCGATGCTGCACGTCTAAACAAGGCCATCTCACCACGGCGACGGCGGTATCCTAGCAGCTGCAGCCGGCAGCGTTTGTTGGCATGGCAACTGAACAGAAGCTTAGAGACAGACTGATGCGTCTTTGACGTCTCTGTAAACAAAGTAAACGCAGGACGTAACGAACCAAAAGATACAAGAGACAAGAGACAGGAGACAGGAGACAGGGGACAAGAGACAGGAGACAAGAGATGGGAGACAGGAGACAAGAGACAGGAGACAAGAGATGGGAGACAGGAGACAAGAGACAAGAAACAAGAGACAGGAGACGGGAGACGGGAGACGGGAGACGGGAGACAAGAGATGGGAGACAGGAGACAAGAGACAAGAAACAAGAGACAGGAGACGGGAGACGGGAGACGGGAGTCAAGAGACAAGAAACAAGAGACAAGAGACAGGAGACAGGAGACAGGAGACAGGAGACGGGAGACTCCCAGTGCGAACGCTGTGCTTCTCGCTGCAGTTTGATCCCCTCAGACAGAAACATGAACCTCAGATGTCAGACTGCACAGAGATGGACGTCACATCTGATTGGACTGATCTGCAGGTGTGAGCCTGCTGTTCACGCTGCCTCAGTGGGAGGTGGCTACACCTGCATTTAGCCCCACTTGTGCCCTCCAGGGTCCCATTACGCTGTAACACAGCTGTTAGCATCACACAGTCAGCAGCTACGTCTCAGAGCCCCATTTGGCTGAATTTACCACAAGTGCTCCCTCAATTTGATTTATGCAAATAAGCGACGCACCTCTTAAAGATGGGGCTTTGCAGCCGTTTGAGAGACGGCCAGGAGTCCACTGCTTCGTCTTGTGTGCTTTTTCTCTAATTAAGACGTCAGATAACCTGGCTGATGGGAGACTGAACGCTCGTCTGTCCTCTCAGAGCATTTAATAAAGAGCAGAATATTCATGGTATCTGCTCTGAGGGACAACACCAGCGACAAACAAAAGCTCAGTGAAAAGAGAGTTTTAGATAATGACTCAGACCAGAAAATAACTGAATTCACAGTTCTCCTCAAGTGTGCTTGAGAGGTCGCGCTGACAGAAAAGACAAGAGGGAAGCTTCGCTGTAACATCGTTAAAGGCTGACGCTGCTCTGTCGTTCTTTAAGAGCTTCTCATTGGACGGTGAAACAAGAACGCCTGGACTCAGTGACACAGAGATCTGGAATAAGTCCAGTCCTCCATGTGTATCGAGACCAGTTCAATCAAGTGTATTCTTATACTTCAATATACTTTCAACGGCCAAAGCGTTTCACTGGAAGGATTTATTCTGATTTAATCAGCACAATTAGGAAACTTTTTGATTGACATTTTTACAAAGTCGTAAAATATCAGTATTCAGAATATTTGTGGGTCCACAACATCTTTAATTTGTTTATTGTTCTGTGTCGAAGTCAAAGCTTTGCTTGAGGATCAGGAAAGACTGGAACTTTGGTTAAATCTGCTTGAGAGGACACGCTCAGTTTTTCAAAATGGAATCTTTCCCCGAACCTTGAATATGGAAGCCCATTGAGGACATTAAAATGAAAATGCACATTTGAAACTGTCATTGAAAAATACGTTTAATTTTCAAGTTCTATACATGTTATTGGGTAAAAATTCATATTAAAGTCCAATAATGCAATTTTCATTTTCACACAAGTGTTTGATGATATTAAAATGAAAATGGAAAAGCTGTTCGACATTCAGATACTAAACTGTGCATTTATATTTACAGTCACATCTAAAGTGGACAAAATGAAAACCAAAAGGAAATTTTCTAATAACGTCGCTGTGACGTGTCTGAAATTAGCCAAATACAATCACATTTTCATTTTGTGCACTAAATAAATGCAACAAGCTGCAAAAAATGTTTGAAAACAGCATTTTAACATGGCCATCAAACACCAACGACATCAGAATTATTGCATTTTCATTTAAATTTGTACCCAAATAACACACAAATAGAAAAACATGATGTTTTTGTGACATTTTATGCTCACTCTAAGTTTACATTTTCAGCTTAACACAGTCGCCTCTGGGCTTCCATGACACGAGAAACTAGACGACTTCATGGAAACTGCTTCTCTGTGGACGCTATCAGATGAATCAGTATTTAACTTTTCTCAAATCACAAAGGTTTAAATTCAAATATCAACGTCTGTACTTTAATTTTATTTAATCTATTATTTATTTTATTTAATTAACATGAAAAAGAATAGGGACAGTAAACACTGTCAGTCAGTGGAGGGCTGCAACTTATTTCAATTATTGATTCATCTTAATTCGCTCATTTAATAAATCAACTGTTTGGTTTCTAAAATGCCAGAAAATAGTCCAAAAAAAGTCTTCAAGTCTTCAGATGTCTTGGTTTATTCGACCATTTGTTCAAAACCAAAGAGGTTCAGTTTAAAACAGAGAAAACAGCAAATCATCACATTTACATGATAGGACCACAAAATATTTGGCATTTTTTGCTTGAAAAACGACGAAAACGCTCGATGGATTATTGTGATCAACTGGTTGTTTGAGGTCTAGGTCAGGACTTCAGAGGCCTGCAGTCTGGTCTTTCTGTGAGGGAACAGTTCGTGTCACTGGACTGTGGCAAAATTAACGAAACACAAAACAAAATAGAGCCGAAGCGTTTCCACCACATGAAACAGCTGACTCACAGTCAGAATCTGCTTTGTCATGAATTCCACCTCTCAGTGAGACGACATGTCGCTGAACGTCAGTGTGTCCAAACTCTGCCGACTTCAGGTCGGAGGACATTACCGTACTAATTAAACTGTGTGTGTGTTTGTGAGTCTTCATCCCTCTTCTTCCTCGGAGTCCAGCGGTCCTCGGTTCGCGGGCAGAGACGGTTTGATTTGCTGCCAGCGGGTCGGTGGCCAGATGATGTGAGAGGCCCGACCGTGAAGCAGCCCCATGGACACCTGCAGCAAACACAAGCAAACATCTTCAATGTTCACGCTCGATGGTGGACAGAATCAAATGACAGTATTACAAAATAACACATGACTCTACCTTTTTCCACTCAATGTAAAGCAACATGTTAGGACAGAAAAAGACTAGAATGAGGAATGAAAACGAGGTTTAGGCCTACATGTTTATGAAGGAGTCAGATAAGAAGCACGTTTAGACGTCTCAGCAGCATTTATTTGACAGAAAACCCAAAAGTTTATTCTGTAAGTCCAACAGTCAGTGTCCCACAGGACATGTCCATCAATATGTTTCCATACAGCATCAACAGACACATACAGACGCAGCAGAGGAGGCTTTCCTGTAACCACAGACCAGTGGAGCTACCGTTAGCTCAGGCTGTCCTCAAACACTCCTGCTCCAGCCTGTGGGCTACAACGCACGATGTCCACCACGTTAGCCACAGAGCATGCTAACACCAAATTCAACAGGCTAACCAGCAGAATAAACACCAAAGCATCCAGGTCCTAAGTTTGAGGTCAGTATTGATCCTCAAAGCAAAGTTCAATGATTAACACACATACTAACATAACTGATGTTGAGGGAACATCTTCACCACGTTCATCCCCTGGGTCTCCTCTTCCTCAGATGGTGACAGCAGGTGAAGACATATGTGTTGGTTCTCTGTCACTGTCTTCAGTGGGTTGGTAATTAGTGGGTGTAACCTGCATGTTACTGCAGCCACACTAAAGAGTGATGACAGTGCTTCAAAAACCGTGTCATGGCATCACGTCACACGGGTGACGCTGATGACGCCGGTACAACGGCCACCCCGAGTTCAGACAGATTCAATGAACAGTGAGGGGCTTTGAGAAAGTCATGGATGTTGTGGAGATGAAGAACGCTGTGTTGCCATCATCATTTTCAGGCCAATACTCCGGCAAATGAAACCCACATTACAGGATTCTGCACTTCCAACAAAGGAAGCGTGGCCTCTATGCAGAGATGACGGATGTGAGGGTCAGGATGTAGAAGAGTAAACAACCTCTTCACCAACTTTAAACAAAATCTGGGATTTTACAGAATCATACAGTGTCATCTCTCCTGTTATTCTCTATATTAGCTGGACGTGCTGTTCAGTTACATGCTGATGAAGTGATTTGATTTTATATAAAGCCACTCTTCATTAAAAGTATTTCTTTTATTTTCATGAGGGATGTTAAAAAGATTGTTCTCACTATCACACCCTGAGCAGATTTTTTTAATGAATGACATTTTTTAACATGTTCTGTATTTTATCATGAACCACAAACATGTGTCCCACCATCAGCTCTGTGCTTGATGTAGATTTGTCAGGTGAGACTAAATGTGCCAGACTGATGTCTGGATGTCTTCATAGAGTGCAGCGTCCACGACCTTTGAGTGCTTCTGAAATCAGTAACGACTGATGGGTGAGTTCTGTCGTAAAGGTCCAGTGTGGAGGATTCAGGAGGAGTGAGCGGCTCCTCTTCCACCATGTTACACCGCCATGTTTCTACAGTAGCTCAGAATGGACAAACCAAACACTGGGTCAAGAGAGGGACTGTAAACTCTCCTACATGGTTCATGGAAAGAGTGGGGCAAAGGTTTTTCTTCAGCTGGTTGCAGCGATTTGCTCGCCTGCTTTTAATGATTTTATTGGAGCTGAAAAAGAAGGACTAAATATGTGGAGGAGCTTCACTGCATGCACAAACAAGCTTTATGGAAGGATTCAAATGAAGCGGTTCAATTTCCGTTCACATTCAGGTCCAGACACTTGCAAACATTAACAGCAGAGATAATTAAAACTGGCAAGCTGACAGCTGAAGATCTGATCGCTCTCTGTTGCATCAATTAGAGCTGCTTTGCATGAGGTCGACCACATGCACACGGCAGCAAACACCGAATGCTTTTAATGACGCCTGATAAAAGCTGGCGTCTATATAAAAAAAACTCCACGCAGTGTTCATCTCTATCTTCAGAGCACCCGTTCAGCGCGTGAGGCGACAGGAGGCGGTCGATGTGACTTTCAGGGCGTCCTCGTGGCTGAGGCGGGACTGAGGTCCGTGGAGCCGAAAGGAAAGCCTCCGACCCACAACAGCTGCAGGTCAAGATCCAGTTTAATAACATGCAGCAATGAAGCAGCTGACTAATGTTAATGTGCTGCAGCTGAAGAGCAGGTCAGTGGGCTGGTATCTGCTCAGGCAGCCAGACAGCAGAAAACATGTCATATCCTTTAACACGGTGTTTAAACTAGCTCAAGAACTAAAACCTGAAACCTGTGAGGGCAGATGGGAGGTCCGCGTCGGCCAACGCTTTTCTTTCTTTTAATCTCAACAAACACTCAATCCGAAGGAAAGCTAAACATGAATTTTACAAAATGGACGGATTTCTTTCCACTTCCAGTTTCTTACTTTTAGGGTTTTAGTTTAGGGATCGACTGAATGATTAAGATCAATAATGTTCAATTGATTGGTCAGAAAACAGTGAAAAAGTCCATTCCCAGAATCAAAGGTGACGTCTTCAGATGTCCAGAACCCAAAGACACTCAGTTCATAATGACAGAAAAAACAGCAGATCCTCATGTTGAAGATGCTGGAATCACAGAACGTTCAGCAGTTTTTTAAAAAAAGATTAATCGACAATCAAAGCCGGCGATCAGTTTTCTGTGGATCAACTCATTAATTGACCAACTGTTGCAGCTCTAGGTCTTTTATTTCTTGGTTCTTTGGCTATTTCTTTAAAGAGAAAGATTTCTGGTTTCAGGAATGGCTTCCTGTTGTGGTTCCTTAGTTTGTCCATTTTCTCGGTTCTTTGGTTCCTTCTTTAGTTTCGTCGTGTCCTCTCCAGTTCTTCCTTTGGTTCTCTGCTTCCCTCTTTTCTTCCTTAACTCTTCATTTTTCTTGGTTCTTTGGTTCTTTGGTTTCTCGGTTTCCTCTTCAGTTTTGTGTCTCTTCAGCTCTCTCTCTCTGTTCCTTTGTTTTTTTATTGTCTTGCTTCCTTTCTGCTTCAGTCGTCTGACTTGTCACGTTATTTGGCTCATCCTTTACTTCCTTGTTTTTCTGCTCAGCACTTTCTTTGGTTCACTGCTTGCTTACCTCCTGTGTTTACCTCCATGTTGGGAATGGGTATGAAGCTCTGAAAGACAGAAGTCTCAGCAGGCTGAGCTCTGGCTGACTCACTGGTATCGATCAAAATCCCTCATCAACCCCCTGCAGATGTATTGTGGACATTTCGTGCTTTGGGATCAGCAAAAATCTTATTTATTGCACCTTCAGACGCTTTAATAGGCCATATTTCCCACAGCGTGAGATCGACTGACATGAAATCTTGACTTGTCTGTGTACTGCATTCAGAGTTTCCCTTCATTTCACATTTTTCTGAGTTTTGAATTTTTGAGTTTTCACCTCAATAAAAAAATCTCACTGCATGTAGATTTACACTATATACTGTATGCAGAGGTAGTGGGTGGTTTTCTGTTTGTTTTGGACTATTTCTGATCGACCCAGAGGCTCAGCGCATCATTTGTGGGAGCTGAGTGAAAAACTGTGTGGTGGGTGGCAGCGAGTGCTGCAGGCCACATTTAAAAAGAATATATTATTGAAATGAGCCCTCCTCGCTGGATGAGATGTATCCTGAATATACCAACTGATCATTGGTTTCAGCCGTGCTCCTGCTGGTGGTGACGTAGGTTGACATGACGTTTTCCTCCAATGAAATGAGACGAAAGATTAAGATTAAGATTAAGATTAAGATTAAGATTCCTTTATTCGTCACAATTTTTTAACACACAACATGCAGAGTTGAGGAGGGAAACTGCACACGCCATGCATTTTGTGAAATTCTTTCTCCGCTTTTGACCCATCCATGGTCAAACCTTCCTCCACGGCAGACCAGGAGCAGTGGGCTGCTAGTCGACCAGCGCCCGGGGACCGGTTCCATTGTTGTCACCATTGGTCAGGTGGTGATCTTCTTGCATGTTTTTAGTGGGGGTATTTTTATGGAGGATACCCCAGGTGAGCACGGGATGCAAACTCCACACAGAAAGGTGCAGCAGGCACTGAAGGCATGGTGGAGGACACGCCACCAGCGCCCACAGCGGGATTCGAACCGGGGACCTTCTAGCTGTGAGGCGACAGTGTTACCACTTGTGCCACCGTGCCACACACACACTGCTGCTGCAGCTTCAGACATTCAGCCAGAGTGAAGACATGAAGTGATCTGTGAGGTGCACCATTCGGAGGGATGGCAGCCAGTGAATGCTCTTTAACCCCCTTTAAGAGCCGTCCAAAAAACCACCTGATGCCTGTTTCCATTCCCAACGTCCTGCAGGTGTAGGGGCACGCTATTGCTAGGCTAACATCACGTAGTCTGAACCTGGCATTTTAAGAATTTTAACAAATAGCAAATGTTGAATCAACATAATTTTTAGATCGACATAAAAACTGTTAACTGCTCCAAGAATCTGCCACCGCAGACTTTGTGTCAACTTTATCCAAAGTGACATACATATGAACTCACACAGCGATGGCGCAGCATCGGGGGCAGTGCTGGGGTTCAGTGTGTGTGTGTGTGTGTGTGTGTGTCTGTGTGTGTGTGTGTGTGTGTGTGTGTGTGTGTCTGTGTGTGTGTGTGTGTGTTTCATGACTTCACAGTTCAGTTTAAGTGTCCAGTTCTGATTATTTTACTGTTCATTGTCGCCCGATGGGAGGATCATGTGATCACACTGTCGCAGGTATTTCTTTACTACATCTGTGTGCTCAGTCTGGTTGGGTGACCGGGTGGAGGTGGAGTAGGTTCAGCTCGTACCGGTCCGAAGCTGTTGCTGTCCAGACTGTGTCCGTGATGATCCCCCTCGATCCAAAGGTGACCGTCAGGAACTCGGACGTATCGGTTCTTGTAGCCCAGAGTCCTGACGAGAAAAGAAAAAATTCTTTAATCTGACTTTTGTGGTAAATTCCCCAAAGCAGTGAAATCTAATGACACTAAAACAGCTGAGAGATGATTGACTTTCCATTTCCTGTCAGCTCCCTGACCGTTGAGCTTCACTATATAAATAACGAGCTGAAAGATCATTTAGAATTGATTCATCGACTGATTGTTTCAACCCTACTTGTATGTACTGTTGGGTAGTTTATCATATTTTTCACGTTTTGTGCCCACAAACCTTGATTGTAAAGTCATTAGCGCCTAAAGCAGCAGTAGAAGAGGTGGCACAAAGAAAGGCAAATTAAAGTACAAGCACCTCAAATTTGTACAAAAGCTGCAGCTTTCCCATTTTACTGTAGAATACATGTTTTTCATGTTTCAGAGTGTCTCAACTGAACTGAAGTGACAAACAGAGTTTAACTTGACTGACTAAATAATGGCTGCATTAAAGCTTCATTACTTTTGACACGAGAAAGAAAAGATCAAGATTCACGGGAAAAATCCGGTTCTTTATCGACGACACATCAAATCTCCAGGACAATTATCGCTTCCATCTCATTATCGTTGCTCATCACCCTCAAATCATCGTCACCGCCTTATTGCTCCAAGATAATAGGACACATTCAGACTAATTAGGGTGGAGGCGGTGGTGGTGGAGGAGGTTGTAATCTCCTCTTGTAGCTGCTTCGATCAGGTGGTGGCGTTTATGAGAAGGTCCAACGCCCTTCATCATCTCTCCGGCCTGTTCTGGGCCTGTTGGAGTCCTGACTGATGGCTCAGCAGAGGGACGCTGTGAATCACAGCCTCAGAGACTTTTCACAGGAGTTCAGCTGCGACTCTGAATGTGTGTTTGGTCGCGGAGGCCGGCTGAGCGACGAGGTCATGTAAATATCGATGCTATCTTCACGGTGAAATGAGGAGAAGGAACGAGTCACTTCCTTCATCTGTCTTTACAGGAAAATGTCGGTCGCCTCCGAGCAGAATGATGCGTCTCAGTCGTCCCTCTTTGGCACTCAGAGTAATTGAGCATCTCAGCGCGACATCAGGGCATTTAAAACTGTATTCTGCAGCCCATAAATGCTTCAGAGCCTCAGTTTAAAAAGAACAACAACAAAGAAAATCCACATTCATCTGAATGAAGCAGCAGAATGTCTTCATGTCCGGCTGAGCTGAGCTGCATTCAGTGCAGGAAGTACTCATAATGTTTTACTTCACAAAAAGTAGAAATACCAAAGTACCAAAAGTAAAAGTACTCATTATGCAGAGAGGCCCATCTCAGAATAATGAATATGATAACCCATAATAATAAGTCACGATGTATGAATTCAGTAACTCATACCTACAGCTGTCAGCTATCTGCAGTCCAGTAAAAAGTACCATATTGGCTGAGTACAAACTAGCATGAAACGTGTGTACCTCGTGTACTTCAGTAGTTGAGTAACTGTACTTAGTTACATTCCACCACTGCCTGTGATTGGCTCCTGCATGTTGCACTAAAAGAGACTAAAATGAAGGATCAAGATGAAATATTTCAGAAGTTTGAGTCGGTGCAGAATGAAGAACACGGAACAGCATCGCTTGTCTGTTTAAACACTGAAATGAGCCATTTCTTCTTTTTCCTCTAACGTGGTCGTGTGAATGAGGAATGAGGGTGTCTCAGAAGCCAAAGAGGAGGTTTAGTGACGGACAGAGCGTCCACAGACCGCTGCAGCAGCAAACACCGCTTCTCTTCACCGCGTCCTCCTGACTGCGTGAAGGATTTCTGCTGTATTTACTGGCTGAAATGCAGATTAAGTTCATTCTGAAAAGAGCAAAGAAGTCCTTCCTTCACCGCTCTGTGAGTCAGGCTCCCGTCTTCCTTTCGAGGTGCGTTTGTTCATGTCTCGTCCCGTCACTTTGCTCGAGGAGGACTGACTGTGTCCTGTATGATGGCTTAACAGACGAATAAACTTTATTTATGTGTTGCCATTAGTTCACTGCACATTCTCAGCACCGCGTCACAGTCAACACTCCACTTTGTTTCCTCTGGCCCGACTGCGACGATGGGAGATTTACGTCTGCCGTCAGGCTCTCTGTTTGAGACGAAGCTCTGAAACAATCGTCTTCTCTGGTTCACGGTTATGTGGCAGGCAGACGGTCTGGCCTGTGCGTCTGAATTAAAACCGGAGCCGTGATTTATGTCAGCCTGGCTCGTGTACGACAACCAGGCTGACAGCCAGCGTCGTCAGCGCCGCCTCCGCCAGGGAACCCATCACAGGCCCGTTAATTATTCATCCCCTCCCACGCCGGCGACCTGTAATTTGCACGGTGGCACTCGACACAAACAGCTGCTGGGATGGATCACATGACGATGGCGTGTTATGATACTGTGAAGACGCCTCGGTCGGTCCGATGGCCTGCCACCTCCTCTCGGCCTCGCCAGCGCTGCTGCAGGGTCACGCTGTGGATGTGAGATCTGATGGCTGCTCTGGTTCAACGGCTGGTTTGAGCCCGTTCTGTCTGCGTGTCGCTGAGCTGGACGATGTTTCCGTGCATCGTGTGATTATTAGCATCAGCATCACGTGCTGCAGAAGTTCTATTATACAGTTTAAAGGTTGTTTAAGACATGCAAAAATACTCTCTGCTCAATAATAATTTGCTTGTGTGATATGTTTTTTCCCCACGAAAGACTTCAATCACCTCGTTCAAATTCACAGAACCAATTTTCTTCCTCATTGAAAAAACAGAGTCCATGAAAACACTAATATTATTCCTTTCTAAAATTTAGCTGCTGGACACAAAATGTCTCCAGCTTCATGTAAAAGCACAGTCCCAGGCCTTTCACCTGGAAGCTTCAAGTTTCCACATCACACCTGTGTAAGTTTCACAGTGGACCATGATTGGCTGCAGGTACATCCAGCTGTTTTTAAGCTGGTTTAAGGTGAGACAGAGAAACGTTCCTCTTTCAGCAGATGAAAGCAAAACCAAACTTTTGAGAGGAGAGGGACTTTAAAGCTACACATAGTGTTTTTTAAATGCAGCTAACTCATTTTCGCACATCACATTTGACCAAAAACCGGCATACGGAAATGAAATTACTGTAAAAGTAGTAAAACTTCCAGACAGAATTGACTTCCTGCAGAAAGCTGTGAGACAACAGACTTCAGAGCTTCCTGGAGTGAAGCTCCAGTTTCAGGTTTCTTCAAAATGATCCTGCTGTTGCTCAGTATTTCAGATAGAGCGTCCATAGCCCCGTCTGCATCACTAAAGTCATTTCAGCTAAATGCGACAGATGTGGACACCACCAGAGACAAAAGACCGCTCTCTGGTCAGCCTCCATTTACTAAATGTATTTACTACAGTGCAGGTGCCATGAGGACAGCTGCTCGACAAACAGAAACCTCGTCTGAAGCTCTTCTTAAACACCAGAATCCAGTCAGAGCCACTTCCACCGAGCAGATCCCAAAGACAGCCTGAACCCTCTCAGGGTCACAGGTCGCTCAGCCTCTTCTCCAGTTGTGCAGCACTGATTCAGCAGATTACGCACACATTTCATTCATTTTCCAGCACAGGTAGAAATCCACCTGCCCCACCTGCTCCATCAGCCTGAATGTGCTACAACAAAAGTACGAGTCTGCAGAGTTCACACCACGAGCTACATTCACCTGCGCGCCGTTTGGGTGGAGACACAAATCACCAAAAGAAGCAGCCCGTTCATGGACACACAGCACGGCCGGACGTGGGAAACCAGAGACGTTGTTCTCTGTTTAGTCCGTGTGTTTCTATGTGGATTGTCGTTTTGGGGCCCACACACACTTTGCCGTTCTGTGGAGAATCACACACAGCAGCAACCCGACTGATGGACAGCCGAGCTGGTTGTTAATTGCTGAGCATTTGCGTTGGTTGTCTCATTCTTCCTCCACTAATGTGGAGGCTTTCTGGACTCTCTTGGCCCTCGGCTTCAGACGAGATGACAGCTCGTCAAGATGATTGACAGATGTGGAGGCAGGAACTTGACCGAGTTGATTTGAAGGAGGACTAAGAATAGGCCAACTGTCTCTAGACACAAACTTAAGAAAGAGTAATTTGGCAGAAAACTCACAATCCTGCGACACTCAATCACATCAAGTCTTTTACTGTGGGAAGAAACAGCTGCTGTGATGTCACCAGTTCAGGCGTGGCCACAGCGTTCCTTCTTCATAGGTTCGATTTATTGAACGACCGAAGCATTAAAGGATTTCTGGGTGATAAATGATAATGAAGGTTAACCACCATCTTCAATGGAAAGTGTTAAGTGACTGAGTTCAGAACCAGCTCTCCTCCACACAGAGACTCTAACTGTCACTGTCACTGTGGAAGCCTTGAACATAGAAACAAGACTGTGGTTCACCAAATGACCTCCAGCACGTTTGAGGGGATGGTGACACACACTGATGACCAGCTGGTTTTCACGACGACTGTGAGCTTTCCCTCATGTCATCCAGTTCGTTCTGGTGCCTGAAGCTGAGCAGACCTTCGCCCCGTCTGGAACTGACAGATGCTTCCCAAAGAACAGCTCAGGAAAACACGTGAGTGTCGCTCTTTATCGGAGGTGGAGACGTTCACCAGACACCTCACCTGCACCTCATCCTCAAGCTTTTTCTTTGGACATGGAGACACTTTTGATGAAGCCTAAATGATAAAGCTCTAAGTCTCTTTGTCCAATGATGTTTTTGAGTGTTCCGTCTTCTTCATCCTCTTCTGGTGCACCAAGCTTTAATGAGCTCGTTACTGCCCCCTAAAGCTGTGAAACACCCACTGACCCGTTGGGTTTTACCCCCGTTGGCTACGAGGGGGAGGAATGAGCTTTGTGTTCCGGTTTGACATCTCAAGCTTCTTTTCGGGAGGCAAACTAAATATTTTGTTCTTTAGTTTTAAGGAGATGTTGGTAAAAAAAAAATATTAGGAAACTGAATTATTGTCATTCAGTGAGCTTACATGTAATTATTAGTAATATTTAAAAGAAGACAAGAGGCTTTAGAAGTGCTAACACAACAAAGCATCATGAAGGGGATTAAAGGTGAACATTAAAGCGTTCTCTCTTTAATTAGCTTGTTGGAATGTTTGCATTGTCAGGCTGAAAACGAGAGTATCCAATAATAAATGTTGCTTAGCTTCTTCAGTCTAAAGGATTAAAAGTCTTATTATCTTAATTTTAGGTTTATTTACGCAGTCTATCCCATAATCCTGCAAATTAAGAGAATCTGAGGCATTAAAGTTGGTGATGGAAGAAATTCTAAAGAGATAATAAAGTTTTTTTTATTCTGAATGTCTGACAGTTCCCAGTTTGAAGCCTTCACTCTGTTTTATCAGTTCGGCTGATGCTCCGCAGTCAGGCCTGCTAAACGTGTCGCAGGCTTTGTTCTGATTCTTTGTCTGTGAAAATACAAAATATGTGTAAACTTATAAAGAGAATTTGCATTTATCTGACTGCACCAGATTTTCACATAAAAGGAGAAATTCTAACTTGCTCTTTACATGGTAAAAGCACTTAAATAACCTTCAGAGGGGTCAGAATCGAATGTTTGGACGATGAATCACTCTGAACTAAATGTCTGAGAATAAGGTGCAAGTGAAAGCTGCGACTTCAGAGGATCAAATTTGACCTTGAGGTCCTCACCAGTACAATACAGAGC
The DNA here is from genome assembly GCA_037975065.1 of Chaetodon trifasciatus. Taxonomy (NCBI): domain Eukaryota; kingdom Metazoa; phylum Chordata; class Actinopteri; order Chaetodontiformes; family Chaetodontidae; genus Chaetodon; species Chaetodon trifasciatus. Next base: position 201,859 of record JBBMOE010000030.1, read on the forward strand.
AAAGTTTGCTGTAGAAGTAAAATGCGCAGAGATGCATTTGGAAAGCTGTGAATAATAATCACGTTTACCGAAACCACAGACATCATCAGCGCCTGCGTCTGATAATGAACTACAGTCACCACATCAGCCGAAGTTTAGCCGTTTGAGTCGCTGCCAAAGTGTCTGACGCTCCTGATTAAGAGGTAAAAATGAAAGAGACTGCGATGCTAATGGGCAAAGAGACACCAGCATCTGAAACAAATATAAATCCATCCAACAATCAGACGGAGAGATTTTGAGGAGTCGCTGTATCAGAGCCAGCAGGCCGGCCTGCTCGGTTGTCCTGCTGCGCCTCATTATCTGAACCGTGGAGCTCATTTCCTCACGAGAACGCAGCGTAACAGGACTGAGTGCAGCTCCCACCTCCTCCTGAAGGAAATCCAGGGAGAGGAGCATGACTCACACAGACACTATCCAATGCGCTCACACTAAGAACAAAAATAGCTATCTGCAAGCCAACCTTAATGTGCTCTTAATGCCAGTTCAAATGCAATTCAAGACCAATTTCAAGCCAACATTAAGCCTGAAATGTTAAAGTACTCAGTGAAGTCTGCTTCAGAGCAATCACACACATCTCACACAGGGGAAATAACACAGCACTTAAACTGAGGAAAACACATTCAGCACTGAAACGCTGCGTTTTGTACTGGCAGCGCATTTAAGAAACGTCAAATTAAGACAAACTTTAAAGGCCCAGCACACCCGTCCAGTGTTAGACCTCTCCGTCAGGCCAGGTCACACGCTAACCCTTCATCCAAATGTAGACTGGAATTTGGTGGAATCAATACAAGGACTCAACATATTTCGGCCACCCAGCGTGTCTCATCTGAGAGGGCTGGCGTCACTTTCCTTTGTTGTAAGTCTATTTTTGGAGTGCGTTCAGAGTCTGGCTGCAGTTTCCAGTTTGAAGACGAACAAAGAAAATAACAACAGGCTTCAGCTCAACTTTGAGTTGAACAGCTGCCACGGCGCTCTTAGCAGTCTGACATGTTGGTTTCACGGTGTGCTGCACTAAAATCCTGTTTGGAATTTGTTCCCCCACCTGGCAAACACGACGCACAGCGCCAGTGCGCAGGAAGCAGTTATTAGTGGACAAAGTCGCACATCTTGAACATCTGAGAACCAGAGAAAGTGTCTCAAAAGTAAAAAGAACAGCAGAAGACAGTGAACGGTGTCCAAAGTGTTAGTTAGTGATGCTTGTACCTAAAAAGTGGAGCAGCAGCAGCCATGACTCCCACTGAAGTGTCCTGGAGCGAGACACCAGGTCCAGCTCACCGGATCCTTCACAGTCTGACAGCAGCGTCACTGAATCTGATGCAGCAACACGTTTCACAGACTGGAACGCTCCACACACACCTGTTTACCTGTCTGAAACATTCCACAGGTAAACAGGCTCACTGGTGACAGGTGAGGGTCCAGGCTTTGTGGGGGTCGGGGATGTACCATGGGGGCGTCCTAAAGGCACCTCTGCTGTGTGTTTTTCCAACATGTGTCAGAGATTTTGTCTTTTTTACTCCACACCTTCCTCGATTTTGAGAAGGTTATGATGAAACTTTACATGAATGACGTTGATCAACTGTTGACTGTTCTTCAGTACATCTGCTAATGGCTGCTGGTTAAGGACAATTCACAGAATGAAGCACAATTAATAAAAGAAAGTCTTTAAGAATTCAAAGTACAAGTAATACACAGAGACAGTAGTTTAAGTTTTCAGACATCTGTGACTAAATATATGTGAAGTACATTCATATCAAGATGAATGATCCATGACTTTACACCTCCCACATCTTCACTTTCTCCATTACTTAAGGAGTCATCTTAAGTTAAAGAGAAGGATGAGCTGGTATCAATTTCCAAAAGAATAGAGATAAGATAAGATAAGATAAGATAAGATAAGATAAGAATAAGAGATTTATTCCTGTGCTGATTCATGGAGGTAATAATTAGGGAATGATTGGTGCATTTCATGACTGATCTGTTCGGGATGTCCACAGGTCGTTACCTCAGAAGTTGCATTAAATGTTTTAAAACTTTACCAAATTACCACTGATTGATTAACCTGCACTCCGGCTTCCTCCCACAGACCAAAAAACATGCTCATCAGGTTAATTGGTGACTCTAAATTGTCCCTAGGTGTGAGTGTGAGAGTGAATGTGTGTCTGTGTGTGTTGCCCTGCAGTCGGCTGGCGACCGGCTCAGGGTGTACCCCGCCTCTCGCCCGAAAGGGATAATCAGGGGTATAGAAGATGAATGAATGAATGAATGAATGATTAACCTGCACTTAATTTGATGATAAGTGGTCCTTAGTTAGTTTTATTAATCAGTTTACTGCCTCTTTCAGACTGGACAAAAAACCCAGAAGGATCCACTGACATCTGGGAAACGGTCCGATCGGCATTGACTCCTGGGTCACATGACTCTTTGGCGGTCGGGCATTTGTCGGCTCCAGCTCGTTCACCACCAAAGAAGGACTGCATGCGTTCATGTGCCGTACACTTACTGTCCATAGGAACTGAATATATGTACAATAAAGCAGTGGTCATTATGGCTGAAGAATGGTATTCTTCCATTACTTCTTACTGTAAATATCTTAAATATGAAGTATTTTTTCATTGAAAATTGGCCGAGTTACCTTTATCTTTATAGAAAGACGAGTATCATATCTAAGAGGGACAAACGTGGACATTCCACCTTAAAAACGCTCCATGTTTTCACTCTTTTGTGTTCGTGCAGGAAGCGAGCAGCGATTCATTTCTGCCACCAGGTGATGTCAGTTAATCTGATTAGAAATCAGCGTGATGGAGCGAACCTCTCGACCGCGGAGTGATACGATTGGATGTGAGACAGCTGCGCTTTTTCAACAGGCAGCTGGTTCCCATCAACCTCAGGATGCCTTCGCCTTATTACACCGGAGCTGAGATATGACAGATATTAGCGCCTTTATTGGCGTCAGTCAGAGAAAACGCTGCCGCTGCAGGTGAAGGAGGAGCTTCCTACCTGATGAAGTCTCCCTCCAGACCAATGACCCGCTTGATGATCTTCTGCTGGGGATTCTTGGGGGACCTGAGGGAGCATAAACGAATATGAAGCGATGAGCATAAAACCCAAACAGGAAAACACAGCCAAATAAAACCCATACAGGGTGATGTAGAAAGCTATGGGAACAGCTCTGTTCAGAGACATGATGTCTGTTCATTCAGACCTGGTTCAAGATCTGAGGGACTAGATGAACATCTATACTCTGGACCAGCAGAAACAGGCGTGAAAAACAGGCTTTCTGAGCATCAACAGTGTCCACCGGATGACAGTGTGGTTGATAATATGAAGTCATTCATGTGTTATTCTGGTATTTTGCATCATAAAGTTTTTTGGAGTTTTTTTTTTTTTTGGGGGGGGGGGGGGCATGTGTGGGGTGCTGAGGGTGTGGCTGCAAATCTGCCTGGCTGAGATGAAGTTCAAGGTATCTTCATCTGTGGCACAGCCGGCGGTAACCAGCTGCAGTTCCAGTTCTAGAAGGACGGGGACACTCACTGCAGCTGCTCCGGGACCAGGGACACAGCCAAAGACACACGTCCACAACCTTCACTTAACGGTTTCTGTTCTTTCCGTAGCTGAAACTGTTGATCCGCACTGACCTCATCCACACTTGGTGCCTCGTTTGTTTCTAATGACTCCTAAACTTGGTCAAAAGTGGAGACGTGGGGTTCAGAGATCAGGATCCAGGCTACCAAACTGCTGAACGTCCTCCTGAGGTCTGACATTGGCTGAAGCCTCCTTTCCATCACCCAATCAGACGCTCGACTAGGCAAGCAGGACAGTGTGATACACCAGTAACTGCAGCACACCCTCCACTTCCCCCCTTTAAACAGGAACCACCACCAGAGCCTGGTGGTCCAAAGGTGTTTGGTGGTGCAGGATGGTATTTCAGGTGGATCAGGTGGAATGATCTGGTCCTGACTGGGTCTATTTTGGATCTGGTCTGGTTTGAGAATGTGTTTATCGGGCTCAGGTAGATTCCCCACTGATCTGGAGCCATGAAGACCTTGACCTGGTGTCCTGTGACATGAAGGTGGACATGACTTCATCCTTCTCCTCCTTCCTGTTTGTGCTTGTCTTCCTCTTCTCTTCTACCTGTTCTTCTTTTGCTTCGTGTGAGTCCCACTTTTCTCCCTCGTCTTCATCCTCTTCCTCACATTCTTCACCCCTCAGCTTCGTCCTACGTCTCCTTCTTCTTTCTTCTGCCCCATCGCTCCCTCCTCCCCGTTGCCGTGGGGATAGAGGTGATCATGACTGACTGACAGCTTGCTCAGCCAATTGGATTCACCTACAGCTGCAGAGCTGAGCACTCATTGGCTGGTCTCTGGGGAACCAGAATGTATCAGTGTGTGTATTAATGTGTGTGTGTGTGTGTGTGTGTGTGTGTGTGTGTGTGTGTGTGTGTGTGTGTGTGTGTGTGTGGAATAGAGTGATGGATGATCTCTCCAGCAGCAGAGGAGGGACGGCAAACACAACCTATCATTCATTCTCAGTGTCTCTCTCTCTCCCTCCTCTCTCTCCCCTCTGCCCCCCCTGTCCTCCCTCCCTCCCTCCCCATCTCCCTTCTCTCTCTCTCCTCCCTCCCTCCTCTCACTCTCTCCTCCACCCCCCCACCTCTCTGTCGCTGTGAAGAGGAGGAGACGCTTCTGTTTCTTGGAGATACTCGAGGAAAACAGGAAAATAGCTGCTGCTGCTGCTTCTGCTGGATGTTAACATGCAGCGCTGCATCCCTTAAATAAAACACACACACAAACACACACACAGAGGAGCACGCACGCACGCACGCACGCACGCACGCACGCACGCACGCACGCACGCTCCCTGCTGCTGCAGCCATGCCAGGAATACCAGCTGAATATGGACTGCTGCATGGGACGTGATGGACACCGCTGCTACCGGTGAGTGTTTCATCACTGCGTGACTTGTGTGTCGGTGTGTGTGTCGGTGTGTGTGTCGGTGTGCGTGTCGGTGTGTGTTGGCAGGACTGCGGTAGTCCTTGAGTGGCTCAGCCTGCAGGTCTGACAGCTGAAAGCGGGGCTCAGGGTTCGTGTCGCAGCTTGTCGGAGCTCCTCTGGTCCTCCGCCTGTCCCCCCCCTGCTGCTCCCCTCAGTGTCACTCCACAGGTCCATCCCCTGAAGTCAGACAGACCACGGAGCAGGGTTTTCTTGGGGGGGGGGGGGCTTCTGTCTTAATCAGGCAGGTCAAAGTGATGAGAGGCAGGTTTCAGGTTCAGGGACGAGCCGGGTTAACGCGCTCCGCGTCCCTCAGGACGGGGGCTCCTCCTGCCGGAGCCGGTGATGCTGGGCCAGGACCGGCCCCATGGCGATCTGCTCTAACGTTCCCACCACTGCCTGCCTAATCTACCAGAACCTCCGTCTCCCTCCTCCTCCTCCTGCTGCTGTATTAAAGCCTCGCTCACATTAACAGCGCGCTGAGGTGTCTTTAAATGCAGCACGTTTCCTCCCTGACTGAACGGGGGAGTAACGGGGGTTGAAGCCTCCTGACGAGTGGACTGACGCTCAGTTTTCACCCGTGTCAACACGCAGCAGCGTCGGCTGTGGACCCTCCAGAGACACGGCCCCCTCCGGAGCTCCACAAGTAATCCGACAGCGTTCATCCTTCATCTTCCTCACATGCTTCCTCAGAGACGTTCACGGCACATTGGCTCAGATTAGGCTGCACAGGCAGAACAGCCCGTTATTTTGTGTTTTCACTGGATGTTCTCTCCCTGCGTGAGAGGATGATGATGTTCAACACGCAGGTTGTGAGAGGATGATGATGTTCAACACGCAGGTTGTGAGAGGATGATAACCCCCCCATCACAAATGAGCACAAATTTCTCACATTTGAATGTTCCTGTTCATTATGAAGCAGCTTCAGGATCAGCAGACAGAGCAGTGAGGTAAACCCGAGGTTAAACTCTTCCCTCCCCAGAGGGACAGAGGAGGTGACAGCTTGGGCTTGAAGAGGGACCAGACTAATTCCTGATCCTGGTCCATCTTTGTATTAGGGCCTTTTTCTTTGCTATAAAAACAGCATCTGCTGAAGATCTATCCAACAAATAGATTCATGTTTGGTTTTGTTGTGAAACAGCGAGGATGCTTGAGGGAGAATTTGTTGGAAAACAAATACTTTCTGTAATAAACAGTGACAGAAACTCATTTGTCACATAAATTCTGATGAATGTTTGGCTCCGTTTCATTGGGGGAAGCCTTCAAATGGATTGAGACCTCCTAAACTCTATAAACCGTTTCTGCAGTCGGCATGCACCACCTCCAGAAGAACCCAAAGTCTCCATCATATGAGCGTGGCCTTTGGATCAGAGTATTGCCAGGTGCTTCAAACATGGTCCTCAAACTTCCATAAAAACACAGAAATATAATGTTATCGACTTCAGCTCAGTGACCAAAACCACCGTTTCTCCTAAACCCTAGAAGAGATCGTGTTTTTCTTTCGCTTTTCTCACACATGCAGTTGAAGTCCTGGAAACATGGAAAACCACCAGTTCCACCTTCACTCTGAGGACAACAATGTTGGCAATGACGGTAAAAAAAAAGACGCCTTCAAGGGCCCCTGTTGGTCTACGGATGAAGAAACACATGGTGTGACCACAGCGTCCGGTTCCACCGAACACCGAGCTTTGACGTTGGATGCCTCCTGTTTGTTCAGGAAGAATTACAGTGAGCAGCTGTTTCAGGAAGTGACACGAAACCACGTTCCTGAAAACTTTTACATCTTCACAAGGACAGACAGGAAGTCACGATGACAGAAAATCCCATCAGACAAAGAATGAACATCGTCGGAAGTTAACGAACGAAGACGACGGCTGGACAGACAAACACTGTCCCTTTAGTCTTTTCACGAGATTTGACGGGAGGGAGGACGCAGAACGAGAACAGCCTTTCAGGCCGGTCCTTTGCATTTCCAGCTAGTGATTATCTAAATTCTTTAGCTGACTAGTTTTTGATCGACCGGCAGCAGAACCGACAGCACACGGACGCAGTGAGAGCGGAGCGCAGCATCCATCACTCCTGCACCCAGCGACCACGTAAAACCATCTGCCGCCGCCTCCTCCATGCTCAACACAGGTGATGCAGCTCGACACGTGTACCGCCACGAACCGGCAAACACGGGTCACACCGTTACACCGTGTGTGTGTTCACAGTGTGTTTGTGTGTGTGTGTGTGTGTGTGTGTTTCCAACGTGTGTGTGCATGAGGGTAATTAGCGGTGGGTGGCTGCTGATTAACACAGTGTGAGTCGTGGAAGTGGAGGCTGAGTGTGAATTGTAATGCTGGCCATGCTAACAGGGAGCGCGTGGTGGTGGGGGGGGGCAGGCTGGCGGACTCACATGGGAGCGCTTTAATGGTAAATCGATGGCAGATGGAGGGAGGAGAGAAGGAGGGAGGAGAGAGGGAGGGAGGGACAGATTGAATGGAGAAATGTTGATCTTATCTCGGTGTTTTGGCGTCAGTTTCGTGCCAATAACAGCCAGAGATCAATGAAAGCAGAGCGGGAGGCGGCGGGAACACGGCGTTCTGCTCACGGCTCGGCTTCCTGCACAAACTTCAGCTCATCGCGACCGTTCTAATCGCTGTATTGATTGCAGATAATGACGTGTGCTTGTATTGGTCCAAATCCACCGTCTCACATCCATTGAACCATTATTTGCTCAGTTTTCACTCCCTGTATTTACAGGCTTCATGTCATCTATTCAGTGTGGAAAGTAACTGAGTACATTTACTCAAGTACTGTGACAAAGACTAGTCATATAAAATATAATGGACAAATACACGATGGTGTTACTGTGGATAAAGACCTGACGCTCTGCTGACACTGACAGTGAACTAACCACAGACGCTCCGCTGTCCTGCTGTTATTACAGACAGTGAACTAACCACAGACGCTCCGCTGTCCTGCTGTTATTACAGACAGTGAACTAACCACAGACGCTCCGCTGTCCTGCTGTTATTACAGACAGTGAACTACCCACAGACGCTCCGCTGTCCTGCTGTTATTACAGACAGTGAACTACCCACAGACGCTCCGCTGTCCTGCTGTTATTACAGACAGTGAACTACCCACAGACGCTCCGCTGTCCTGCTGTTATTACAGACAGTGAACTACCCACAGACGCTCCGCTGTCCTGCTGTTATTACAGACAGTGAACTACCCACAGACGCTCCGCTGTCCTGCTGTTATTACAGACAGTGAACTACCCACAGACGCTCCGCTGTCCTGCTGTTATTACAGACAGTGAACTACCCACAGACGCTCCGCTGTCCTGCTGTTATTACAGACAGTGAACTACCCACAGACGCTCCGCTGTCCTGCTGTTATTACAGACAGTGAACTACCCACAGACGCTCCGCTGTCCTGCTGTTATTACAGACAGTGAACTACCCACAGACGCTCCGCTGTCCTGCTGTTATTACAGACAGTGAACTACCCACAGACGCTCCGCTGTCCTGCTGTTATTACAGACAGTGAACTACCCACAGACGCTCCGCTGTCCTGCTGTTATTACAGACAGTGAACTACCCACAGACGCTCCGCTGTCCTGCTGTTATTACAGACAGTGAACTACCCACAGACGCTCCGCTGTCCTGCTGTTATTACAGACAGTGAACTACCCACAGACGCTCCGCTGTCCTGCTGTTATTACAGACAGTGAACTACCCACAGACGCTCCGCTGTCCTGCTGTTATTACAGACAGTGAACTACCCACAGACGCTCCGCTGTCCTGCTGTTATTACAGACAGTGAACTACCCACAGACGCTCCGCTGTCCTGCTGTTATTACAGACAGTGAACTACCCACAGACGCTCCGCTGTCCTGCTGTTATTACAGACAGTGAACTACCCACAGACGCTCCGCTGTCCTGCTGTTATTACAGACAGTGAACTACCCACAGACGCTCCGCTGTCCTGCTGTTATTACAGACAGTGAACTACCCACAGACGCTCCGCTGTCCTGCTGTTATTACAGACAGTGAACTACCCACAGACGCTCCGCTGTCCTGCTGTTATTACAGACAGTGAACTACCCACAGACGCTCCGCTGTCCTGCTGTTATTACAGACAGTGAACTACCCACAGACGCTCCGCTGTCCTGCTGTTATTACAGACAGTGAACTACCCACAGACGCTCCGCTGTCCTGCTGTTATTACAGACAGTGAACTACCCACAGACGCTCCGCTGTCCTGCTGTTATTACAGACAGTGAACTACCCACAGACGCTCCGCTGTCCTGCTGTTATTACAGACAGTGAACTACCCACAGACGCTCCGCTGTCCTGCTGTTATTACAGACAGTGAACTACCCACAGACGCTCCGCTGTCCTGCTGTTATTACAGACAGTGAACTACCCACAGACGCTCCGCTGTCCTGCTGTTATTACAGACAGTGAACTACCCACAGACGCTCCGCTGTCCTGCTGTTATTACAGACAGTGAACTACCCACAGACGCTCCGCTGTCCTGCTGTTATTACAGACAGTGAACTACCCACAGACGCTCCGCTGTCCTGCTGTTATTACAGACAGTGAACTACCCACAGACGCTCCGCTGTCCTGCTGTTATTACAGACAGTGAACTACCCACAGACGCTCCGCTGTCCTGCTGTTATTACAGACAGTGAACTACCCACAGACGCTCCGCTGTCCTGCTGTTATTACAGACAGTGAACTACCCACAGACGCTCCGCTGTCCTGCTGTTATTACAGACAGTGAACTACCCACAGACGCTCCGCTGTCCTGCTGTTATTACAGACAGTGAACTACCCACAGACGCTCCGCTGTCCTGCTGTTATTACAGACAGTGAACTACCCACAGACGCTCCGCTGTCCTGCTGTTATTACAGACAGTGAACTACCCACAGACGCTCCGCTGTCCTGCTGTTATTACAGACAGTGAACTACCCACAGACGCTCCGCTGTCCTGCTGTTATTACAGACAGTGAACTACCCACAGACGCTCCGCTGTCCTGCTGTTATTACAGACAGTGAACTACCCACAGACGCTCCGCTGTCCTGCTGTTATTACAGACAGTGAACTACCCACAGACGCTCCGCTGTCCTGCTGTTATTACAGACAGTGAACTACCCACAGACGCTCCGCTGTCCTGCTGTTATTACAGACAGTGAACTACCCACAGACGCTCCGCTGTCCTGCTGTTATTACAGACAGTGAACTACCCACAGACGCTCCGCTGTCCTGCTGTTATTACAGACAGTGAACTACCCACAGACGCTCCGCTGTCCTGCTGTTATTACAGACAGTGAACTACCCACAGACGCTCTGCTGTCCTGCTGTTATTACAGACAGTGAACTACCCACAGACACTCTGCTGTCCTGCTGTTATTACAGACAGTGAACTACCCACAGACAGTGAACTACCCACAGACGCTCCAGTGTCCTGCTGTTATTACCGACAGCGAACTACCCACAGACGCTCTGCTGTCCTGCTGTTATTACAGACAGTGAACTACCCACAGACGCTCCGCTGTCCTGCTGTTATTACAGACAGCAGACTACCCACAGACGCTCCAGTGTCCTGCTGTTATTACAGACAGTGAACTACCCACAGACGCTCCAGATGAGCGGCGAGCAGCAGAGCAGCGTTCCTCCCGTGTCTGCGGCCTTCGCTGTCGAGGCGGTTGCGGACCTAAACCACAGCGAAAGCTTAAGTCAGCAGCTGGTGGAGACGCTCTCACTGTGATTCAGGCAGATGAAACGATGGATGGATTTTTACATCTAAATCTTGTGTCGATGGCTTTGATGGCTCTTATGAAAGAAACCGGTTTGAAGCTGAGATTTGCTGCGTGGATGTCCCTGAGAGGTAAATGCACGCGAGCTCCAGTTTCTCTTGCCAGCAGGGGGTCGGAGGTCTGAGACGAGGGCTCAGAGCGGCAGACTGAGCTGCTGGGACTTCAGGGTGTCGCTGAAAAGTTCTTTCTTTGAGAGGTCGAGGGGTGGAAGGACGGCAGCGTGCCGTCTGGGGTCAAACTGAGATTTCCAGCTGACTCTGATGGAAAAACCTCAGCAGCTCACAAACATCAGCGAGTATCTGATGGCCATTACGCGGTCTGTCTGCAGGGAGGAGAGTTATTGACCAGAAATCTGTGCAGAAAAAGGTCAGATTCATCAGAGCCACGAACACGAGAGTCAACGACTGACAAAGTTTAAAGGCTGCAGCACAGACAAACACCCACAGATTGACCAGCTGTCCAGCAGACCGCCATCTGTCAGGCATGGAAGGAACTTCACCTGAGCGTAGCGCTTTACTGGAGCAGCTTTGGTTTGGTTTGTCCAGACTTCAGGACATTTGTCTCAAGTGTTTCCCAGTATCTCAGTGGAGGTGGAGGAGGAGGTCGGGGTGGATGGATGGAGTCAAACACGGGGGACAGTTAATCCTGTGACACCACAAGTCAACTCTGACTTTTTCTAACTCACTGTATGTTCGGAACTTGACTTCTGTACATCGCTGAGCTTCAGTAACTGAGTAGCAGCAGTTTTGGTGGCTAAACTAAACCAAACTGTGACCGTTGGACCACGTGTTCCTCCGGGACGCCTGCCGCCGGGACGCCTGCCGCCGGGACGCCTGCCGCCGGGACGCCTGCCGCTGGTCCTCCCCTGCGGTTCCACATGGATCATTCGGTCATTTAGGTGTGAGGATGTGCTGCCTTTAAAAGAATACCACCCACAAGCACGTCGACAGCTCGTTTATTTAATTTGTGCAGAAACTGGAGTGTAAAAATTTGTCGTTTTTATGAGACTTACCAGGAAGTCCCTGCTCAGAGCCAAGAAACAGCCGAATAAGCTGCCGTAAAAACTGCAGATCAGTGTCCTCACACGTAGAATGTGGTTAGTGTCCTCTTCAGAAAGCACCAATTAAAGCACAGCAAAGTGTGGTGGTGCATGACAGCAGTCCTCAAAGGTTCAGCGAAGACTGTTTTTTACCCTGAGAAGTCCAGCACACCCAGTAAACTACTAAAATTAAAAAAATAATGAAAGGATTTTCAGAGCAACAACATATTCTAGATACAGAAATACATGTGAAGACCAAAGGACGCATGAAGCCACGACACGTGTTGGCTTATCCCGTGATTTGATTCCAGACATCAAGCGTCAAACGTCTCGCATTTTTCTGCCAATACTACCAACAGTCAATAAAGGTTGAAATAAACAAAAAACAAACTGCTTCAGGTAGAACAGAGCAGCTCCTCGCACATCTAACTGACAGCCCATTGGCTCACAGTCACATGACTTTAAGGAGGCAATGGCACG
>JBBMOE010000030.1:219221-240688 GCA_037975065.1 Chaetodon trifasciatus
GTTAATATGGAGAAAACTTTGGATTACTTGGTTAACATCACTGAAATTGACTTGTCTCAGAATAACATTTCCTCTGTGAGCGATGTTTGTCTGGGGTCTCTCCCCCAGCTGCTGTCCCTTCACATGGAGGAGAACTGGATTCAGGAGCTAGCGGACAGCTGCCTTGCTTCCCTGCCCAATCTCCAAGAGTTCTACATCAACCACAACCTGATATTCTCCATTAGCCCTGGAGCCTTCCAGGGCCTGAGCAGGCTCATGAGGCTCCATCTTAATTCCAATCGATTGACAAGCGTCAACAGCCAGTGGTTCCAGCATCTCCCCAACCTGGAGATATTGATGCTGGGAGAGAATCCTGTCCTGGAGCTGTCAGACATGAACTTTAAACCTCTCGCTAACCTCCGAAGCCTCGTGCTTGCCAAGATGAATTTGACTGAAATTCCAGATAATGCTCTAGTTGGCCTTGGGAATTTGGAGAGCATCTCATTTTTTGACAACTTGCTCAGTCGAGTGCCCCGAGCTGCACTGATGAGAGTCCAGAACCTGAAGTTTCTGGATTTGAATAAGAATCCCATTGACAGGATCCAGAGAGGTGACTTCATAGACATGATGCATCTCAAGGAGCTCGGCATAAACAGCATGCCCGAGCTTGTATCCATTGACAGTTTTGCCTTGAACAACCTGCCAGAGCTGACAAAAATCGAGGCCACAAACAATCCCAGGCTGTCCTACATCCACCCCAGGGCCTTCCACAAGCTCCCCAGGCTGGAGACTCTGATGCTGAACACCAATGCTCTGAGCGCACTCCACAGCAGCACCGTGGAGTCCCTGCCCAACCTGCGAGAGGTCAGTCTGCACAGTAACCCCATCCGCTGCGACTGCGTCATCCGCTGGGTCAACATGAACAGGACCGCCATTCGCTTCATGGAACCCGACTCCCTCTTCTGTGTGGAGCCTCCAGAGTACCAAGGCCAGCACGTCCGACAGGTGCATTTCAGAGAAATGACAGAGATCTGCCTTCCTCTGATCTCACCTGGGAGCCTCCCGGATCAGGTTGAGGTTGCGAAAGGCACCTCTGTGTCACTGCACTGCCGAGCGTTCGGAGAACCAGAACCTGAGATCTACTGGGTGACACCATCGGGTGACAGGGTCCTTCCTGGGAGTGTGTCCAATAAGTACTACATGCACCCTGAGGGAACCTTTGACATCTACGATGCCACAGAGCAGGAAGCCGGCTCGTACACCTGCATTGCCCACAACCTTGTCGGAGCGGACCTCAAGACAGTGACGGTTGCAGTGGACAGGTACACTGCTCAGTCTTTAAATCAACCTTTACATGTATATGTCACATCTGTCCAGACTCATTCTGTTATGGTTTCCTGGGAGAGCACAGGTGGATTGGTATCACAACTGAATTGGTCCGTTTTAGCTGATGGCAGTCGCCTCCAGATGCCACTGAATGCCAGGCTCCCCGCTGATGTCAAAGAGTACCGCATCAAGCAGCTGAAGCCTTCCACTCGTTACAAGGTTTGTGTTGAGGTCACTACAGTACAGCCTGGATACAGCAGGGACTGTGTCACTGTGACCACAAAGGAGGCAGTGGTCCCGAGGGACAAGACTGAGAACTGGGACAGACTGGTGATGGCTACTTGTGCTGTGTTTTTTATTGTGATTGCCTTGGCTTTCTCTGTCTTCTATACATCTCTGTATAGCCAAGTGTTCTACAGGAAACTGATAGCAGACCCGGCTGAAACACTTCTAATTCCCGGCTCTCATTCCTCCTCCTCTTCTTCTTTCCTGGAATTTGGTGTGTCTGGGGTCAAGGTGAGGGCAACTGTAATAGACTTACAGGATAACTCTATGTAAGGAATGTCCTCGTCTGTACAAGCACTTTGGAATGAAGTGAAGATAAAGTGATGGACACTGGACAAGGTAATTTACGTGCCCTCTTTTCATGATATTGATGGGACATTTTGCACTGGAATTCAGCTGGGTGGTGTCAGAGGAAAATTCATTCAGATTTATGTAATCGGCTAAAAGCAGAGACTATTTTGTATTTCAAACTTGTATCATTATAACGAGCTTAACCGGCTATCTTGACTATAATCTACATGGCAACTGGTCGTTCATGCAGTGCAACCAGAGCAAAGCACAGCACAGGAACTACTGTGTCTTTAAATACCTTGTTGAGACGGCTTTGATGTCTGCAAAAAGCATTTTCCTTGCTGTGTTACGTTAAACGGTGCCAAGCAAAGGTAGTTTATAACGGCAGAAAAAAAACTTGTTAGTCTAGTGTACAATAAAGGCGACTATAATGTAAACAATTTTAAGAACAAATACATTTTTCATTAAACCTGTGTGGTCTTTTATAACTACAAACTCTTCTCGTCACACTTTGGGACACTTTCTACAACAAAACATGTCTTTTAAAATGTCTTTTGCCATAAAAAGAAGATGAAATGCAAAATATGAATAGGTATGGATGAAGCTCATGACTGTTGTGTTCCTGTCCGAGTCGCACAGCAGCAGAAGTTTGAAATCTGCTGCAGACAAGCTGCCCGTCAAGGCAGACGCTCGAACACTGTTAGGGAGATGCAGTGTAACCCCAAGCAGCACAATGTTTGTTCGTGTGTGTGTGTGTAGGCCTGTGTGTATGTTCCTTAATGGCTGCGTGTTTAAAGTGTGAGGACATTGGCAAACCCATTGACTTTGAATCACATTATATTCTCTTTCATTAAAAATCCAATATGGATTCCCAACACAAACCTCAGCGTGGTGATGAATCGGCGTCAGGCGAAAACTGATGGGAGGCATTTATCAGTGAGACTCAGTCATAGATCAACCGAGTTTCAGCACCTTGGACAGGGCTTTTAGAGCATGGCCATTTGTCACCGCCACAGCAGCTAAAATATGACCCATTAGAGGTAGGTAGTGAATAGGTCAGCAAGAACGCGGCGCCCAAACCGTCCCCTTCCCTGTGTGACCCTGGAGAGCCTCTGCCGCCGTCGCAGGAACAGCTCAGCAACTATTGGGCTTGTTTGCTAAGCGCCTCGCATCGAGCTGTGAGGGGGTGGGGGTGGGGACAAATGGACCACAAAACCAGGACAAAGTAGTTTCAGTCCCAAACGGGACAGAGGACGATAGCGTCTGACAGCTCACAGTGCTGATGTTACTGATTTGCTGTGCTCTCCTGTGCAAGATAACCAGGCCTGGGTTCATTATGGAGTCTGCTCCCTCAGTGCTGTACAGTGAAGAATATTCCAGGCATTTAGAGGAGCGGCTGCATGAGAAAGTAAGGATTAAATAAAGGAGACGACGGGTCTTTTTGAGGCTTTTCATTTCCTGTGCTTCCTCACCTGAGCTGCTGGGTTCAACCCTGGTTCATCCCTGCTGGGAATAGTGAAAGATATGTCAATGTGTAATCCTCACAGCAAAACAAAATAAAATAAAAATAGGATTAGCTCGTTCGTTCCAAACTCTCCCAAAATATTAAAATAAATGCCAATACGCAGCCAAAAGAAAAATAAGTTCCTCCAAGTGAGTAATTGCTCACCGCTGAGGGCACACACACAATATGTTGTGGCAGATCCAAGGGGAATGTCTTCAGCAGGAATAGATTTACACGCAGCATCCACACCAGCTGGCAGGTTAAATTAAGTCCACCATGTGAAACTGAAACCAGGGCTTGAATCTGCCTCGTCAGAACTCCACACAAAGAGTACAAAACCTCGCAAGATGGCCCTCAAGACTGCAAAGTTCACACTTTACCCCACAGCACTAACACTGGATGGAAAGCTCAACATGACAGATTAGCCAGTGGGACTACAATTAGCTTTCATTCACACACCGACGGCGCAGCATCGGGGCAGTTCTGGGATTCAGTATCTTGCCCAAGGGATTGAACCACAGACTTCCTGATTGGTGGGCGTCTGCTCTACCTCCTGAGCCACTGGTAATCCAACTTGATTAACAGTATTGAACAGACAGAAAACAGATTAAATATTAGTTTAATGCAAAGAAAACGAAACTATAAACTGCACAAAATTGAGATTAAAACTTTGCTTTTGATCCTTTGCACTCATGGTGAAGTAAAATTAAAAATGGTAGTGGTTGATACGTTAACATGCTCATTATGATAATGCTAAATGCTAATGTTTAGCTTATTAGCATGCCAACCACTAGGTACAGCTGAGGCTGATGGGACGTCAGTAATGTTACAGCTGTACAGTCTTGAACCAGACTGACACACTGACCCGATGATGGCACTCAAGGAAGTCAGTATGGATCTCGGATAGTTGGAAAGTGAACGTATATCAGTCTGGTCGGAGGTGCTGGACCGTGTCAGAACCCCCCCGGTGGCGCCCCGAGCATGGCTAAAAACAAATATTAGCATACACATTACTCATTTCAAGCTGCTGCCCCATTACACTAAAGCTGCATTTAGTACTGTGAGTGAAACAACGTTTTTCCAGGAGCGCCATGGTGGTTCAGCTGAAACCACGAGTGATGGAACCACGAGATACGCCGAGACCTTTTTCATGTTTCTTGTTTCGTCTTTCCCAGTATACTTCCCACCTGTTGTAGCTTAACCAATCCAGTCACAGCTACAGAGGCCAGAGCGATCCCCGCCTCACACCTCCATTCACCACAGAGCGACACAGTAAAGGAAACGCTGCTCCACAGAATAGATGATGTTGATAAAGTTTTTGGGTGTCGTATTGTGTTTGTGCTGAATCCCTCTGTCTTTCAGCAACAGCCAATCAGACGTGGGCATTGCTGTGCTGCAGACATGATTAACTCCCTGATGATCTTCCTCACAGAAACAGGCCTGCTCGTTAATATGGAGCATATGAACTGTCAGGATCTGCTGCAGGATGGTAGACAGTATGTGGGAGCGCTAACCAGCCACTTCTGACCATCAGTGAGAGAACAAGCAGCCAGCTACAAAATCACTCACTCATTCAAAGGCAGAGGCTTGTCAAATGTTGAGGTCGTGATGCTGCATGTGGGAATTTCTTCTTTTGTCCACATTTGAAAGGTTAGTGCCGTACCGTCCTCTCCATTTGTTTCCATGCAGAACTTCCTGCTTACTGTAGGTACATCTGAGGAAACAGCTCAAGTCTTTGGTTTCTTTTTCTGTGGCTTTCTGGCTGTTAGCAACTTTTGGCGAGTTCACATTTTACAGTTAAAAAGGTAGAAATATGCATATTTTTAGGCTGATGTCCAGTATTTTCAGATTCAGCGTATTTAAGTTGGACTGGCTGCAGCCCTTCATTCAATATGACATCAATTTAAAAAGCGTTACTGATATTGCTTTTTCCTTCTTTCCTTCCTATTCCTTTTTATCATTTCCTTGTTTCCTACCTCCCTGCTATCCTTCCTTGCAGTCTTTCCTTTCTTGTTTGCTTCTTTGTTTTTGTCCCGTTTCCCTTCTCCTTCATCTTATTCTTTTATTTCTTTTTCCTTTACCTTGTTGACTCCAGAAATGGTTTGTTGAACAGTGAAACTGACCTCTGTTCCTCAGTGCTTTCACTTCTGACATCGAGCACATTTAATGACATAACTGTTGCTCATGATAAAGTTATTTTGACATTGTGGTTAAAGTCACAGATTAAGGTCTTATTGAGGTTCATTGATGGATGAGTTTCCTAAAAGCTGCTCATCAGTACTTTGTTATGATCTACTGATAACTGCAGCTAGATTCAGGTTCATCCAGTTCTTTCTAAACTCCACATATAATTAGAACATCCTAATTCAAAGCGACAGTATGCAGAGTGTTAAAACTACCCACCAAGACACGCCGTGGGGAAGGATTCACACATGCTGGAATACTTTCTACTATCAGCCGTTGCCTTTAAGTTTGTGCATTAACGAGCTGACTCAATGGGCTCTTTGTAGCAGCAGGCTTCAGGCCCTGAGCTACTGGATCATCTTTACTCCTTGTCTACCAGCAATGACAGAGGAGCTAAAGCAGTTTTGGCTACTCGATGACAGAAACTGTTGTAAAGGAGGAAGATCACACACTCACCAAAGACTGAAGAACAAGCAAGTACTGCAAGAGACTCCACGGCTACACTCCACATGTTGGAAGTACGACAAAAACACAAAAAACGAGCCCAGCCGTGGAGCTTAATGAGCTCTGACTGCACGTTTAGTCCCAGCAGAATCACATTTGTAGTCTTTATATGTAATTGCACTCCCAGTGTTTACCCGCCACTCGTCCTCCATTTCATTTTCTGCTAATAATCCATTCAACCAGCCTAACCACGCTGGCTGAAGAGCACTAATACCTCTCATTACGACACTTCCACTTTTAAAAAGTCCAATTTTTCTGCCACATGTTGGTGGGTAAAATAGACTCGCGAGAGAGCAAAGCTATTTTTCTCATGAATTATTACTCCATTACAAACTTTTGGTATTCAGGCCAGGCTTGCAGCTTGTTGCTCGGGGTAAGTAAAGCTAGAAAAAGCCTCACATTTATCCAGCTTTCCTCATGCAGAACCTCCTGGGCTCTAAGTAATTATTCTCGCGCTCGCCGGCCCATTAGGCTAAAACAACACCGCTGACTTTGGGTGATCTTGGAGCAAGAAGCTTTTTGGGCTTTTTTTATTGTTTCAGGATGGAGAGCCGCAGATGGCGAGCGAGCACTTAACCTCTGCTGATAAACTGAAGCAGATAGCAGTCACTTACAAGACAAGGTTATTTCCAGTAGAAAAGCAGCAACCATTCAGGCTGATTAATGACTTCCTCCAAATTATTTTTTGTTCTCCTTGGCTCCGTGGTGGCCGTCACTTTTTTAATCTTTTCCAGGAAACACTGAAGCTGTCAGACACAGCCAGGCCTCAACCGATGGTCAATGAAAAGCTCCTGCAGGATCAGTGCTTTGCTCAAAGGCACTCCTGCTGTTCAGAGACTTTTCCATATCTTTTACTAACCTTGACTTTTCATAGAATTCCACTAGTGGTAGTTTTTAGGGCAAGGTGTCCTTTGAATCATCAGGACTATGACGTGAAGTTACACTAATGAAGTGAGATCCAGTTGAAAGCTCGGAGGAGGCCTGTACAGTAAGTTGAACTTGAGTTACTGTGATATCTGGCTTTACAATAACTCAAGTTCCACTACTATTTCCAAAGTAAAGACAGGAACTTCAAACTCAACAACAACATTCTGCAGTATCTGCATCTTTAGCAATAAGCTCTATCCTCTATTTCTATAAGTCAGAGGATCAGGGCAGCCTTAATTTAGCCTGACAGGCGAGTCACAAGACTAAAACATCCACAGAGCAATCGCTGCTGCTCATAAAGCTTATTACTGTGAGTGCCTGTAACACATGATGCTGCACTGAGAAACATACCGACTGAAGCCATGGGACGTCTTTTCAACTACATGCTTCATTTTCATGAGAGAAAGACTTTTCTGTACTGTGGCAGATGACACTCAGCCAAACAAATTATCCACCTACGAGTAAGCCTTTGAGTTTCACACCTGGGGAATCTCCGCAGGGCCGCATTCACACCAGACCAGAGTCTAAAGTGAATCAGGCACGTTTTTGGACCACACCTGAGTCTGACAGCAGCGTCCACTGACCCCTCAGGAAAACAGCCTCAGGTCTGAGACACATTCTCCATAAAGAAATCGCCCTCAGATTTCTCCAGTGATCTTGTGTGCCGACCTGCTGGGGGAGTTCTGACCACACCATGAAGAGACTGAACTAAAAGCTCCCCACAGCGAGCTGCTGGGATCAATGGAGTCTCAGAGGATGTTTTCAAGACTGAAATACCACAGTGAAAGCTGAACATGTGAGTCTGGCTTTGCATCATTACCAGAGAAAATCCTGGTGATATGATGAGGAACAGTTCATAACTGCAGCTAACGAGCTGATTTCAGGCCTGTAGTTTATTACCTGTGGATTTGCCACTGCTCCCTAACCTTTCTGTGGCTCCTTTCATCTCTCAGGTTCCTCATGGCTGCCATCAATGGCGGAGGGAGGGGTGTGGTCTCGCTCCGGAAGAGCGGGCCCTGGATTCCCTCATCCTCCACCAAAGGCTGCTCTATGATTACACATTCTGCAATGAATAATTTACCTTTTCCTAATCACCCAGTAAGCTGCTTCATTTAAACGCTGGCTTCCTCCTAGTGCAGTGATTAGAGGTGGGAGCCAAGGTGAGGGAGGAAGATTAGAGGAAAATTAAGACTGGGCTGCTGTGAATGGCGCCGTCCTGCCGAACGGCGCTGCTCTGTTGGCTCTGCTCATTACTGATCGGCCAAATGTCATCGCCGTGCACAGCAGGCGTCTACTGAACAATGGAGCCATTATGGGGACAAATAACTCCACTTTAAAGCTTCAACCTGGGCCCTTCTTTTAGATCTTTAAAAGAACAAAGTCAAATAAAACTCTCATGGCTCTAAGTGAGTCAAAGTTGTCCAGAGAGCTTCTTTTATGGATGTATTTTGGTCTCAAATAGAGCTTTTAAGAGTGCATTCAGCTGTGGATGTTTCCATGATGCAGGACCCTGTAAACATGCATCTGGACATGAAAGCTTTTTAAAAGCACAGATCGGAATCAAACAGTTTTCAGCAGCAGGCCGACTGACAGCACTTAGCGCTGGTCCGTCTCCACCACAGCCTTCACGCTGATGGCGCTCAATCCGATGACATTCAGGATCAGAGGAAAGTGCTGCAGTCTGAATTATTCCTCAGAGACGCTGCCCGGTGGAAGGTTCATCCTGGGAAGCTCCGCCTGACCAAAGGCTGTGGTTATGAAGGAGATACTGGCAGCTGGCTGTGAGAGGCAGGTGGAGGCTGAAAAAGAGTCCTCAGGCTGATGAATGGTTGTATATATACTAGTGCTGTCAATCAATTAAAATATTTAATCGCGATTAATCTCATGAATGTCATAGTTAACTCCATTAATTATCATTAATTATCATTTAATGCTCTTATCAACATGGAAAGTGGACAGGTTTGCTTTGTGCAGATGTTTTATTGAAAACAACAACGTGTAGTGTTTTATTTCACACTAACATTCTCACTTTGAGCAGTCGTTCACATCTGAAGCAAAATCTCTCAGTTTAACACTCAATAAACAGATGACAACAATAAATACCTGGTTAGAAAAAGCCCTTCAACAACCCTTTCTAAGGATCAAAACAGGCTGATCAAGATGAAGTGACACAGCGCTCATCATTGTAAACTAGGACTCAGCCTGTAGTGCAGTTAAACCAGGCTTAAACTCTCCTTTCTTAAGTGTCTTTGAACATACGAGCAGTCAGACTGTACTGCTCTTCTGTTTGTTCACCAGAGGCTGATCAGCCAGCCTCTTATTTCTCTGCACAGAGAATGAACATTACTGGGCTGTGGCTGCAGTCGGCTTGTTCTTATTGTGGTGTCCACGCGTCTCTGTGGAAAGACGTCCACTGTCTCCTGGTTTTGACAAGGAGGCGGCGGAGAATTGGCGTCCGCCGTGTGCTTGTCCATCGAGTGGTATTTCAGACTGGATGTGCTGGTGATAACTCAGTTCACACCAACACACACAGATAACTTTGGTCTCGTCAGTCGACCCATCAGGTAACTTTCTCAAACTAAACTTTCCATTCAGAATCTTGTTCGCGTCCATTTCGGCGTTTGGCGCTCGACATCCTCACAAACCGGCGGCCGACTCTTTGACAGCGAGCGAGCAGGCGAGACCAAACACGTGCGTGGGGCGTGTCTGTTGTTCTGTTTACTGTTTACAATCAGATCCTGTAGTTTTCCTAACGTTACTAGCAGTGGCCACAGCTTATAAAACACTACAAGTTCACCAGGTCACACAGAGCGTTAATCTCTGATAAAAAAAATGACGCCATTAAAATTGATTTGCGTTAACGCGTTAATAATGCAATATTTTTGACAGCACTAGTATATATACAAGGGTCTGAATCAACACCAGTGAGAAGATGAAACACACTCCAGGAAGTCCAGTTTGAGCTTTAAGGTTTATCAGATGCCAAAACACCGCACAGCAGCTTCTAAGACTACGATAGAGGAGTTTCCCACTGACAACAACTGAGAGTAGAAGGACCTGGTTCAAAGTCCACCACCTACAATATACTCACATTCACACAAAGCACAACGGGCCTGCAGCCCCAAACCAACAGAGGCCCCAGAAGTCCAGGTTCACAGCACATCACTCAGCGTTTGGTTTGAGTCCTGCGTTCTTACTTCAGGATGGCGTCACAGTTTTTAAAGTTAGTCTTAAAACAGTCAGACGCCCACGCGAACACTGAAACAGGTTGTTCCTGCTGTAATCTGTTCATACCGGACATGAAGAGATCCATTCCTGATGCGCTTTCAATGAAAGGGCCGGCTTATGCTAGAACTAGGTCATACGACCATGTCAGCGGGCAAAAGTATTTATCACTGACCACACTCGAAGGTGGGGGTCAAAAGCCAGCACAATATCCTTTGAATGTGTTGACAATGGCAGACCGCCGTCCTGAAAGACATTCATAGTGTCGCGCTCGGTCGTTCACATGAAATGCTTTTGTTAGTCGGACACAGCCCCCCCATCCTGAATGCCAACTGTGGCTGATGAAAACTGTGTATACGCATATCGCATCTTTCCAAATGTATCCTTATTGTTTTTGTATCTGATCGTAGAGTATACATGCAGCTAATAAGAGAAAATACCAAACGTTTGCTTCTCAAATATGAGGATCTGCTGCTTTGCCTTCACACGCTGATCAGCTACACCTTGAGACTGATGCTGATAAATGAACCATACTGTCCCTACAAACACGAACTCTGCCTTCAACCAAAGGCCTCACAAACCTGATGAAAAGCTCCTGACGTTTTCTGAAAACCCAGTTTGACCACCACAGTAACGAGATCTTACTGTAAACTTTTAACCAGCACCTAGATTCATATCAAACGTTTTGTAGAGGATGACGTTTCTCAGCTGCTGTTCCCTTCGATGCTGTAAATCTGTAATAACACAGCTCATCAGCCTGAAAAAGAAAACAATAAAATGACTCACCAAGTCAATCAATCAGTGACTGGAAGCTTAAGTCCAAAGACAACAATCCTAAAGACGACTTAACTGTCACAGTCTGAGAGATCAAACATCACAATTACCCACTGATATCCCCTGAAATCCCTAATCTATTAGGTAAGAGCATGGCTAAATATAGACAAAGTCAAAGCAGCAGTCCTCTTTGTGTGGAGTTCAAACAGAAGCAGAGTCTCTGAACACGACGGCGGCCTCAGCAGGGTTACGTTAGGTCTGATATGTGAGGGACTAGAGGCAAAGCAGCTCTGATAACTGCACCAAACTTTAGGCAGAATCCATCCTTTACTGATAGAAACATGTCCAGGAAGCACCGCTGAAAGCCTGGAAACGCAGCTGTTTGAATGCGTCTGCTGCCTCAGTGACAGAACAAACATAACTTGACTCCGAAGCAGCAATTTTACACTTTTGCTTCAGTTCCATCAGTTGGAGACGTCAAGAGCTCATGATTCAGCCTCCACCTCACATCGCTGTACTTTCATTTGTTCTCTGCTTTGTTAGCACTACTGCATTAAGCACTTAGCATTTAGCCATGTTACAATGCCAGCCAGACAAATGCTAACAAGGACATGTTTAGTATGCTTAGCGTGTCTAGGTTTAGCATGCATAATTTAACATTTGAACAAGTAAGTATTCAGACGATAGCATCCATGATGCTAATTCCTTGTTAGCTTGCTACTGTGCTGACCTTACCTTATTGCAATGTGTTCATTTCTAATTACACTGCTCCTGTCAAACATAAACTTTGACTGAATATCTATACAGCTAGAATGCTAATGCTAATATCTAACAATCTTAGCAGGCCAAGATTTAATGGTCAGCGTAGTAAAATGGTTCAGTTTAAAAGGTTCATCCAAGTCAAAGTATTTTATAGACCATCAGCTTGCAGTATTGCTTTATTGAGTCTGCTTTAAAGGATAAATCAGGGTATTTTATCTTTGAGCCTGGTGTTCTTTATTCAACTTTAAATTTCATTGCTTCACTGAAGAGCACCATGACTGCGTCTGAAATTACATCCATCCTTTATAGATGTTTTCTGCCATGGTGCCTAAGGCATGTACACTACTTTCTGCTAAGAATCTGAAAATTACAGATAAGGGTGATTTACAGCTGTTTGAAAACTCAATTTATTGGCCACTAGAGGGCAAATTTAAGTGTGATTATAAAGCTACAGAGTTGTGCATGAGGGGAAAGGGAGTGATTTCTGACAGAGTTCACGTCCTAACTCCTAAAATTTATATAAAAAACACATTGAGTTTGAGCAGATGTTGTCAAAGTCCAACCTCAGGCCCTGAAAAGGCCGAGGCCTGCCCTGCGTCAGGCATGTCTTCTAGTCCTGACTGCTGTTGGTTGTTTGGTTCAGACTAGACATTGGCTGCTTTGAAATCTGACCAGCTTGACCTGATATGTACTACTTTAGAGAAGCGACATGTCTCAAACACCCAAAGGTACCCGGTGAGAAGAGAAAAACCCTGGATGTGTGTCCACCCTCACAGACCAGAGGACGCCTCAGTCGCAGAGCTCACGCCGTTCAATTTGTCACCTTATGCAACCGCAGGCCGGCGTGATCAATGGGAGAGTCTGGACTGTGGAGAAGTCTGCCTGCTGGTTAAATGCTCCAGGGATCGATGACATAATGACTTGCCTGAGTTCATCTGCTCCAAGGTGTACTTTTGGGGGCTGCACAGTGATTTCCAGTAGAGCGTACTGTAGCAGGAGGCAGCTCTCACTCCCAACAGATAGTCTGTCCACCTCCCAGACAGGTGATACAAAGAGAAAATAGACCCATCAATCTCCCCTTAACGCTGAAAACCTGATGAGAAAACATCGAGCTGCAGTGTAACAGTTGCTGTCCTGAGGTGAAAATGACCCAAATTCATCACCGGACGTATCCACTCAGAGAAAGAGCCGGCAGCACGCCGACTCGGGCTGGGCTGCTATTGTCAATAAGTATTAAAGATACGCTGGGAGGTTTTAGAAAAAGCTCATTTAAACCTATACTACATCCAGAAGAGGGTGATTTATCTTAGCACTGAGTCAGTGGAGCATTCAGGAGGGAAACAGCATGTGCAGAGTACATGAAGCCGTGAAGTGAGCGGTCTGGCAGCTTCTCCTCTACCTTCATCAACACTGGAATAAAAACTGCTCCTCACCTGCCTCACCTTGATCCAATGCTTGTTCTGCTTTGTAATAAGATGAAAGATCATTTTATGGATTTAAAAGTGACTCTTCTTTGCAAAGCTGTGACACATCTTCAGCTGATTTCTGTTTTTTATAAACTACAAACATGCAGCGCAGCTTCATGCTTAATTTTAGGATCATAGCAGCTGCTCCAGAGGCCTGATTGATGGTAAACGGCTGAAATATGAAAGTCCTGTCGGCTACAGTGTGATGTGAGTGTTGTCTCTCTTCTGTTCTGAAGCTTTATGAATGCAGAGAAACTCAACTTGAACCTGCCACCTTTAATGTAGGTTGAATATTTTTTCTTAACATCAAAAAAGACCCTAACCAGCAGTGAATGCTAACTGCTAACTGCTAACAGCTCAGTGTTTGTATCAGCTGATTGATCTTCTTCCTCTGAGCTCCTTTAAAACTCATCAGTGAGCCTCACTGTTGTTCTTCATCACCAAGAACACACACACACACACACACACACACACACACACACACACACACACACTACAATACCAAATGTGGATTCATCCACCTGATCCATCTGGTTGTTCCTGTGTTGTAAAAGGTGGCAGAAGTGATTGGCTCAGAACAACTAAAGACCAGTGAAGCAGTCATGAAGGCACTGAGGCCAGTTTCTGTGAGCCACGACTCGATGGAGGTTTGCAAGAGTGTCAAGACCAGCAGAGGAGGCGTGCAGCACATCTGCTAGTTTTGGTATTTTCATGACATTTGTTATCCAAAAGAGAAACAGAGGGACACCAAAGACAGGATGACACAGGACACACGTGTGACAGCGTCAGATTCAGCCGTGTTCCACGTGAGAAGAGGAAAAGTTAAGAACCAGAAGTTTAAGAAGTTTCAGAGGAGTGAAAGTGCGACTCTCTGCTGCTGTAAATCTGAACCTGAAAGGGATCTGCGAGTGCTCTTCAGCTGTTTTACTGAGTCAGACTCCTGCTGGCTGCTGTCAGATTTCAGTCTTGCTGAGTGGCAGATGGCTTCACACTGGACGAGCTCGACCGAGCTCAGCGTGATGAAATCAAACTTGTTTCAAACATGGCGGCCGAGGAGACGGTGTGCAGTCTGGAACAGGAGAGCAGCAGGACGACGTGTGAGCACCCGAGCTTTCTGGACTTATTGTATGCAGGTCCAGACTTTCAGTCTGCTCTGACACTATTAGGGTTTAATGTCTGATGACGTGACGTTTGAAGCCCACCTGTGAACGGTTTTTGGTCTGGAGGACAGAAGGTCTACAGTGAAACCTGGAGCTGTCAGCGTGGTGCTTTCAGCCTGTTCATCATCACATCTTTAGGATTCATCCTCTGGAGACCATGAATGTCTGTCAAAAGTGTCATGACAGTCAATCAAAGAGTTGTTGAGATATTTTGGTCTGGACCAAAGTGGTGGACTGACGCGACGGTCAGAGTCCACGAGGCTGAAAACTGACACGATGGCTTTTCTGTCAATCAACATCACTTAAAAATCCTCTTAATACTCAGTCGTGTAGCTTGTTCATGATTTTTGTTGCTTCATCAATCTCAGTTTAGCATTTCGACCATGACGTCACACTATTTAACCACATTTTCTGTTGTTAACACATCCTTTGCCTGTTTTCAGTTTAGTCTAGTTTAGTTTAGTTTAGCCTATGAAGTGGTAATAAGTGGAATCTATTGACTGAAATGTTGAAATCTTAGGAAAATGCTGCTCTGTGTCGACCTCGTGCTTTGGACTCCAGTGATTCTGTTGTTGCTGAAGGTCCGGCGCTCGCCCCCCCGCAGCACGCTGAGAGTTGGACTGAAATATTAAACAGACCTTATTGAAAGATGGAGCTCGCCTCTGAAGAGCAGGAGGGAGGGGAAGCACTAATAAAGAGAGCGGAGGGGTCAAAGGGCGTCCGTCCCTCACGGGAGACTAGAAACCAGGTTGAGATAAAGGGCCGCTGGCTGGGGGCCCGACGTCCCCTCCAGATGGCCACAGCGCCTCCAACAAACTCCTCATCTTCAGAGTAAAACAACAGACGTGCACAACGTTCACCAAACAAGCTTGAAGATCCAAAGCGGCTCTGAACCTCTGCCAGCTTCTGAGCAAAGAGAGATCTTGAACCTCACGGCGTCCGGACAGAAGCCCGCGGCCGAGCAGCGAGCAGGCTGCCGAGAGCGCAGCCAACACATACGTTTGGACACGCTAATGAAAGATTCACACGCGTGACTTCACCGTGTGCGCTGAATTATGCATCAACTGATGCAACTGATCAATACTGAACACGCCGTTTTCATTTCTCAGTTTGACCAAAGTTTTTTAAAGGTTCCAGAAATCAAACCTAGTTTCACTGAACAGAAACGTTTCACTGTTACTTCTGTCTGACATCACATGTTAAACAGGCACAAGCTCACAGGTGAATATGATGAACGAAATAATCTGTCAAACCTGTGACATCACAGTGCCAAACAGAAAAATCCAGAATGTTTAAAGTGATATTAAAGGGAACGACCTTCCACACCATCTGAATCAGGGACGTCCCACCTCTGGTCCCCAACACTGGGCGTCCAGTGACACAGAGCCCCACCTGAGGCTTACGTTCACCTGAGTCTTGATTAAATACTGTGTATCTGACACGCTTTGTGTTTCATCCAGATACTGAAGGTACCAAACTATGAGCTGAAGAAAGATCCGCCAGAGGAAGACGCCTCACTCTGTGAACAGTGGTGAGACAGAGTGGAGCCTCTTCCACCACAGACCGTCTTTGGCAGAGGACGGACAGCAGCTCGCAGATGGTTAGCTGATGTGGTGTCCGCTAACAACCAGCAGCAGCCCAGAGTTTACTGCCGCTCACATGTGAGTGAACGCTGCCTGACGAAGCCTCAGAGACTTTATTTTGAAACTTCCATCCATCAAAACGAGCCTTTGGGATCTCTGCACTTAACGAATCTGTTAACAGACCAACAGCAGCACAGACTTAAAGGCGCTCAGTCAGTACTTCTAGAAGAGGAAATCTGGACCTGTTGTTGTTTTAGCTTTTAAACATTCAGTATTCACTGTTTGAAGAACAGCTTGATCCAGATTTCATGAGTCAAAAATCAAACTGGGGTCAGCGAGCTGCACTGGTTTCCAGCTCAGCTGAGAAGCAGCAGGATTGATATTCTGCTCATCATCATCAGCTCCACCTGCATGCAGTCGACCGCATGAAGAAATGAAGAAAACGCCGATCAATTACTGCCTGAGAGGGAGACTGACAGGCAGCAGAGACGTGAAGTCGATGTTATTAATATTATCACACAGAGAATAATGAGGCGCAGCAGCACCAGCAGCACCGCCTCCACCCTGATGCGTTCGCGGCGCTGTTTAAGAGCGCTGTGGGTGGCGAGGATGACATTTCCTGGTCAACATGCTGCTTGATGATAGAGAGCGCGTGTGTGCGTGTGTGTGCGTGCATGCGTGTGGAGGGATGCGAGCGTTGACTTTGACCACCGCCGTTATCTGTGAGGGCATTTAAGTGCCCTTCAGGAGCATCAGATAGCCGTCACAATTAAGCCTCCTGGTCGATCGCTCCCCGGCGCCTGCGGTGAGGTGAAAAGGCGACCGTGGCGGCCTGCAGTCAGCACGCCGGGACGTTTCCAGCAGATAGAAACCCTCTCAGTGCTCTCGGCCCAGCCTGATGTGAGCGAAACGTCATGAAATCAAAGGCAGACTGCTGTCGACTGAGTTTAAAGATCTGACTGACTCTCAGCCGCCCCTCAGCCGTCTCATTATTTCTGTTTCACTAACCAGCTCGTCTGCGTCGGCGTCCTGGAACAAACACACTTCTAAACTATTCTTACATGTAAGACATGTTGGACATATTTGACCTCATTAGCCGAGCTCATAAAATCAGAACTATGGACTGATTACAGGCAGGAGGTCGAAGCGCTGAGTGCTCATGCTGACAGCCGTTAGCACGGACGTCTAGAAATTAAATAATATAATAAAGTTATAAAACTCTTCCGTCTCTGTGAAAACACGGCTGTTAAAACACGACCTTTTTGAGCTGGTTGAGTTCGCGTCAGCGTACGAGGTCGACTGAATTCACAGCGTTCTCACGAGGCCGCTGATCAAACTAAAAGGACAAAATAACATTCGCTTTCTCCTTCATAAGGTTCATCAGGCAGTCCGAGGCGGGACGTTCGCTTCCGTTTCCACTGGACAAATGAGATCAGATCAGCTTTCAAAGTGTCTCAGAAGAAGTTTCTCTGCAAACGTCAGCGAAGCTCAGAGAGGTCCAATCATCTTCCTCTTAGAGCAACAGAGAAAAGCCCTCAAACTTTTTCACTCAAATACGGCAACGGTGGTTCCCTTCTGAGAGGAACTGAGTTCTTTAAAGGTCTAATTGTGGAAACCGTCCTCATCAGACCATCTGTCTCCGTCAGATGTCCGTCTCCAACTGCTGCTCTGATGTTTCCACCAAAGAGAGCCGACTCCCTTTAAGGAGAAGCTGCTGGAGTGGGATACTGGTAGTAGTTTGCCGTGTTCGTCCCTCCTGTGGATCTCTGGCCCGTGCGAACGATATTTTCTTCCATCCAGGTTTTTCTGTCTGAAAACAGAGAATGTTCCAGAGATCTGAAACATGAGCAGCAAATGTCAGGTTTCTGTCAGATCCTCACAATCAAAGAGCAAGCACTCGCCTC
The DNA here is from genome assembly GCA_037975065.1 of Chaetodon trifasciatus. Taxonomy (NCBI): domain Eukaryota; kingdom Metazoa; phylum Chordata; class Actinopteri; order Chaetodontiformes; family Chaetodontidae; genus Chaetodon; species Chaetodon trifasciatus. The sequence goes on from JBBMOE010000030.1 coordinate 237,096, forward strand.
CAGGCGCCATTTTGTACCGACGTTCAGCACAACGGGGAGAAACCCATCAGAGGAGAAGAACACAGAGAGCAGGAGCAGGAAACGGACCAGAATGCTTTGCAGCCACAGGACGAGCTGCGTCTCTCACTTTCCTCTCAGCTGGGAAATTTGAGCTGTGGTCGTCCAGCCGACGAACCATCAGAGCTGAGAGCACCGGGCACCGCAGAGAGGCATTCTGGGAAATGCAGTGAATCACACGGGAAAATCAAAGAACACAAATCAATTAGAGAAATGTGGATTCATCAAAAAGTGGATGAAAGCCTCCTGAAGAGTGCGAACATCCCAGACTGATGAGATCCAACAAGGGAGACATCAGAGGCGCAGTTTTGTGGAAAGGAGATTTATTTTGTGCCCAGCGAGTCTTTTCCTCAAAAGAGCACACACACATGAGGCACGTTCGCTTTCATGTCCTGTCACAAGTTAGAAACCAGTTTTCATCAGACGGAGTGCGGCTGCTCTCGCTCCTCTTCCTCCCAGGGGCCAAGGCTGATTTATTCAGAGAGGCTCTTTACAGGCCGGCCGCTGCGCCTCCACGGCGAGCTGTGAATTCATAAATGGCAAATAGGCTCTAACTGTCAACCCTGGAGCCCAGGGGGGAGTCGGGCAGTTAGCCCGCTGCTCAGTTAGACCAACTTTTCAGAAAAACAAGAAGACGGCGTGTAGACGGTGAAGATGGAGTCAGTTTGCTCTGAATCAGAGGAAGCCTCCTGGGAGCTTCATTAGGAGATCTGCAGTCTACTTTAAAGCAATCATAGGAGCACAGAGCAGAGGCAGACTCCGATCCCAGCGGAAACAAGCTGCCAGCAGCCGCCACGGCCTCCACGTGAGGTCACATCCATCTTCAGTCCGTGGAAACGTCCCGCTCCAAACAACAACGATGCTGAGCAACGAGAGCGATGACAGAAAGGAAAGCACGGCTCCTCCATTTTCATCCACAAGATGCATCAAGCACCCCGTCTCCTGGAGACCGACTCAATATTAATAAGCTTTGACTTTTGGTGCTACATTTAATTAGAGACGGGACTCGTTAATTAACAGCACATGGGTCCATCTTGTACATGTGCCAGATTTAGCCGTACAGGCCGATTTTCATGTGCAGTCCAGGCAGCCTGATGGCACAGAGGAAAAGGAAAGAGGTCCGTTTTCGGACCAAAGAGGCAGATCTGCAGGGCGGACCTGCAGGACTTTGACACTGAATGTGGTTTGGTTTCAGCAGCAAAAGGCAAAGAGGAGAGTTCTGGTTAAATGTTAGTAAAGTACGACAAAATAAATCATATATATATATTACTATCAATAAAGCACACGTGTCTAAACCAGAGCTGTGAGTTCCTGAACCGTTCCATAAAAACGACACCCGGCTCTGAGAGGACTGTGGACTGCAGCAGCAGAAAACACGAGCAGTTCACCACCAACAGACGGCGCCTTTCACACTCAGTTCAGCAGTGACTGATCAGCAGTGACTGGTTGTACACATCGCAACCGGGACTGGTTTGGGTCAAACGGCAATGACTAAGCCGTCAGGTTTTCAGATCTGCTCCGCCTGGATCCATCATCTGCTGCTGCATCTTCTGACAGAAAAGAGAATTTGCTGAGGGACTCTGGTTTTACTCACTCGTGGACTTCACAGACAGTCTTCAGTGGGAATCCTTCAGCACAGACTGATGGTGTCTGATGTCTGATCAAAGAGGTTGGTGTTGATTCTGACCTCATGAGGGATGAAAGCGTGTCAGGGTTCGTCACTGCAGAGCCTTCGCCTCTGTTTGAGCATCACAGCGTAATCTCCTCTGGAGGCTCTGGACTCTGATGATCACCCACAGACCTTGTTTTCCATTTTAATGATTTTTTAAATGCAGTCTTTTACATTTGCATCTTTTTTTGGCTGTGGGTGAGCTGCAGGTGGTGACGATTTGGTGTGAAAACTGCCAGCTGGGTTTATTAGAATATCAGAAATGAAAACTGTGAATAAAAACTGCCAGAAATAAAAACAACGGTAGCGGTTTTGGAAGCAGAGTCCAGGTGACTGACGACGAACCAGCAGAAAACACGAGTGCACATTAATGCAGACACAGAGGGTACGATCCAGGCTTCTACAGACGCTAAATACTACCACACCACCACGGCCACAGCGAGTCCACCACAAGCCTGATCCCAGACATCAATAACATAGACTGTCATCATTTCCTCTCTGACAGAAACTCAGCTGAAGACAGCACAAGTCGATATATTTAATGTTCTGGACTGAGAAGTTACCACTACTACAACTACTACTGCTACTACTGCTACTACTGTTCATTGAACAATGACATGACATCAATGAGAGCGCAGTGACTCATCCTTAGCGGCAGCATACAGGAAGTCCAGTGTTCTGTTGTCTCTGGTGTGGCATTTAACATACTGTGTGAAGGTGGGGAGGGTGGAGGACAGGGAAGCATGACTGACGTCTCCACAGATGAGGAGGAGGGCCTGGGGGTGTGATGTCTGCAGCTGTGAGACCACGGTGTGCAGGAGCTGAAACACATGAGACGGACTCCTGGCGCTCCTCTGCAGTCTGGTTAGCGTCGTTAGCTCTTCCATCCATCTTTTCTGGGAGAGATCTCACGTTTCCCATAATAAGAGATGGTATGGATGTTTGTACCGTCTTTACTTCTCCCGGCACTTCGATCCAGCTCTGCACCTCCTTCTTCTTCTCCTTATTTCTGTGGGGATCTCCGGTCTTTCCTCTGGGAGTATGTTCGTGTTGCTCAGGGCTGATCAGCTGTTCCAGCGTGTGAACCACGGAACTGTGGTTAAACGGACGTCCGACATTGTTTTAAGTAATCCACATCACTAAAGACATGTCACTAGTCTCACCAGTCGTACGTCCATACGTACGCACGATGGACCGAGACGAGTGACGGAGCAAACACCATCTGCTGCAGATGTGTCAACATGGCTGAATAGTGACTAAACATAAACACAGTGGTAAACTAAACAGCACCTCCCTGACGACTCGGGTTAGAAAACGCTCCTCGTCATCCTCAGCTCACACTTCAGCGACTCTGTTCAGCCTCTCGGACAGTTCTGCTCAGGTGTGGAGAAAAGAAGTACTGCGGCAGGCCTGAACGAGCCACTGCCGGAGTACAAATACGCCCTCCAGCAGAGTAGAGTAGAGTAGAGCAGAGTAGAGTAGAGCAGAGCAGAAAAGAGCAGAGTAGAGTAGAGTAGAGTAGAAAAGAGCAGAGTAGAGCAGAGCAGAGTAGAGCAAAAAAGAGCAGAGTAGAGCAGAGTAGAGCAAAAAAGAGCAGAGTAGAGCAGAAAAGAGCAGAGTAGAGCAGAGTAGAGTAGAGTAGAGTAGAGCAGAGTAGAGCAGAGTAGAGCAGAGCAGCTCATCATTACTCTGATCTCATTTACAGCTCACACACATTTCTGCAGTACAGAGCAACAGGTGCTCCTTCCTGCTCTGTACTGCAGATGGTGCAGTACCTTTTCCCTCAAATACATTTCTACTGCATCTCATCTCACACACACACACACACACACACACACACACACACACACACACACACACACACACA
>JBBMOE010000030.1:267324-297077 GCA_037975065.1 Chaetodon trifasciatus
ACATCCAGTGGAACTTCAGGTGGAACATGAAGTGGAACATGAAGTGGAACATCAGGTGGAACATGAAGTAGGACATCCAGTGGAACTTCAGGTGGAACATGAAGTGGAACATCCAGTGGAACTTCAGGTGGAACATCAGGTGGAACATGAAGTGGAACATCAGGTGGAACATCCAGCACAGACTCACATATGATGGAACCAAAGCAGAGACATGTTGCAGTAACACTCATCAGGTGGACGTGATGATCTGTAATGAGCCGCCGTTGGCTAACACCTGCCGTCAGAAGGTGAATTTATGCTGCGGTGCTGCCAAAAAGTAGCCAAAAAAAAGGCTGGACCTCCAAGATCCAAGTGAACCACCTGGTCCTCAGCCTTCCTCACTGCAACTGTGTGCTCTGTGCTCGTACTGGTCAGTGTCAGTGAACGCATCGTACATGCCGCCACGCGAACAAGGGGAGGCACAGACGCTCTGTCTGTCGGGGCTCGATGGGGTTGGTCTGGATCTCTCATTCATTTCTGCATCCACACCTGACTCGTGTAATCAGATTACAGTCAGATTACATCAGCGTGTCCCTTCACCACCGTCTGTAACACCATGTAAAACTAGAATGACTGACAAACAGCAGACGACTCGTCCATCAGCTGACAGACGCTCGCGTGCCTCAAACTCTCAAACTTTCCTTTTATTCTGTTTACTTTCCTCGCTCCCTTCCTCTCCTTGTTGTCTCTGTGTTGTGTGTCTTCACTCTTGTCACTTGCATCTGTTTGTCGCCTCTTTGGGTTGAGATGTTTTTAGAAACCCCACAGGCTTTTTATGTTTCCTCACCTGAACACTTTGTACTTCATTTCCTCTTTCTTGGTTTTTGTTTGGCCCCCAGTGTATTTTAGTATTTGTGAAAAATCAACTAAAAAATCGAAACATGAGGTTTTGGCATCTGTCTTCATCTCTGGAGACTCGGCAGACGGAGGCATGTAGTCAAATAGAGGAAAATAAGGAGGACAGACAGCCTTTGTAATGCACGGAGACGACACGGCTGATTATGGTGAAGCGCTGCAGGAGAACACGGCGACAGGCTGCAGCAGTCTGAGCACCTCTTAATCTGCAGGTCCTGATTGGTCGTATAATGTCTTAGTGCATGAGGACACAGTCACATGACACACAGTCCTGCTGATAGTGTCAAACTGTTGGACTGATGGAGAACTGCTGCTGACGACCTGTCATATACATGTACGTGAGGACGGGGACAGATCGTCTTCATTCCGTGTGTAGATGATAGCTGTTGCTGAGTGGACTGCAGAGCTCATGTCAGTAGTTTTGACCCTTGTGTCTGTCCATCCTCGGACCCTTGTGTCTGTCCATCCTCGGACCCTTGTGTCTGTCCATCCTCAGACCCTTGTGTCTTGCGTCCTCGCTCTCGTCTTTCCACTGGACCAACAAACAGCAAACAGCAGCTCGGAGCTGCAGATCCTCGTCTGCCGTCACTGCCGACATCCTCGACTCAAAGCCCACAGAGCGCCGCTGCAGAAGAATGAAACGCGGCGCTTTTGAAGGTTTTAATGAATATTCATGGACTGTGGAGCTTCACCACAACCCCCCCCCCCGCCCCACAACAACAATCCCCTGCTGATCCAAGATGGCTGCCATCAAACCCTTCCACGTAAACAAAACCAGGCGAGCCCAGAGCCGCGACTCGATTCATCTCTTGTGATGCCGGTTTCTAACCGGCGGGGAACATTTGCTCCATCCTGGAGAAAATGATGTTTTGTAGGAACAGGCCGCTCAGAGGCAAATGGTTCTGTTCACAGCCGAACATAAAATCAATCATTTTTGTAATGGTCTGCACCCAGAGCATGACAAACACTCACGGCAGCGCTCAGCTCTCTGAATGCCACCTCAGAAATACAGGGACACAATCATTTCCTGAGCCGGCGTGCGCTGAAAACGAGGCTCTCTGTAAATAAGATATTACTCTATAGAGCCATCTTCCCTTGAACGACTTTCCTTTAAAATCACTGCCAATTATACACAGAAGTCAGGCCCCCACAGAGCAGCTGCATCCCATCTGAAATTTACATCCGAGCCGATGTTCAGGGCGGGTGATAGATGGCGCCTCATGGCGGCTGAATTTAAATGTCAGTGTTTTTGCGATGAACTTTACAGAACCAGTCCCCGTCTGCTGAGAGCAGGATCATCACCGTCTGCCTCTTCTTCACTTCAGCCACGACACAAGACCCACAGGCTGTCCTGCTGCTCTGCACCTCAGAAACAAAGCAGAACGTGCAGAGAGGCGGCCATCGACGGCTCATCGTGGCAGCGGCTTTGTCCTCCGCCGGCCGCGCAGCAAACACCTCCGAAGAAAAACTGCACCGCCTCGGCTCCATCAAACAGCTCAGGACGCCAGTCAAATCTGCCAGTTTCCTTGTGTGAAACGTCACTGTGCTGGTCTCAGAGCAGCCGGCGGGGCTGTTTGAACAGGTTGAATCAGTTTGTGTGGCTTTGACGGAGATGGAGCGTTCAGGAACAGCAGACGTCTGAGGCCCCGGTGGACCTCTGAGAGGCTTCGGGGCTGCGTTCAGACGGAACAACTCGCAATGACATCCAGGCGAGGTTTTCCTAATGAGCGACGATGGCTCGTCATGCACAGAGTGCACGAGGAGTCCACGTTCTGCACGGTCTGACCGGACCGCCTCACACCATCGTATTGAAATCATGAAACCACATCTGTACGGCACCACAGTAGAACAGTGTGGGAGCTTTCATAACAAACAAAACAACTACACAAGTTCTGTGTGTCAGCGCTGTGTGTCCGCCCTGTGTGTTAGCCCTGTGTTAGCGCTGTGTGTTAGCGCTGTGTGTCAGCGCTGTGTGTCCGCGCTGTGTGTTAGCCCTGTGTCAGCCCTGTGTGTTAACCCTGTGTCAGCGCTGTGTGTTAGCATTGAGTGTTAGCCCTGTGTCAGCGCTGTGTGTCAGCGCTGTGTGCTGTGTGTTAGCGCTGTGTGTTAGCATTGAGTGTTAGCATTGAGTGTTAGCCCTGTGTGTTAGCAACCCATCAGTCAGGTGTCCGCTGGTTCACAAGTGACAGCACGCAGCCTGAATAATCCACCACATCAGCATCAGTCAGCTGACTTCACTCTCATACTTCCAAACACACTTGGGTTGAGTTGGTGCATCATGCCCACTGAAATTAATTTCTTTCTGATTTGTCACCTTCCCTGCAGCTCATCTGTCTCCGGTGTCTGTCTCTGTTGACAGAAGTCACATTTTACTAAATCATCCACGAGCTTCTGATTGGCTGAAAGTCGAAAGAGTCGAGTAGCTTGCAGCCGTTAGCCTCGTCTGCATTTGCTCCAGCGTCACTCGTCATTAAGCATCCAAAGCAAGACGCCACCAAAACGAAACGAAAGGAAAAAGAGCACAAAGGACTTCGACTCTAACTGTGTTTGTGGATATGAGCTTCAGCTCAGCCACCGAGCTAACACCAGTGCCAGACCAACTGCTTGGCTTTGACGGTGACAAAAAAATGTATCATTCATATGAGTTACTTATGTCCCCGTCGCCATGACAACCCAGATAAAGACTGGTCCACAGCTGTCATTCAAAAAGAGCAAAGATAGACAGAAGAGTGTCCTGTGCTCTTTGATCAAGAGACTGATGAGTAAACACGAGCTGAATAAAGACTTTCACTAGTCTGTCCTCTAGTCTGTCCTCTAATGTGACCTCTCATCTGACCTCTCATCTGACCTCTAGTCTGTCCTCTAGTCTGTCCTCTAGTCTGACCTCTAGTCTGTCCTCTAGTCTGTCCTCTAATCCGATGCAGATTATGATAAAGTGGCAGATGTATGATGGAGTTTAATGTCTTCTGTGTGTTTTACATCAGTGCACATCTTCATTTATCTGGGCGGCTGTGCAGGTGCTCTAAATCTTCATCCAGCAGAAGAAAAAACATGCACCATAATCCTGAACAGTACTGAGTGCATTCATTCATCCATTCATCCATTCATTCACTTCCCACTCCTGTAACAGGAGCCTAAACGCCTCTCCGAGGCAGAGCCAAAGCAGACTGACAGCGCTTCTTGGATCATGTGGACCTCATGGATGGTTCTGGTCTCTTTTGACAGGAAAGACTCTGAGCTTCAGTCTCTGTCAGTGCTGCTGCCGTTCACTAACAGACGTTTGAACACACTCAAGCAGAAGTTTTTATTTCTGCCTGAATAGATTTTTGTAATTATCTGATTCTAATCATTTGTTTGTTTGTTTGTTGTTTGTTTGTGAGTCTTAGCTCTACAGCGGTCTGTAGCATCAGCACAAACTTGAACATAACGGGCAGACCGCTTCACACCATGATGACCCGCGGACAAGCCGCTACGTCCTTTGTAAAATCATTAACGTATCAATAACTTCATTGACGGCATAACTGTGTTCAGTTACTCACAGGACGGAGACGATGTCACCTCGTTGGACCTGGTAGTTCCTCACACTCCAACGGTTCAGCAGGACAATGTCACACTCCGACGCCCCATCTGGGTTCAGGAAAGGCTGCACGCACAGACACACACACACACACACACACACACACACACACATGCACACACAAATACAGTTTATATTAATATGAGCAACACACATATTTACAGGCATTTATCATCCATCATTATCAAGTATAAATAAAACATGTACAGTACACACACTCGTTTAAGTGTGTGTACTGTATATACTGTATACACGTATAAGTGTGTGCTATACCGTATACTCATATAAGTGTGTGTACTGTATATACCCAAATACTCAATGTTCTGTATACACACTGAATATTTATGTCTTTGTATTTGTTGACACTTTACACAAACTTGGATGTAAAATGACTTTGTTGAATCTGTTTCTATTGGAGCATTACGAAAAACTGGAGTCGAAGCTAAGTAGCTAACTGTTTAAGGCTAACTGTTTGAAGCTAGCTGTTTGAAGCTAGCTGTGTGAAGTTAGTTGCTTGAAGCTAACTGTTTGAAGTTTGCTTATTGAAGTTGTTTGAAGCTAACTGTTTGAAATTAGTTGTTTGAAGCTAACTGTTTGAAGTTAGCTGTTTGAAGTGAACTGTTTTATGTTAGCTGATTGAAGCTAACTGTTTGAGGCTAACTGTTTGAAGCTAGTAGTTTGAAGTTAACTGTTTGAAGCTAGCTGTTTAAGGCCAACTGTTTGAAGCTAACTGTTTGAAGCTAGCAGTTCAAAGTTAACTGTTTGGAGCTAACTGTTTAAGGCTAACTGTTTGAAGCAAGCTGTTTGAAGTGTTTGACGTTAACTGTTTGAAGCTAACTGTTTGAGGCTAACTGTTTGAAGCTAGCTGTTTGAAGTAAACTGTTTGACGCTAGCTGTTTGAAGCTAACTGTTTAAGGCTAACTGTTTGAAGCTAGCTCTTTGAAGCTAACTGTTTAAGGCTAACTGTTTTGAAGCTTTTTGAAGTTAACTGTTTGAAGCTAACTGTTTGACGTTAACTGTTTGAAGCTAGCTGTTTGACGTTAACTGTTTGAAGCTAGCTGTTTGACGTTAACTGTTTGAAGCTAACTGTTTGAAGCTAACTGTTTGAGGCTAACTGTTTGAAGCTAGCTGGTTAGTGTCACAATGAGCGTCTGACCCACTCAACAGTCACTCTGTCCGTCCAGACATTCATGGTCCCCATGTTGAACCCTGTTACACATCTGCATTCATGAAATTAGCATCAATAGTCTTCACACTCATTTAGTTCGTAGATGACTCAAGAAAAGAGGACTCATTTAGTCATCTTTACATTTTCCCTTTTAATCATCTAACGGTGGTGTTACAGATGGCCCGGCTGACCAAATGTTGATGTTTGTGAAATGAATTTTTGAGATTTTAGAGCATCTGCGTCTTTCCTGTTTTAAGTCTGTAATGTCAGTCACTGTATAACAATTAGAGCTCGTGTAAATCCACCCATCCTACGAACAGAACAGAGAAAGACTGCTTCAGTTCAGTTCATCATTCACCGTCGCCGTCTCCTCTGAGCCGACAACTTGTTTTCACAGTGAATTATCACCTTAAGGAGCTCCCTTATGGTTATTACGGCAATGCTCCAAAATGTATGTGCGGATTTATGGACGGATAAATGAAGTGCGTCCAATCTTTGCAGAGACTTTCACCCAAAACAGACACAGAGTTTTAGACTTAAGCTCCACACGACTGAATGAAGCCACAGGTGATCAAACACGTCTGTATCAACAGGCAGATAAATCAGCTGCTTATTTCTGCTCCTCTTCATCATCGTGGTGAACCTGACCTCTTCTGTCAGCGTTCAAAGGGAACATCAGGAGTGAATGCTCCACATTTCAATTCAGTTCAGTTCAATTCTGTTGTGCTAAAGTGCTTCCCTTAAAGGACAATTCAAACCAAGCAAGCAGGCAAACACCGAAAACTAGCGAAAAATACAAATATGACAATTTTAGAAATAGTTTAAACACACACGGACCAACTGATCAGTCCATCAACATCGAGCACCACAAAAAAAAAAAAACACTTTCTGTGTGCAGAAACATCCAATAATACTAATACACAGTGAGCGGAGGAGCAGCTGTTTGAAGCCATCATGGGATACTGGTGCGTTCAAGGGCTCTACAGCGTTTGAGATTCTCAGTTGGCTGCCATTCAGCGACCTTCAACAGCACAGTTACTTTAATCAGAGTAATTATTCCTCACTGGTTTCTGCCTCCGCGCTCAGGTGTTGAACCTGAAACAGGAGCAGCCAATGAATGAACAGAGTGACGAATGCTTTGCAAAACGATTGGCTCCTCTGACACTGTGCCTCAGCGGGTCTGTCGGTGGGGATGCTGGACGACTCGAGAGTCGAAGTCGTGTGATTAATGAGCTTAAAGTCCTTTGTCCCTCATTGTCTTCATACAAACAGTTCAAACCATGAGACAGATTCTCTGCTGCCACGTCCTCCATGACGGCTCCATCACATGCTTGTCTACGAGGCGCCGCTTCCTTCTGTCCTCAAAAACAACAATAAAAATCATCATTCTTACCGGTTGGTTTGTGTCACTTCGTCGCGTGACAAAGGCCGCCGGCGCTGCTGAGCGATGCCGCGATGGTTTCATTAAACAGGCCATTTCACGCCTGCTGTGGTAACTGATAGAATATCTCTTATCTGTCCACCCTAAAATAAACATCCCTGTGAGTGCTGTCGGCCTGCGAGCTCATCAGACGAGCTGGATCCTCCATCAGCTCCCCTCGCTGCCACGCTCCTCCACATTACGGTGAGTCTGAACTTATAGGAGAACGTACAGACGCTCGTCAGCAGCAGCCCGTCGTCTCATCACTAATTTACTTTAGTTTCAGTAAGTTGCATGATGAAAGAGAAAAGTTTTCACAGTACAATGACAGTATAAACTCCTTATTCCAGCATGCTGACCTCTGTAATAGTAACACATTAACGTGGCGGACCTGCTGACCCACCTGTGGATCCACCATTAACAATGCATGAAGCATGGCACCAGCACACAGGACGGCACTTCAGTCCACATCCAAACTACGACAGTGTCAGCTGCTGTCAGACGGCCAATGAGAAGACAGAGTTCAAACAACAACAGAGGACGACTCAATAGAGACATTAACATGAAGACAGACACAGAGCCTGTATCAGTTCATCAGATCAATGAGATCAATCAGATCATCAGATCAATCAGATCATCAGATCAATCAGATCAATCAGATCATCAGATCAATCAGATCATCAGATCAATCAGATCAATCAGATCAATCAGATCATCAGATCAATCAGTTCATCAGATCAATCAGATCATCAGATCAGTCAGATCAGTCAGATCAATCAGATCATCAGATCATCAGATCAATCAGATCAATCAGATCAATCAGATCATCAGATCAATTAGATCATCACAGTCTGAATCTCTGCTGAGCTTCTTCGCTGTCGTAGATGAACTCAAACTCAAACTGTTCATAATCAGAACCATCCAGAATACACTGTTTCCATGACAACAACCCAAGCCCTGCAAAAAGGATGAGGGAACTCAAACACACACACACACACACACACACACACACACACACACACACACACACACACACACACACACACACACAGAGTGAACGTTGTACTGTTGACCTGATGATGGCGCTAGTGGAACAGTCAAAGGTCAAAGTGATCATAATTTGTCCTCTGGGGACAGTCTGTCTCTCACAACAATCCGTCCTCATTATGAGCTGTTGACATATTTTAACAAAAAACAAAATGTCAACCTCATGGTGGCGCTAAAGAACATCTGAGAGGATCACAGGATTGATGGTCCGGCATCATGAATATCTGGACCACATCCTGGTCCAATCCGAGGCTGAGATATTTCACAGAATGAGTGAAACCTTTGAACTGATGGTGGCGCCAGACGAAAAGTCAAAGGATCACAAACATCTTTCAGATATTTCCTGTGGGACCGTAAACATCTGCAGCAACAACACACCCAATGGTGGTCCAGATGTTTTCTGACCGTCCACCACTGCGCTAATGCTAGCATGGCTAACTACCCAGCTCCATGATGCTTTGACCTGTCAGGACGCCATCTTTTCATCACTGCACCTTCAGAAGAAGCTGCCTGGACGGACACATGGCGCCCCTTCGTGTCTTTCCACCGTAAAGCTGCAGACGGAGACGGTGAACAGTGCTGCCTGAAGACGGTTGGGTGTACAGAGCAGGTCTGGTCTGTCCTTTAATAACAGCGACATGTCGGTGAGTCAGACTGAGAAAAAGAGCGCAGATGGAACTTTCTGCTGTTTCTTGCAGACTCGTTCGTTGTGGACGTGAACGTTGTGTTAAACGTTTGTTTACGCCGACAGACTGACTCAAAGCTTCACATAAACAGATTAACCAGGATAAAACCTGAACCAGGAGCTGAGCTCCACAGGGCGTCTCACAGGGAAGACTGAGTGCAAACGTCTCCTCTTCTGAAGCCTTTGTTTATTCATTTCATTAATGATTTTGGAAGTTTGGATCAGAGCCTCAAACTCTTCAGAAGCCCTCGCCACAGTCGGCTTCATGACCCGTCATACGCAGGGACATGAATATACAACATGAACCAAAGAGCAACACGCACATTTAATATTCATGCTCATTAAAAATAGAGAGCAGATTGTTTAATGCATAATGCAGCACACATCGGGGATAATAAGCTGCACGACAGGAAACCAACTCGGTCAAAACCCAACAGGCGCTTGTTTTTGTTTCCTTTGTACCTCTCTGCTGCTCAGATGAGAAGAGTGAAGGTTGTTTACTGTGTGGATGAGAAGAAAAGGAGCTGCAGGAAGCGTCCGTGGACCTGATCCTTCAACACGGACCTGGTCCTTCAACGTGGACTGGATCCTTCAACACGGACCTGATCCTTCAACACGGACCGGATCCTTCAACACGGACCTGATCCTTCAACACAGACCTGATCCTTCAACACGGACCTGATCCTTCAACACAGACCTGATCCTTCAACACAGACCGGATGCTTCAACACGGACCTGGTCCTTCAACACGGACCTGATCCTTCAACACGGACCTGGTCCTTCAACACGGACCTGATCCTTCAACATGGACCTGGTCCTTCAACGTGGACTGGATCCTTCAACACGGACCTGGTCCTTGAACACGGACCTGGTCCTTGAACACGGACCTGATCCTTGAACACGGACCTGATCCTTCAACACAGTCAGTGCTCAAGAAGGTCAGGACAGCTGCACAACTGAAGCTTCTATTCCTGCTGTTTTCTCAAAGGCAGCCACTAAGATAAGATAAGATAAGATAAGATAAGATAAGGCTCATCTTATCCACTCCACCTCTACAAGAAGATTAAATGATGAAGTACAACACTGCCTTCCTAAATGACCAATACGAGCCATTCTGAGCCTGATGGCCACTACTGGACGAAGCCAACCACACCTTCATTACCCACAATGAAACTCCACCGCTGACAGGTCGTGTGTTGTGCTAGTCCACCTAACGTAGCCTGTAGCCTGTAGATCTGCTCAACAGGATTGGTTCAACTGGATGTCTTCAACCAACGCTGACTCAAGTGACATCGCCTGAGGACATTTATCAGACTTTTAACCACAACTTTTAAAACATATGTAATAGAACTGCCCAACACCTGGAAACACCAGTGGAAGTACAGCGTGAAGGGCTCTCCTCGTGAGTACTGTTAGCCAAACCACTTTCATCACACGAGGCACTATTGTTAAAGACAGACTTTGAAAAATGTGAATTTTAGGTACGAGTTCAAACCATGGCTACTGTCAAATCTCAATTCTGATTGGTTGCAAGGAGTAAAGCTTTAGTTACCACACAGAATAACCAGACACCTATGACGCAGGTGCTTGTTTGTTGTCCTAAATGACTATGCTAGCATTAGCCTGTGTGAGCTAAAGAGCTTAGAGCTAAAGTTATCATGTAACCAATAAAAAAATACCAGTAGGTTCTCATTGAACGGCGATCAGCAGCCTACAGCAGGCAGCTGAATGCAGTGCTATCCCCTTCACTGGAGGGGCAAAGTGTTCAAGACCCCTTTCTGCTTAGCCAGATGTTGCCTAGCAACACATGCAGCATACATTATGTGGATTTTTATATTTTTAATATATTTAATGATGTATAAAAACACTAACGTTTTTAATTCAATTACATGCTGTGGAGCAGTTTTTCCTCCTCTGACCAGCAGCCTGACTACAAGCTCTCATCTGGTAATCAGAGGATAAATACATGTAGAGTTGGTTCATAGAGCCTTTATTTTCCCAACAGCAGAGCCGCACAGATAGATGAGCTAGGAGTCAGTCAAACGGCCAAACTGAAGCTTTCAGATTTTCTGCTCATCGGCATTGAATCATTATTCCGCCTGGCTGTTCTGGATAAAGCCTGTGAACGAGGGGCTGCTGTTGGTCCGCCAGTAAACTGGCAGCGGGCGTGGTAACAGATGGACGAACCACAAGACACCGACGTGTTACACATCATACCTGTTCTGCTTCCGGAGCGTCGTCACGCTATCTGAAGGTCACACACTGGGGCAGTGTTATGCGAGTGTCAACTGACCACGCTCTCAGGGTGCTGTGACCTCTGACCTCTTTGCTATCAGTAGTCTGTTAAGTTAGAGGTTTCAGGCTGCACTCCTGTTGACCTCAGGGACGGACGTGAAGGATTTCTCTCCCACTGATTGGTGGATGTGTCGTGATGTCTCACCTGCATCGATGCTCCCTCCACTCGCGCCACGTAGGCAAATCGATCAAGGACGGTGACGGTGACGGGAACGGCGACAAAGAAGCCGCTAACAAACGCCCGCAGGTAGCGCCTTCCTGCCGTCGCCTGCTGAGCCATCACCTGGACAGGAAACAACAAAAAGAAAGAAACAATATCATCAGAACCGTGACGACAGACAGGAAACCCAACTGCACTGAGGTTGGATTAGATTACGTTTGATTAAACTTTATTGATCTCTGTGGGGAGAGCAGGTCGAACCGACGGCAGGAGAGTAATGGAAAAATCACAGAGCAAACAGCTCAGAGCAAACAGTCACAGCATGAGCAGGTGCTGAGTGAAGAGCATGTATGAAACCAGTGAAACAACTGAAGGACAAACCACGTTGCAGCATAACAACCAAAAATATACATGAAGCAAACGAGCTTTTTGTCCTCCACGCTGCATCTGCAGTGGAGCTGTGTTAGAAAGCATCATCAAACGTCAAATTACATGTGAACTGCAGACAAACATGTTGTATGAATAAAGCCAAAACATCCATCACAGTGTCAGCTGACTCACAGTCTGTCCGTTCATACCTGGTATCAACACGTCACCTTTGTCTGGATGAGGAAACAGCACATTAATGTCGCTATCAGTCCTGCACAAAGGAGTGTGATCAAACTGTGATAGGATGCGCCACTGGTCCGACTCACATTGTGTCTGGATGTCATGACAGTGTGACCACATCTTGAAAGAAATCTTCACTTAACTCTTCCTGCTATCACACCTCCCCTCAGAAAAGGTCATTTAAAAATGAAGGACGTCTGTGCATGGCCTTGCTCCTCTGATCTCAGATGCACCATGTTTGCTGATGGTAGCATTCCTTCGCACACAGTGGAGGCAGCAGTCTGTTGCTGAAGGAGCTCTGTCTCACGCAGGGGGTGGGTGGGCTGTCCATGACTGATGTCAGCTTGGCTGACATCCTGCTCTCACCTCCTCAATGGTGTCCAGGGGGCAGTCCAAGACAGAGCCAGCTCTCCTGGCCAGTTTGTTTAGTCTTTTTCGGTGTCTCTCAGAGCTTCCACAGCCCCAGCAGACCACTGTGTGGAGGACTGTGCCACCACAGAGTCGTAATGTTCTTAACAGTGTCCTGCAGACTCTGAAGGATTTGTCTTCTTAGCAGATGGAGACTGTGGTCCTTGGTGTGGTGGTGAGACCGTGGTGAGATCATTTTAACAAATCATCAGCTCTACAACGTTCTCTGTGGATCATCAGCTGACCTTTGTGGGCTTCATGACCGAGACAGTGATTCAAACCAATGGAACCGATCACACCGCATCACTGGATAACATCCATTTCCAATAGAGGGACAGTATTTCTGCATGCATCAGTCTAACTCGTGTAATGTTGGAGCTTAATCACCACATACAGGAAGTCTTCCTTCCGTCAGTTTCACAGCAGGTTTGGACACACTGAGCCTGTAGTTTTTCATCCACTTTGCTTTTCACAGCACGCTCCAGGAAGCCCAGACAGGCGAGAAATGACCGAGCGGCCGGCAGCGGCGGCGGCCATGCACCGCTGCCTTCAGCAAACAGCTAACAGCCTCGTGTGGACGTCCACTGTACTCACTCCAGAGATCTGCTACAGCTATGACCTCCACATCACAAGACTTCGAATGAAACACCATCAAACCCACGATGTACTCCCTCAATGACTCCACATCTGCAGCCGGACAAGCGTCAGTCACTGCAGCCCTGACCTGTTACAGAAAAGTAGAAGCTAATCTGTGTTTAGCTTCACTACGATGTGAGTCTCTACACAACATGACTGCCAGCCAACAAGGTGGAGTACTACAAGATATGGAAATGCCAGTAAAAAAAGATCTGAATTTCAGTCTTATCATACGTTTCTGTGGGGTCAATGAAGGGTGAACCTGATTTCTTACTTCACAAAGAAAGACAGAGAAACCCTTTGATTCAGATCAGGGATCAGTGAGAGAACAATATCCATGATCACAGCATCCAGCAACAGTGTCTGAGTCCATGTGTTCATCTCCTTCATCCTTCATGTGTTCACAAAGTGGTGAACTCGCTCCATCCTCTGTGATCGACTGAGCCTTTCCAGGACGCCCCTTTCATACCCAATCATGACCCTCTCACCTGTCACCAATCAGCCTGTTTACCTGTGGAATGTTCAAACAGGTGTTTCTGGAGCGTTCCACATCTTTCAGTCTGTGAAACGTGTCGCTGATTCAGACTCACAGTAAGAGATATTTACAGAGATCAATGAAGAACGTTAAATATATTGACTGTGAGCTGATTTCAGGTCAGTTTGTGTCAGAGAGGATCAGATCAGCTGATCACTTCCCATTTGATTGGTGTTTTACACTCCCAGCTGTTCTGGGATCAGGGTTACATTGACACACACACACACACACACACACACACACACACACACACACACACACACACACACCCCCACACACACACAGATTCACACACACACACACACACACACACACACAGACTCACTCACACACACACACACACACAGACTCACGCACACACACACACACACACACACACACACACACACAGACTCACTCACACACACACACACACACAGACTCACGCACACACACACACACACACACACACACACACACACAGACTCACTCACACACACACAGACTCACACACACACACACACACAGACTCACTCACACACTCACACACACACACAGACTCACTCACACACACACAGACTCACACACACACACACAGACTCACTCACTCACACACAGACTCACACACACACACACACACACAGACTCACTCACTCACACACACACACACACACAGACTCACACACACACTCACACACACACACAGACTCACACACACACTCACACACACACACACACTCACGCGTGTGTTTCGGCCTCAGTGTACGTTACGTCCTGTTACACACACACACTCACACACACACTCACACACTCACACACACGCGTGTGTTGCGGCCTCAGTGTGTGTTACGTCCTGTTACACACAGACTCTCACACACACACTCACTCACACACACGCGTGTGTTGCGGCCTCAGTGTGTGTTACGTCCTGTTACACACACACACACACACTCACACACACACACTCACACACACACTCACTCACACACACGCGTGTGTTGCGGCCTCAGTGTGTGTTACGTCCTGTTACACACAGACTCTCACACACACACTCACTCACACACACGCGTGTGTTGCGGCCTCAGTGTGTGTTACGTCCTGTTACACACACACACACACACTCACACACTCACACTCACACACACACACACTCACACACACGCGTGTGTTGCGGCCTCAGTGTGTGTTACGTCCTGTTACACACAGCGATCTTCCTCCTCTGGGTCTTGTGAGACATCGGTTAGCCTCCACGTGCTGGAGGAACAATCCATCCTGACATGAACGTATTGCCATCACGCTTCAACCCGCACAGAGCAAGTGCATCATCAGAGGGAGCTCGGCGAGGAGCTCGGAGGTTTCCGGCAGAGTCATTTCGTGCCGACACCTCGGAGGCCCGCGGCGCTCGCGCTCAGACGACCTTGTTTCCTGCAATTGAACGATGCGGCCGACACAGCGGGTTCCACATCAAAGTCACGGTGAAACGAAGCCTCTGTCTCACCTTGTTGGCTAAAGGTCCACATTAAAATACAGAGACTCCAAAAACTACACTTCCTTTCTCAGGTTTCCATTAAAGATCCGTCTTATCAATAAAGCAGGCATCACAAAGTGACCGCTGGCAGGTGAAAACTCGTATCTCCACACTGTCGACGTGTGGGAACCACAGCAGTTTATGGATCAATTTCAGTATTTTAACTGATCTACACTATAACGTCCATTCTGCGTGTGCTGTAAATAACACAAACTTTTGATTGGCAAAGGGGTAACTGGTTCATGAATCAGCCAATAAGAGTTATTGATCAATTGTATGACCGCTAACTTGACTTTGACAGATGTGATGGTGACTATCGCAGCTGCAGCGTGAACGAGGACTGAGCCGCTGAAACCCGAGACACCGTGAGGAGCTGAGCCGTCAGCTGCTGTGATGATGACGGCCATTCGGGCTGTTTGCTCTTCCTCAACAAGCTCACACACTGAAGCGCTGGGTGTTAGCCATCAGTCATTCAACAGGCCATCCTTGGTAACAGCCCACATTCAGGGGGTCCTACCAACATGTGGGAGCTGCTTAGCCTAGCCTGCTAATGCTAGCACTGATCCCCACGACAGGCTCCTGTTATTTCAGTGTCTGCAGATGCACTCAGTGCTGTGTTTGTGGGTCCACGGGTGTTTGGAGGGGGTCCGGCTCCAGGCGCAGTGGACCCGGTCATGTCTGACAGGACAGATGAGTGGGAAATCAAAACGAACCAAAACAGAAGCCGAAATGTGAGAAAGAACAAAACTCACTGATGCAGAAAAGGAGACAAAAAGGAAGACGAGGCCTCAGCAGCCTCGGTGACAGCCTCTGTGGACACGTCTCCGTCTCCGTCTGGTTCTGACCAACACGCGTTCTGGTTCTACAGGTTCTGGATCAGCTGCTGACCCTCTGTGGCTTCGCTTAGGACGCCATGACAGCTGCACTCCAGCACGGCGCCGTGAGCTCCGCTGGGGGAGGAAAGTCGAGACGAACGACTTCACGCAGCGCATCTCTCTCCCGCCATTGTTATTCATGTCGGCGCCTAATATGCAGAAGCAGCTCCGCAACAAGCCGAGGCAACGGAGCAGACGGGTTATCATAAACAAACACTCATTGGGGTTATTAGACTGCGACAGGCGCAGAAGTAAGAGCTCCTGCTTTTATATCAGCTCCATAAAAGACTGACTGAAGTTCAAGAGCGGGACGAGCAGGCTTCTTCATGTCTGAAGGCAGCTCCTCAGACATCGGTCAAGAGTTCAACAAACCCGTTTCCACTAACCCTTTCCAATTTATTCAGATTAGCCAAATGCAGAGGGTATAAACATCAGCTTCAGTGAGCAGAGGGCCCGGAGCAGACCTCAGGTCAGCATGTCAGCCGGTATCAAGCCGAGACTTTGTGGTGTGCTTTTGCTTCGATTGCTGGAATTGAATTTCTGGGTCTCCATCTCAGCCGGCGACTAATGTTGCCGTTCCAAAGCTTTCCCAGACCGATAAATCCACAGGGAGGATGCAGCAGGCAGCGGGGACACCGATTACAGCCGGCCACTCTGAGATTTCCCCAAACCAGCTCCACTTCTGCCCGGGCAGCACTTCTGGGCTTTGCAGGCGGAGAGCCGTATAAAACCTGACCTACAAAGAAGTGTGATGGAGGCTGAAGGAAGTGAGAGCCGTGGCGCAGAGGAAGAGGACACGAGCCTGACGCTGTCCTCGTCAAACCAGTCCGAGGGACAGCTGCTGATGAAGAGTTTTAATGAAGGCACAGTTTGAAACAAACGCAGAGGTTCACAGAGAAAAGCAGCGTCTTCTGAGGAGGTCGACGCTGATAAGATAAGGTAAGATGAGATGAGATAAGGATGAAAATTAGGCCACAGCAGGGGGAACCAGTGGGCTTGGACTGAGAGATGGACGAACACACTGTCACTGGGCATTTTTTAAAAAAGGTAAATATACACTAACATCAGCTGAACGAATGATCGCTTCCACACATGAAACAAATATGAACATGACTGCATCACACAACAAATGTGTTCCACATGCTAAAAACACGTGAAGACAAGAATCAAAGCCTCGTTCACTCACGAAAACGAGCTGAAGTTCAGCTGTAACGCAGAGCGTGATGCAGCTTCAGTGAGACAGACGAGCTGTTCTGATCAACCTGGTGGAGAAAACACGCAGAGCTTTTTTCTTCTTTCATGGATTTGTAAGCTCTTACAATAATAATAATAATAATAAAAGTGATATTAATAATAGGGTTATGTGCATTGATGTGCTGTAACACTACTTCCACTTGATTTAGCTTCAACAGAACTCAGATGATGCAGTTTTGGTTTGGATGTTCACACCGTAATCACAGAAATTCCAATATGACTTGAACACAGCACCTTTTCCTCTCAAAACAAAAAAAACCCAAAAGTGAGCAGCTGTGGCTCAGGAGGTAGAGCGATCGTCCACCGATCAGGAGGTCGGTGGTTCGATCCCCGGCCTCGGCAGTCCGCATGCTGAAGCGTCCTTGGGTAAGATACTGAACCCTAAAACTGCCCCGATACTGCGCCATCAGTGTGTGAGTTCATGTCAACGTCACTTTGGATGAAAGCGTCTGCAGATGACTGATTGTAAGTGTAGTTGTATTCTCCATGGTTGCATTATGCCCCACCCCCTGTCAATCACATCGAGCCAACAGACCAAAAACAGCAGGTCGAAAACGAATCAGCAACATTTCTGCCAAGAAAATAAAAACAGAACTCAAAACAAGAGTGTCAAATAATGTTTTACTTGATATGAGAAACTGTAAAAAAAAATGATGACCAAGTCAGAAAAACAACGAGCTTCAGGACAACAACAGGACAAAACTGAGACGATGAAATTATTCAAAGCCTTCAGACGGCGTCACAATGAACCGACTTCCAGGAGAAAAAGGATTGAAACACGACGCTGAGCCTCCTTTGGACATTTGACGTACCAACTAAAGTCTGTCCACTTCCAACCTGGAAAAATGTCCTTCACTTACGTCCAGAGACGGGTCCAGGAGAATGCAAACATGTTGGATGAGGACCTCCGGTGAGTCACAGCGGTCATGTGGTCACGTCACAAACAACATGCCAGCGTGGAGCTCTTTGTGCCGTCTGTGCCGTCGTTTGGAACTTCCTCTCCATCACTGGTCACCGCCGCGGACGTGCAGGCACTACGTCCTGATGGTGCAAAGGTCTCTGAAGACATGAGGGTTTAATGAGCATCATGCTAATGAGCAGAACTTACACCTCAAGCGTTGCCTGTGATGGAGCAACGAAACGTCATGTGGCTGAACTTGCTCTGACTTTGGCGCTTATATGGAATAAGTTATTGGCCGGATAATCTCTTTAACCTTTTCACCAAATATTTATTCGTCTCCAGACCACAGAACCTCGCCGTGCTCGTTCAGCCACAACTAAGGTGATTATTGGACGGCTGTCAATGTTGACTGTAAGCTGGGGGATCCAGGCCCACCGCCGGGGACACAAATGGGATTTGTCTCTCATGCAGAACATCAGACGTGGCTTTTTAGGCCACGGCAGCAGGGAGAGCATTACGAAAATCCCTCCTCCGCTCACCTCGGAGGCCTAATGGGCAGTTTGAGCCACAGTGCTGCAGTCGTTAGCTCAGGCGCCACTGAAAGCGAAACAACCGGAGTGAGCCGCCTGTGAACCCGGTCTGCCGCATGGCTGCTCCACGGGGTCGTGACGGAGCCAAGAGTGGACGGAAAATCAACACACGTGACGGCAAAATCACAAATGACTGACTGAACAAGACATTTACAGGAAGCAACAAACGACTCTGAGGTGGACACTGTTGACAAGAGGTTCAAGTCTGAGCTGCAGCACGAGACACATGAGGCGGACACATCCAAACACCGAGGAGTGTCTCCACCACGAGACACACGAGACGGACACATCCAAACACTGAGGAGTGTCTCCACCATGAGACGGACACATCCAAACACTGAGGAGTGTCTCCACCATGAGACGGACACATCCAAACACCGAGCTGCTCCACGTCCTCGTGGCTTCCTGTCATTCAGCGTCATAAGTCCATAACAAAGACAAAGTGTGATGCTCCTAAGGAGGGAGGACATCTGTGGTCTCTGACAGTCCATCACATCTCTGAGCTGTGCTGGGACGTGTCTGACTGTACCAAAGTCTGAGTCTTACAACACGATGTTCAATTCACAGAGAGACAGAACACTCAACTTCTGTCTGATCAATAACTCCAAACATTTCCTCAATAACTGGATGCAGCTCATCAATAACTTCAGTCTAAATGGTTCACGTCAGTTTCCCTCCAAGCTGAAAGCTCGTTGAATACAGTAGCTAACATTAAGATAAGATAAGGTAAGACTTTATCTTATCTCGGGTAGCAGCAGCTCATTGGTTTAGCATGTTTGGTGACTCAAAGGTTTAATTCCATTATTAGTTTTTGGCTTTTATTTTAC
Source organism: Chaetodon trifasciatus (assembly GCA_037975065.1). NCBI lineage: Eukaryota > Metazoa > Chordata > Actinopteri > Chaetodontiformes > Chaetodontidae > Chaetodon > Chaetodon trifasciatus. Next base: position 286,713 of record JBBMOE010000030.1, read on the forward strand.
ATTTTGAATTTGATGCAGCACAGAAGCACAGAAAACATCCCATCATGGAATCCAAGCGTCTACACAAGCACACAAACCGGCTGTTAGCTGTTTGATGTTATAGAAAGAAAAGAAAGAAAGACATCCTTTATTTGTCACGCAGTACATGCACACACACACACGCCATGCTTGGTGAAATTCTTCTCCACTTTTGACCCATCCTCGGTCTGTCCTTCCTCCTCCGCAGACCAGGAGCGGCGGGCTGCCAGCCGACCGGCGCCCAGGGACCCAGTTCCTTCTTGTGGTGATCTTCTTGCATGTTTTTAGTGGGGTTTTTTTTATGGAGGAAACGCCAGGTGAACACGGGGAGAACATGCAAACTCCACAGAGAAAGGCCCCTTTCCTTGAGCAGCAGGCACCGAAGGCATGGTGGAAGACACGCCCCCAGCACCCACAGCGGGAATCGAACCCGGACCTTCTAGCTGTGAGGCGACAGTGTTACCCCCTATTCCACCATGCCACCTAATACTGAGGCATTCCTAATATTCTGTCCACCTGGTTCATTTAAATGAGCCTCTGTGTTAGAAGCAGCTCTGCGTGTACAGAGATGATTTGGAGCTGGACTGATGTGTTAGCTTCTGTTAGCTCTAGTTCCTGTTACCTGTAGCGTCTGTTAGCTGTGGCTCCTGTTAGCTGTATCTCCTGTTGGCTGTATCTCCTGTTAGCTGTGGCTCCTGTTAGCTGTGGCTCCTGTTAGCTGTAGCGCCTATTAGCTTAGCTTCTGTGAGCTGTAGCTTCTGTTAGCTGTGGCTCCTGTGAGCTATAGCTTCTGTTAGCTGTAGCTCCTGTTAGCTGTAGCGCCTGTTAGCTTAGCTTCTGTGAGCTGTAGCTCCTGTTACCTGTAGTTTCTGTTAGCTGTGGCGCCTGTTAGTTGTAACTCCTGTCCTGTTAGCTCATTTGACCTTTTTGGATCTCACATTGTTATTTAAGTTAATCTATTGGAGAAGTTTACGGGGACATGTCTCCTCAGTGGAGCTGATAACAACTCATGGACATCTGAAAGATGACACACTTAAACACTAAGCAAACAGAAACAACAGCTTTATTTCATATTGATATCATTAATCTGAGTCTGTTCCCACCAAGTCACTACACTGCCCCATAAGCAACAGCAGCTGTTTGTTATCACACCATTAATCGATTTGTTTTCTGTCGATCGGTCAATCGATCAACAGACTAATTGTTTCAGCTCAACTGTAAAGAAATCAGTAACCAGGGCTGTCAGGTACACACAAGGAAAAGGTAAAGTTACTACCTTCCCTCCCAACTGAGTACCAGAAGAAAGTGGCCTGAAAAGAAATATTCACAAACCTCAGAACTGCAAGTTCCCAACCTATGAGTATACCTGTACAGGTATCCAACCTGTACAGGTATCCAACCTGCACAGTGGTCTACCTGTTCAGGTAGTCGTGCTCAATAGTTTTCCACCTCTTCCTGTTTGCTGTAGATTCACAGCAGCAGTGACAAACTTTCTTCACACAGACTGAACAGACTCTGAACGCCTGAAGCAGTCACAGAAACATCTCCGCACTTCCACCTTAACAGCAGGTATCCTCAAACAATCTCCGTTTTCCACCTTTACGCTCGCTCAGCACAAGTGTAATCAGTCACGCTGCTGCTACACTTTACCCTCCGTGTGCTAACAGCTAGCCGCTAATGCTAACCGGCTTTCCCTTTTCAAACAAAGACGTGAATGAAACAAGATGTCGGAAACAGCGGCTCAGTGAAACGTGCAGGAATGAAGCAGAAGTCTGTTTACTGTCGTCTAACATCACAACTTTACCTGTGAAACTCAGGCTAAAGTTAAAGAGGCTAACATACCTACCAGCTGCGTGAGGTCCGTCTTCCTGTTGTGGTCCTACGTCAGCGGTGGCCGCCGGGTCCTAAAACCCGCCGGGTGTGGTAAATTTAATGAAAGTGATTTTAAAATACAGTCATTTTCTACCTGATTTTAATAAAATAATAATAATAATAATAATAATAATAATAATAATAATAATAATAATAATAATAATAATAATAAACACAAAATAAAAAATCCTACAACTTTTGATCAACACTTCATATGTTTAATAGTCAACAACAAATGAAGAAACATCAGAATATCTAATTATTTTAGCCACAGGATGGTTATGGATGGATGGATGGATGGATGGATGGATGGATGGATGATGGATGATGGAAGGATTCTGTTTTATGTTTAGAACGAGCCAAAGTGTCTGGAGGAGAAAAAGAGCTCAATGGATGCTGATGGACACTTTGGTCAAGATCAAAAACAGTAACAGTAGAGGAAGAAGCAGTGGAGGAATGAGTGATGAAGGAAAGTAAAACTCGTACCGATCCCAGTTTTAAAGGAGACGTAGCTCTTTAATGATAAGGAGACCGGCTTCTCCTTCAGGGCTTAATTAAAAGCGGGACGTAGAAACCATTATCAGACCGGCGGCCTCTCACCACCGTTTCTAGTGACCCACAACGTTTGCTGAGGCATAAACGAGAGCTTATATAATCTGAGTGATCAGGAAACGTTACAGGGCACATTTTGGTGAAGTGCTGATTGTACTTTATGTAATACTAATACACTTTCTTCTTCTGGCACTTTTCAAAGTGAACATACAAAACAATTCACACATAAATCAAAACTGTGGAACATTAGGAAAACACAACGAAGGAGAAATATCCAAAGAAACAGAAAGAGAGTCGATCGTGGAGACGGTACATGAGTGCTAAAACCAAACACCATCAAGTACAAACAAACATTATCACAATAGATGATCATCAATTAACTGACTAATTGATGACTTGACTGATTGGTTCGGCTTTACTTGTATAAACTGCTGGAGTTTAACTGATAACAAAATTTCATATTTTAGAAACTCCTCATATGTTTGTGTATAAATATCTTAATTTGTAAAGTAACTAAAGCTCTCAGATGACTGTAGTGGAGTAAAAAATACCTCAAACTTGTATGCCAGTACACTGCTTGAGTAAATGTACTTTGTTATGCTCGGCCACAATGTACTGTAGTGTAGTACTTTCTGAACTGCATGTCAGTGTAGTACTGCTTCAGTTGTCAGAGTGCAGCAGACTGGCAGCAGAAGAACAAGCGCCCTCGTAGCGAGTGGCCGACACTGACCCATGTGGGCGGCTCTGCCCATGTTATGACATCTTTGAGGTTCCCCAGTTCCAAACAGGAGAGACGCTGCAGGGGCTAGCAGTTGCTATGCAACAGTTTGTCGCATCCAGGTTGGTCCTGCTTGGAGAGCAGCACCCGGGCAGAGGAGGCGTTTTGAGTGTGTGTGTTGAAAAGCTAGAGGTGAGGCGATCTGTCTGCAGCTTCCTGGTCAGCGAGCTGTCACTCGATCTGATGGTCTGAAAGCTTCATGGGAGAACAGCTGCATGAAGTACAGTCAGACATCTGAAAGAAGAACAGGAACACAGAGGAAACAGACCAAACTGGGCTGGTCTGTGCTGAGCACAAATGAAGCTAATATGATCACAAGCTAACAGTCTCTGAAGGCTAACGCTAACCTGTGTGTTTCCAGGGATACATCCTGGACATCACGTGTAGATTTACCAGGACACAACCTTCAGATGCAGAACTGTCCCAGCGAAGCCTCTGAGGACGTCTCTGCTGAACTGCAGGGCCGAAGGAGCAGACAGCCGCTGCAGAGGACGTCCAAAGAATCACTGTTTCTTTGTGTCAAGCCTCTCAAATGATGTCACATGAGTCAGCCTCTCAAATGATGTCACATGATTCAGCCTCTCAAGCGATGTCACACGAGTCACCCTCTCAAGTGATGTCACACGAGTCAGCACCTCAAGTGATGTCACATGAGTCACCCTCTCAAGTGATGTCACACGAGTCAGCGTGGGTTGAAGACTACGAGTTTGAACCTGAAACAAATCTGCTGGTGTGATCTTAGCAGACCTCTGCTGCTGCTGCACAGCTCTGTTGCAGCCTACAGGCTACGCGAGCTACTATTAGCATAATACACACCAGTCTACCACCTGACTGTCTGCATTGCATTGTGGGTAATGCAGGTGCCAGGTGCTGACCAGGAAGAAGAACGTGTGGAATAAAAAAATGATCCCTTGATGCCTTTTTGTCCATCATGAGCCTGGTGAGGAGTGAAAGTAAATCAAGTTGCATCATGGGAAATGTAGGATCCTGTTGTTTTGGAGCAAAAAGGAGAGTTTTGATGTTTGTGGTGGAGTATTTCCATTTGTGTGTATTTGGGGCTCAATGTTGTCATGTTGGAGGAGATTCTGGCATGATGGGAAAGATCTGGACACCAGAATTGAAAACTCAGGTTTCCACCAGTCATAATCTTCAGGCTCAGCTTATCTGGTTTGCTGTTGGGAGATTACTTAGAAAACCAGCAGAGACTCGCACAGAGTCAGTTCCAGGTCCGGACGTCATGACTCAAACATGCTGCTGTTTCATTTTTAGCACTCAGCTCTGCTCAGGTCTCAGGATGGACGCTGCTGGAGCGACGCTCTGCACTGTGAATGAACACCATCTCTCCACCTGTTTGGAGCTCAAACCTGATGCTGCTCATCTGCCGCGGTCTGAATCAGAAATCCACGTCTCTCCAGGGTTTAATTAGAGCCGCTGAGCTCTGTGTGAATAATGCAGCACCTGAACTCACCTGAGCGGGCTGAATGAACAGCCGCAGGGGGGTCGAGAGAGCACCGCCTCCAGAGAGAGAGAGAGAGGGAAGAGAGAGGAGAGAGAGAGGGAGAAGGAGAGAGGGAGGGTTGAACTGGTCTGAAGAAATAACTTCAGTCAGTGGATTTAAAGGTTTTCATTTCATTTTAAAGAGCACAGATAAACAAACCACAAACCGCTGTGTGAATGTCCTCTTATTTATTTCAATGATGGCCTGAACGTTAGATGGTCGTTGGTTCGATCCTCAAACCAGTGGAAGTAAAAAGCTTCAGAGCCTCATTGGCCCCTGAGCGGGGCCCTTAACCTGAAGCCTGTGGTTGCTCTGAGCAGCTTCCAGGTGTGAACAAGTGACTGTGTGAAGGTGAAAAACGAGATTTCTCCCAATGAAATAAACAAAGACGAGAAAAAGGAGGAGTAACTGTCCACGATAGAAATGTAGTGGAGTAAAAATATCTGCATATGAAATGTAGTGAACTACAAGTATAAGTACCCTAAACATGTACATGAATACAGTAAATTTATTTATTTATTTATTGTTAAATTAACATTTTAATGCTTGATTTGGCTCCTGTCACCAACAACACTGATCCTGCATGCTACGTGTGTGTATATGATGTGTCTATATGATGCTGTAAACCAACGAAATGAAACAGCATAAAACAGAAAAGAGTTACTTGTAGTATTATCAGAATTTCAGGACTTCAATGATTGTGTTTGTGGTGGAGAAACAAATCATATTATCTGATATTTTAGTGAAATCCTTCAGTGAAATCAATGAGAGACGTGGAGTCAGACGGGCTGCAGAGGGATGAAGACTGGGCTGTCTGTGCCACCTCCTGGTTGTCCTCAGGAACACAGAGGAGGCTCATTGAGACAAAGTTCACAGTTTGGACAGAAACAGGATCCATTAATCACTTCTGGATTTTAAAAGTGTGAACAATCTGCACATTGTGAGATTTTAACACGCTATTTTAGTTGATATTGTGTTCATATGTGGATGTTCTTAAATAATGTTTCATTTTTATTAAATTATTAATTAAGTTGTCCCCAACATTTTCATTTGATTCCTTTTCTGTTACTGCTCGAAGATGAGAATATGATACAAGTTTTTCATAATATATTGATCCTGTAAACAGCTTTTAAGCTTTCAAATGCATCGTGTCGAAACTACGTTTACCTGGAGACACTGAAGGCAGCGTGCCAACATTTTCCAACTCTGATTGGTCCATTAGCTCCTGTTTTGATCACATGGTAGTTAAGATGGCCGCCTGCACCGGGAGCAAAGATGGTATGTTGATTTTTTAAAACGTGTTACTGGGTTAAATGCAGTAGTCTGATGCGCGTTTACCTGATCATGAAAGTCAGTCTGTCAAACAGCAAACCGGCTGGAACCGGCTGAGAAATTCAGTTTGCAATGAAGCTAGCAGCTAGCAGCTGGCCGGCTATGCTAACAGGCTAACCTGCTGCCTGCATTCTTTATTAACATTTAAACAGCGACGTTAGTGAAGTTACCTGCTGGTTGTCCAGTTTAACTAAAGTGACTAGAGTTTTAATGAAGAGGTCAAATTAAACTGGTTTCAGTGACGCCATAAAATAAGAAACTGCCCGCCAAACCTCTTTACGTTAGAGTCAAGCTTCTGTGAGCAAACATCGTCTCAGTATTCGTGTCAAATGTCATCATTTCTGGGTGTAGATATTGTTGAGGAGTAAACAGAAGAAGCCGAAGTTTTCAGATGCTCGTTGTTGTCTAAACACAAGCAGAAGAACTTTGTCTGAAACACAAAAGTATTCAAACCAAATGAGAAGAAATCAGCAGCGAAGAGCAGCGAAGTCTGGCAGGAGGTTCGGTGAGCAGGACTGAGGGTCGAGACACGAGCACGAGCCTTATTCAACAACGAGCTCCGAATAACATGTGCAAACATAATCAGGTTTACCCCAAAGATAAACCTGAGTCAGGTCTATCACCTGAAGATAAACCAGAGTCAGGTCTATCACCTGAAGATAAACCTGAAGTTAAACCAGAGTCAGGTCTATCACCTGAAGATAAACCAGAGTCAGGTCTATCACCTGAAGTTAAACTAGAGTCAGGTCTATCACCTGAAGATGAACCTGAAGATAAACCTGAGTCAGGTCTATCACCTGAAGTTAAACCAGAGTCAGGTCTATTACCTGAAGTTAAACCAGAGTCAGGTCTATTACCTGAAGTTAAACCAGAGTCAGGTCTATCACCTGAAGTTAAACCAGAGTCAGGTCTATCACCTGAAGATAAACCTGAAGGTAAACCAGAGTCAGGTCTATCACCCAGTGTTAACAGTGGACACAGTGAGAGACAGACGCGTCCCCACAGTGAAACCCTGTGCAGCAGAAATGTTGGTCCACCTGAGCCGTGTCCCTCTCTCAGGTCAGGACAGCATACTGGAGCCACTGTGCTTTCCAGAGCAGCCAGCCTCCAGCACCAGTGCTCCCGGTCTGCAGGGTCCCAGCGCAGAGCTGCTGGTGTGCCTGTTCTGTCCCGAGTCCGTCCCTCTGCAGCAGAAAGACGTTCTCCTCAAACACCTGCTGCTGGACCACAAGCTGGTCATCGGGGACGTCAGGCTCATCGCGGACCTCCCAAAGTAAGAAGCAGAGCTGATGAGACATGAAGAAGCACAGACGTCAGTGCTTCAGTCTGGTCTTCATTTCTCTGACATTCACTGGTTAAACTCAGTTTGATGATGCGTTTCCTGTCGTCCGTCAGGTACATGTTGTACTGGAGGGGCAGGTTCTTGGAGCAGCCGGTCTCAGATTTCTGCAGTGTGATCAAGACAAACTCCACCGGCCCAGTGGGTGAGTTCACCGACAGGCCGACAGACACAGACAGACGTCCACGCGGCAGACGAGACCAGAAATCTCTTAACTCTGTCAGAGCTGCTTCCTGGAAACATTGGATGATTATACTATCAGTCATGCTGTAGTCTGAGCTTTGTGTCAGTGTGTGCTGAATATGCAGGACTAGAGGAGAAATCCATATTTGTAAAGTTAAATCTCGTCCTCTTGCTCTCACAGAGAAACAGGAGGACTACTTCCTGCTGTGCGACGTCCTTCCAGAGGACAGAATCCTCCGAGAGAGACTCCAGCAGAAGCGACTGGTGAGCAGCAGCTGACAGCTTTCCTTCATCCTTTCCTTCGTCTTTTTCTTCGTCCTTTCCTTCGTCTTTTTCTTCGTCCTTTCCTTCGTCCTTTCCTTCGTCCTTTCCTTCGTCCTTTCCTTCGTCTTTTTCTTCGTCCTTTCCTTCGTCCTTTTCTTCGTCCTTTCTTTTGTCCTTTCTTTCGTCCTTTCCTTCGTCTTTTTCTTCGTCTTTTTCTTCGTCCTTTCCTTCGTCCTGTCCTTCGTCTTTTTCTTCGTCCTTTCCTTCGTCCTGTCCTTCGTCTTTTTCTTCGTCCTTTCCTTCGTCCTTTCCTTCGTCCTTTTCTTCGTCCTTTCCTTCATCCTTTCCTTCATCCTTTCCTTCGTCCTTTCCTTCGTCCTTTCCTTTGTCTTTTTCTTCGTCCTTTCCTTCGTCCTTTTCTTCGTCCTTTTCTTCGTCCTTTCTTTTGTCCTTGTCTTCGTCCTTTCCTTCGTCCTTTCCTTCGTCCTTCCTGTCTTTGAGGTCTTTTATTGATACGATTGTCCCTCCAGTAAAATCAGACTGTCCGTCTGTCCGTCTGTGTCCCAGCCACAGCAGGAGGTGGCGGTGTTGTTCTTCTTCTGTGGTGTGTCTGTGACAGTGTTGGTCCTCCACAGGAGGAGGTGCTGGAGCAGCAGCAGTTGGAGCGAGACGACAGCAGCTTCCACCATCCGTGCATGTTCTGCAGCGAAGAGTTCACAGGGAACAGGTACAGGAGCCCCACGCCCTCCCTCAGCTGACGGGAAACTTCCCGGAAGTTTGAAAGTCCGTCAGGACGTGAAAAACGCGTCAGAGCCGAACGCTGTTGATGCTGCGGACGAGCTCATTTTTCACATTTCAGTAAAAACAAAGCACGACTGCATCAAAGTTAACGAGTTCGAGAGGACACGTGTGATATTTGTCACTGAGAAAAGAATAAACACGTCGTCTCAGGTAAACGTGAACGTTTTAGATCTAATCTGTGTGTATTATAAAAAGACCAGACCGGCCGTGTGTCCTCTGGGTCTCTTGGCTCAGACTGGAGACATCAGTCCTTCAGATCTGTAGCTGATTGGTTTATTTCAGCGCCTCTTCGTCGTGTCCGCAGGTCGTCTCTGCTCAACCACATGGCCAGAGAACACTCCTTCAGCATCGGACTGCCGGACAACATCGTCTACTGCAAACAGTTTCTGGACACTCTGCAGGGCAAACTAGACAAGTAAGACCACAGTCTGTCTCCGTCTTTACGAAGACCAGATGGACAAAGGTCCCAGCTAATCGTCCAATGAGAGAACAGCTCTGAAAGTTTATGTCCGTTAACTGAGCAGGTGAACGCAGTGATTAGTGATCTTTAAAGAGCCGCGGTAAAGGTTGAAAATGCAGACAGATAACAGGACTTCACGTCCTCTCGTCAGTCTCCAGTGTCTGTACTGCGAGAAGACCTTCAGAGACAAAACCACGCTGAAGGATCACATGAGGAAGAAAGCTCACCGCCGCATCAACTCCAGCAACCGCGAATACGACCGCTTCTACGTCATCAACTACCTGGTAAGACATGGACAACCTGTCTGAAAAGGACACAGAGACACGAGAAGACAGCAGGGACGCTCCTGTCTCTGTGTCCTTACAATCAGTCGTGTCCTGTGAATCTGAGAGACGAATCGTCTCACTGTGTCTCTGTCCTCAGGAACTGGGGAAGACGTGGGAGGAAGTGCAGAGCGAGGATGACCGTGAGCTGGCAGACGATGAAGATGAGTAAGTACCTGCAGCAGGAAGCAGAGGTCAGAGGTCATCAGACCCACTGACCCAGTTCTGACCTCGCTCTCTGTATCGTGCGCAGTGATTGGTCGGACTGGCGGGCTCATCCGGTCTCTGCTGTGTGTTTGTTCTGTGACCATCAGTCGGAGACGATGGAGCAGATCTACTCACACATGAAGGTACGTCCACAGACGTCAGCTGGGTCCAGCTGTCCTGCACAGATCTGAGATCAGCTGTTACAACAACCGAGAAAACACGAGCCTGATATTTGTGAACGGACGCTGACCCTCAGTCAGAGTTTACGGCTTATTATTGATCACGAGGGCTGAACTCTTCAGGATTCGTTCTCAGCTGATCTCTGACGTCTGAACCGGGTTTAACTGGGTTCCATGGACATGCAGGGTCGGGTCAGACCGACGGCGTGGAGCCGAGCCCGACGGGCGCGGCGTCCGGCGTCCACCTCCACCGATGAAGGCTTTCCTGACGAGTCATTTAAGCTTTTCTGCTGTTTTTTTCAGGAAACACACGGCTTTGATCTCCATCAGCTGAGGACAGACCTCAGTAAGTGAAACCAGACAGTAGCAGATTAACATCATCATCGTCATCATCATCATCATCATCATCATCGTCAGTAAAGGAAGCAGTTTACTGAGGACGGATGTCAGCTTAGAAAAGTTCATCACATCGCTGCAGTTAGAAAATCTGCTGAGATGAATTCATCTTTAAACTCTTCAACCCCTCCCTCTGTCCCCCCTGTCCCCCCTGTCCCCTCGT
>JBBMOE010000030.1:302018-309518 GCA_037975065.1 Chaetodon trifasciatus
AGTGTGTGTGTGTGCTGTTTGAGAACACTGTAGAACTCTACATTCGTCATTGGAACATTAAATTGATTGATGATTCTGACACTTCCTGCCTCTGGAGGAGGTTCCTCTGTGGTGAAGAAGCTTCACCTGTTGGCGTTCAAGGCAGCGCTTACCTTTGCGTCTCCGCTGAGGCAGGGCTGCAGCAGGTGGGTGAGTTTAGAGTTCCTGAACGGGACATGGAGGGCGTTGCACTTCAGAGCAATGAACACCTGAAGGAGAGAAAACCTTTGGCTGTTGACCTTTGACCTGACTGAACACTCATTCAAGAACAATCAAAGTCTTCTTATTAATATTTTAGACCTGCACAGATGACAACATGTCATTGACTTCAGACAAACAAAAGCAGAGTTTAGCGTGGAGTCAGCTCATTAAGCTAATGTTGAGCTGGCTGAGCTTGTGAGCTTGAGCAGGTCAGAGGTGCTAATGTTAGCCTAAACTTCACCTGGTGGTGGCGCTGGAGGTGGAGGGCTCAGATGGGCTTTTCTTGTTCATACTAACCTGCATCACCATAAAATGACGTAGTTATCCAAAGATGCTTCTGGGCCTCCAAAGCTAATGAGCAAGTTAGCTGCACATGCTAAGCTCAGCACATACACACACTTTGTGGAGAAAGACTGACCACCTGCTGCGCCTGGTTACAGTTGCCAAGCAATGATTGGACAGCTGCTGTTTGGGGGAGGGGTTTAACGAAAGGGTCAGCTGCTTCAGGACTACCTGCATAAATCTGATCCATTGATTGGGGGTTTAAAGGGGGCCTGGAACCAAAGTAGGTGAGTCCTGGGTGTCCATACCTGTCCCAGTGCCGTCAGGGATTTATTGATGGCGGCCGCCTCCACCAGCCTCTGACCTTCAGCTTCGGTCCTGGAGATTCGTTCAGACCCAGCGAGGTCACACAAGGTAAGCGTCCCGCGGGACGTCAGTCCAGACACTTCATCTGAGCCCTCCACCTCCAGCGCCACCACCAGGTGAGACCGAGAGCTGAGGAGGAAGAAGACTTCTTTCACTGTCACTTTCATCTGTAGTATTTCTTCCTACGTTGGCATTCGAGCAGCACCTCTGCGTGTTCATCTTGGTCGACGCGATCTTTCTGTTCTTTTCACCCATCTCCATGACGTTGAGGATGTCGGCCTCGGTCTGGACTTGGATCCGGGTCAGTCCTGGGACAGATACTGACTTCCCCTGGACTCGGATGTCCAGAGCAGTGGCAGCGTTTTTGGTCAGAAGGTCGTTCATACTCTCATTATAAATCTCCAACATTGAAATCTGAGGATGAGCAGAAGTTCATTCGTTTGGTGAATCAGGTCTGACGTTGGCGTCTTTAAACGCGGGAACGTTTTTCATTGAAAATGTAAAGAAACATGCAGTCGCTCATATTACTCATAAGGCAAACAGCTGAGATGAAATGTGAGATCTGAGAGACGTTTGTGTGAATCAGCTGTGGAGAGACGAGAGCTCACACCTTCAGCGTGAAGTTGACCTTCTCTTTCTCCGCACAGATTCGTAGGAGCTCTCGTACAGACCTGAGGAAACAAACAGTCAGCGATCGTCCAGCAGAAACTCCACCTCCATGTAAACCGACTCCATCTGCTGCTTCATCTCATCACATATTGATGAAGTCTTGTCAGGTGACACGTCACATAATGAGACGCAATTAGTCTCGTTTGGCCCCTGACAGCAGCTGATTGTCCCAGCTGAGGGACAAACAAAACAGACAAATAAGAAATACGTCTGGACGTCCTGATCAGTGCTGAACGGCGTCTCTAGAAACAAGATCTTTGATTCTGAGGGAAACCAAACTGACATTTACGCAGAGTTTCTCTATGAAACACACACGTCTGGAGTCATTCGATCTGAAGCTTCTTTTATTTCAGAGGTGGTCTCTGTCTCAGGGGAGGTGGACTTCTCAGTACTAAACACTGTGGAGACCCTGGAGTCACTTTATGAAACACATCAGCAGCATCATCCATCTGACAGAGTGAAGTGAAAGAACCAACCACGATGAAGATGTTTGTACCATCTGAAGGCCACTGAACTAAAAGCTGCCACCACTGAATCTGAGCTGCATCCACAGATCAGGTTCAGGTTCACACGTGAAGACCGGATCCATCAGGACGGCCTGAGAATCACCCCACAGCAAAGCATCGCTCTACATTTTTTGAAGTGTTACATCACCTGTGACCACGTCTGCAGCTCAGGCTCAAACCTGAAAACAGCTCCTGACCTGATGTTGACTCCAGGGTCGTCCTTGCTGCCCATCATGGTGTAGGTCTTTCCTGAGCCGGTTTGTCCGTAGGCCAGAATACAGACGTTATATCCGTCCACACAGGAAGTTATCACTGGCAGAGTCCCTGCAAAGACGTCCTCCTGCAGGCAGGGGGGAGGAGGAGGAGACAGAGGTGAAGCATTGGATGGAGATCAGTTCAAAGAAAAGAAGCTGCTGCTTGATGAGATGAAGAAGAGCGGACAGGCTGATTTTGTGGTCATTCAGATTTCCTCTTAAATGTTTCTAACTTTTCTCTGAGCTGCACTGTTTCCCTGATCAGACTTCATCGAGCGTCTGGACTGCAGCAGCGCTCGTCTCTTTACATGTTTAAATCAAACATTATAAGACATCATGTGTCATGTGCCATTAAACAAGTCCAGTAAAAACCAGTCCCTCTTAAGAGATGGGGGACTGTTGCGCTATGAAGGCCCAGAGCTCATTAAGATCTGCAGCTCGTTAAGGCCAACCCGTCGTCCCCACCGGCTGATTAACAGCACTGATCTGGATTTAAGTGTGCAGGATCAGACTGAGCTGTGAGCTTTGACTTGTTTAACTCAGAAACCTTGTTCGCCTTGTAGAACCTGTCAAACTGCACTTCCCCAGCTGCTCGTCTTTATGCTAAGCTAAGCTAAACACATCGAAACCACCTTGATGAAATTAGAACTAAACATCACTGAATATCAAAAATGATAATTTTACACATAGGGAATGAAAACAGAGTGAACTGTGTTCTGCTGTTATCGAATGAATCTTCTACATTTCTTCTGACATCTTTTAAAGTGTTCAGCCTGGAGTTCATCCTGACACTCCAGTGGGTTCACCTGTGTGCTGCTCTGAGGGAAGACCTTATCAAACTGGAACTTCTTCCGGCCTCCCCGCTGGACGACCACCAGCTCCTGGTCATCGGTTTTCTCCACACAGGAGCTGGAGGTCCTGGTCTTCCTGCAGCGGCAGAACACCCGGATGTTTCCCTGCAGCTCCAGCAGCTTGTTGTACAGACTCTTTCTCTCCACCGCCTCCTTCCTATAGAGGGAACGCAGCTCCTCCACCTCCTCAGCTGCCTCCTGCTCCACCAGGGTCAGCTTCCCCACTGCACCCTCCAGCTGCTCCAGCTGGTTCTTCATGTCGGTCAGCGCCTGGTGGACCGTGGATCGAAGCTGCTTGTTGGAGACGTTCAGCTCACGGGTCAGGCGGCTCACCTGGCAGAGTTGGTCGGGTTCCACACCCGGCTTGGTGATGGTTTTCACGGGCGGGACAGCAGGAGCCCGGCGGTTCAGGAGGGATCGGATCTTCTCCCGTGCCTCCTGCTGGTCAGCCTCGAGCTCGGCCAACTTCTGGTTCAGGTGCTGGACGACTTCGCTCAGGTAGCGTACTTCTCTTGCCAGGTAGCTGTTCCTCTGGAAGAGATTGTCCACCTCCTTCTCTTTGGTCTGGAGTTTCTGCCTCAGATCCTCGATCACCCTGTCTCGCTCCAGGAGGGCTCTGCTGGGTTAAAGCCAGATGTCGGTTGATGAGGTCAATGGAGAAACTCATACTTTAAGCATAGATGCTGCTTTAAGACGGACGTGATGGGTGAGAGGTGCTGTTGAACAACGTGGACCTGCTGAGGACCAACAGTACAGAATTAACAGCAACAATGACTAATTGAAACCTTCTTTACTGAGAGTTAAAAGGTGAAACCTGGTTTCAGATTTAAGTAGTGATGCTGCGGAGACAAACAACTCACCCAATCAAGGGTTTGTAGGCGGGACTGAGAAAGGAGACGTCAGTTTAAGGTAACTCATTACTTTGACTGATGTTGCAAACATTAAGTGCTCCTGAAAACTGCAGCTCGAAACACTTTTGGTCACACTTTAAACAGATTGTGTTTGGCTCATTGATGTTTCGTGTTTGCAGCATAAGACGGAGCCAGAAAGTTCAGATTAGCTTCATCTCTTGTTTAACCTAAAAGTGGATTCAGCAGACATCCTGCATATGTTAACATGCTAATGATAGCATGCTAACATTAAGCATATTAAGCGTTTTAATGGTACTCCTGCATCAGTCGCAGACCTGAAGGAGTTGAGGTCGGTGTAGTTGTGATCTCCGCTCGGAGAGGCCTGCAAGAGGATTTCTCCAAACATGGTGAGGTAGACGGAGATGACCTCTTCGGGGTCGTAGTTACACTGTCTGAGAGCTGCAGTGATCTCCTTCTGGTCCACCAGACCTGGCAGGGCAGCCTGGAACCCACAACCAAACACACAGTACACCATCAGTTCTACAGGCACTGGGTGCTGGCCAGTACAAACCGGGGTTGCCTGGCATTCACATTAGCAGCTTCCTGTCAGACAGGTGAACTGGAAACCAGTGAAAGACAGCACATCACCCCAGTATCAGTTATTATATGGACCTCAGCAAGAAGAAAAGGAAGGACACACAGTGCAGCATCAGAGTCTTCCTCACCGTGACTCGTTGGACTCGAGCTTTGACAAACTCGACGTCCATCTCCCACTGCAGCGGCAGCAGCAGCCAGACGCCCGAATGAGGATCCCAGAACCGGCAGATATTCACCCGCTCCTGGAAAACATCAGGACGTGATGAGAACCAGCAGCTCTTCATGGCGGCTGTGGGTCACCAGCTCCCGTCTCACCTCAAACATGTAGGTCATGGCGGTTCCTCTGCCTTGGATGTAGATGCTGCCGGTGCGATCGTCCTCCCTGACCGCCGGCTGACTGCTTGCCGGAGTCTGCAGCTGACCGGAGCCCTGAGCAACAAATACCCGTCACAGTTTGTCAGTGCACGATGGCGGGATGTGTGGTCTGTGGTCAAAGATTCAGTTCATTTGCAGTGAAGGTATCCAGAAACACGGACCTCGCTGCTGGCGTTGACGAAGCGGCCCTGACTGTACCAGTCCTTCGGGAACGGCTGCAGCTTCTGAAATCAGAGGAGTCAAACATGACAAATGAAGCAGACGTCGTGCAGAAACAAACAACGGGGAAAAGAACCTCACAGATGTTAAAACTGCTGCCGTTCCTCTCAGGTGTGTGACAGGTGGAGCGGATCAAACTGCAGTTAGAGAGCGTCCCTGTGGAGATGTTCCACAGTGACTGAAGTCAGTCAGGTGAGCGCAGGTGGAAATCTGACGATGAGGATGTGAAGGCTCAGAAGTGAATCTACAGTTGTCTGCATCCTGACCGCTGTGACACCTGGTGAGCAGCTTTCACAGGTGTTTCACTTCTGATGTAGAGTTCCTACCTGAGACTCGTCCACATAAACTCTGTTTCCGTGGTGGCTGAAGCAGCTGTAGAGCGTCCCGTTGTCGTGGAGGAAACTCTCAAAGTCCAGAGAAACTTCTCCACCTTCGGTCGCAGCTTCCTGACAACAGCAGAGTGAGAACGAACAGATCAGCGAGACGAGATCCAGAATGAAGACGTGAGGACGTGAGGACGTGAGGACGTGAGGACGTGAGGACGTGAGGACGTGACGCACAGATTACGGCTCCATCTTTCACCGACTGAGCGCATTTATCAGGTTTTATCTTTTCAAAGAGCTGTTTCCCAAAATCAAATAAAAAAATAAAAAAAAGTCTGAACTTCATGTTTGAACCTATATTCATGTTTCTATTCATGTTTCTATTCATGTTTCTATTCATGTTTCTATTCGTGTTTCTATTCGTGTTTCTATTCATGTTTCTATTCATGTTTCTATTCGTGTTTCTATTCGTGTTTCTATTCGTGTTTCTATTCGTGTTTCTATTCGTGTTTCTATTCATGTTTCTATTCGTGTTTCTATTCGTGTTTACAGGATTAAACAGACTTGACGGAGAATATTCTCTAGAAACGAGGAAGAGGATGTTTTCAGGTGGATTATCGAGATGTAACACTCACAAACGTTAATATTGATGATGCACTCACATGATGGCTGTAATACGATCAGTCATGTAATAACATGACAGATACATTATTGATGTCTGAGTGAATATTTTAAAAAGCTGCTCACAGTAACTGGACCTTCTTCCTCCTCCTCCTCCTCCTCCTCCTCCTCCTCCTCCTTCGTCTGTACGTCTCTGTCTTCA
This sequence comes from Chaetodon trifasciatus, assembly GCA_037975065.1. Taxonomy (NCBI): domain Eukaryota; kingdom Metazoa; phylum Chordata; class Actinopteri; order Chaetodontiformes; family Chaetodontidae; genus Chaetodon; species Chaetodon trifasciatus. Next base: position 308,375 of record JBBMOE010000030.1, read on the forward strand.
CTCTTTAAAGACTGAATGTCCACAGTGGAACTTTCAGGCTTTGCTGCGTCTTCATCGGCCTGAAAACCAGCAGAAACATTTCAGAGTGTGGCAGGTAAAGACACACCTGAAGAACTTCACTGCAGTAAAAACATGGCTCAGTCATCACGGTCATTTCAGAATTATTCTGTAACTGGATTATGATCTGTGACGCACTCGTGTGTTCATCACTTTAACTTTAACGCAGCTGGAAAACAGATCCAATAAGGTCGTCATTATTACCTGATTCACGTTGTGTATTAACTATCAAACACTGTCAAACATGTACAAGTACAACATTTACAGACAGACAAAACTGCACCTGGGGAAAAGTACTGAGTTACACTGAAGCATCGTGTTCAGCCTGATGCTGCCGCGCTCTCACTGGCAGACGTTCACCTGCAGGGTGGCGTCGCTCCGTCCTGCGGGTGTGGAGGCGCGGCGGCGTCCAGGCTCATCCTCCGCAGCCTCCGGCCTCTCTGGCCGGGATCCTTCGCTGACGGACGCTCCGCTGCCCATCCCGACATCCACAGAGACAGAGACAGAGAGACAGAGGGGGAGCAGCCGGACAGGTGAGAACAGGTGCAACCTGACACGCCTGTCCGCGTGACACCTCAGCTGTACGTCGCAGCTCAGACACGTTTATCTGCTGACATCTGAGGAGAGATCTTTGATCAAGTTTTAGATTTTATACAGAAATCAAACCAGAGATTTAAAGGTGACATTTGATTGGACAGAGAGTTTGATATTTGTGGTGTTATTAGCCAATCATCAGGCTGAGTCTTTCCAAACATTATTAATGTCTCATCTTTAATGAGGAAAACTCTCACCAACATTTTACAATATTAACAAATAATGAACCACTAAATTCAGAATTTCTCTTTTCTCTTGATCCAGAGACTTTATCAGTATCAGAGTTTAAGAAAACACAATATTATCTTGTTTATCTCTTAAAATGCATCTTTAAATGAGATTAATGTAGAATTTCAGAGTATCCAGAGAAAAAGGTGCTTTGAACTGAACTTTAGTCTTTTGTGTCCAAACAGACGTCAGAAACGCGCCTGCGGGTGAATGAGTGTTGAATCTGACAGTTCGTTCAAGAGATTTTATCAACAGTTTAAAAAAG
>JBBMOE010000030.1:312018-317111 GCA_037975065.1 Chaetodon trifasciatus
GATGAGGATGATGGTGATGATGGTGATGATGATGATGGTGATGATGATGATGATGGTGATGATGATGATGATGATGATGATGATGATGATGATGATGATGATGATGATGGTGGTGATGATGATGATGGTGATGATGATGATGATGGTGATAATGATGATGATGATGGTGATGATGATGATGATGATGATGGTGACCTGCTGGGAGTGACTTCACAGGACTTTAACATGATAACGTAGATTCTGTCAGATGTAATCAGGACGTGGCCAGATGGACGGACAGGAGCGTCTTTCTGAGACGTGGAAATCTTTCAGTTACACCAAAGATCCACACGAGCGTCTGCAGTTTAAGAAAATAACTTTATTGACAAAGAGCAGATGAACAGGAGGCAGACAGACTGACTGCTTCTCCACAGCAAACACACCATGAACACATTTCACAGCCTGGTCAGAGGTCAAACTGAGGACAGAGACGAGTCCTTCCGTCGGACAAAGTCCAATTTATCATCACAGCGGTGCTTCTGGAGGTCTGCTGTTACAGCCGAGCGCTCGTCAAAGGTGGAGAAAGATGCAGCTTTTGGTGAAACGCTACAGTCTGTGTATTTCCTGCAGCAACTGACACAAAAGCATGACAGCGTGGACACTGCCAGAGACACAGGCTCCGTTCACACCTGACGTTAACCTGTGGGATCCATTCACACCTGTACCGTTCAGACCATCTGGATCTCACTTCTCTGCTCTGAATGTCAATAAATGTACATCGCAGGGACAAGTGGACACAATGTCCCAACTCAAACTGAAACATGAATAAAATGATGTCCAACATTCGCAGAATTTTCAAGATTTACAAAACAATTTTTTTTAAAGGGAGTCTGAGGACATTTCTCGATGGGGGACAAAGACAGAGTGTTGTTTCTGTCTCCTGTATTTGTCAAATCTGACATGTTGACCGTCGACGGGTCGGTACGACAATGTCACATTTAATGCAGGCGGCATGCATTATTCATTCATTCATTATTCATTCATTCATTAATATGCATTATCCAGAGTCTGCTACAGCTGTCTCACAAAGTTTTACAATTGTCCAATTGTCTCTCAAGACTGCAATTTCTTCTTGAGGGATTCTGGAGATCCTGTGGTTTTTACTTCAGTGGAAAGACGACGTCCACAAACATCTGCTGCTTCTCTCAGCAGCTCGGAGGTCTCAGACAGGACAACAGGAAACCAGACAGCGTGAAACCAGCTGATCACTGAGTCCTCACTGGGAGACATTTAATCTGTGATGTCTTATTTACAAAAAGATGGATCCTGCTGTGCTGAAGGAGCCGTGTGCAGAACACTTCACAGTATCAGGTGGTCTGAGTGGTGGCATGAAGATATCAAGACGGACCGACGGACTGATGGACCGACGGACTGATGGACCGACGGACTGATGGACCGATGGACTGATGGACGGCTGACCGACTGATGGATGACTGATGGACCGACGGACTGATGGACCGACGGACTGATGGACGACTGACCGACTGATGGACCGACGGACTGATGGACCGACGGACTGATGGACCGACGGACTGATGGACGACTGACCGATGGACTGATGGACCGACGGACTGATGGGCCGATGGACTGATGGACGACTGACCGACTGATGGACCGACGGACTGATGGACCGACAGACTGATGGACAACTGACCGACTGATGGACCGACGGACTGATGGACCGACGGACTGATGGACCGACGGACTGATGGGCCGATGGACTGATGGACGACTGACCGACTGATGGACCGACGGACCGATGGACTGATGGACCGACGGACTGATGGACGACTGACCGACTGATGGACCAATGGACTGATGGACCGACGGACTGATGGACGACTGACCGACTGATGGACCAATGGACTGATGGACGACTGATGGACTGATGGACCAATGGACTGATGGATGACTGATGGACCGACGGACGACTGACCGACTGATGGACCGACGGACTGATGGACCGACGGACTGATGGACGACTGACCGACTGATGGACCGACGGACTGATGGACCGACGGACTGATGGACCGACGGACTGATGGACGGCTGACCGACGGACTGATGGATGACTGATGGACCGATGGACTGATGGACCGACGGACTGATGGACCGATGGACTGATGGACGACTGACCGACTGATGGACCGACGGACTGATGGACCGACGGACTGATGGACCGACGGACTGATGGACGACTGACCGATGGACCGACGGACTGATGGACTGACAGACTGATGGACCGATGGAGTGATGGACGACTGACCGACTGATGGACCGATGGACTGACAGACTGATGGACCGACAGACTGATGGACTGATGGATGACTGACTGACGGACTGATGGACCGACGGACTGATGGACCGACGGACTGATGGACGACTGACCGATGGACCGATGGACTGATGGACGACTGACCGACTGATGGACCGATGGACTAATGGACTGACGGACTGATGGAACGATGGACTGATGGACCGACGGACTGATGGACGACTGACCGACTGATGGACTGATGGACTGATGGACCGAAGGACTGATGGACGACTGACCGACTGATGGACTGATGGACTGATGGACTGATGGACCAATGGACTGATGGACCGATGGACTGATGGACCGATGGACTGATGGACGACTGACCGACTGATGGACCGACTGATGGACCGATGGACTGATGGACTGACGGACTGATGGACCGATGGACCGACGGACTGATGGACGACGGACTGCCTGACGGACTGCGAGTGCTAACGTGAGCTGCAGCAGATCTTTCACTGTTCACTGCTCAACATGCTCAACATTAAGCATCCAGACGGCTGCAGAAGGACAAAGTTGACCTTTGGAGGACGTGGAGATGAACTCATGGAGGTTACTGGACAGTTGACACTTGTATGGATGGTGAGGACCACTGGACGCCGTTTCTGATGCTGACTCAGCACATAACTGGAGAGTCTGAAATGAGAAATGACTCCTTCAAGTCATCCGATCAGTTTTTAGTGTTCGATCCTTCAGCTTGGCCTCGGGACATGAAGACCTCCACCGTTCTGTCCACTCAGTGCTGAGCACCATCCTTCAGAAACATGAGGCCACCTCCACCCTGATGGAGACTCCGCTGAGAGACAACGATGCTCTTAAAGAAGCAGGATAACACTCTGCAGCGTCCTCTGAGGATGACTTGGTCCAAACAGGAAAAACAAGAATCCAGATTGTCCCTCAGCATCAACACAGTGGTTAAACTGTCTCCCCTGCTGCTCCCACACCTGTCTACTCGGACTCACCTGAGCTGTTTCCTTCATCAGACCTTCAGATCTTTTTCATTTGTTTGGTGATGCATATATTTAGAATAAATGGCTTCATTTTCACTGTTTGTCAGAAACGCAAAAGCAAAGCTGTCCTGTTCAAAGTGTCCTCTGTTTGTCCTCTGTGTCCTCTGATTATGAAGTGTCTCTTTCAGCTCAGCTCAGATGAATCTTCATGCAGCTGCACTGAAATCAGTTTGTGACACAGTTCATGTTTTTTACTGACCTGAAGCAGGAAAAAGATTTTACTTTTCTATTCTGATCGATGGATCGAAGACGACTGAATGACGTCATGCAGCTTGACTTCCAGCGTGTCTCTGAGTGTCTCTGTCTGTGAGCGACGCACTGAGAGACACTGAGAGACATTGAGATATGCTGAGAGACAAAACTGAACCACATGACACGCGGGAGGTCAGCAGGCACCTGGTCCACAGGTGTAGGACAAAGGGATGGACATTTGGACAAATATCTTCACTGTTGAACTGGATCAGCTGCTTCAGGAGACTTTTTAACATGAAACGACAGATTTGTGGTTTTGAACGTTTACGTCTTCAGTGGGAACCAATGGGAGCGGAGTAACAGACAGGAAGTCAGACGGTATTGAGAGACGGACACTGTTGGTTTAGGTATCGGGTTCAGCGGCCACCCGTCCTCCTCCTCAGCTGAAGAAGTCTTTGGAAATGGCCTCCACAAAGTTGGGAGCTGACATGAGGATGCCGATGGTGCACAAGATGGTGAAGAGCGAGAACGCAACCAGACACAACCGGTCAATCACCGCCGCGGCGAACTTCCACTCGCTGCAGACCGTCTCCTCCTCGTCCTGGCCACGGAAACGCCTGGCGATGTATCTCACCTCCTCCAGGATCTGGTTGAGCTCCGCCTCGAGGGTCGAGCCCGCCACCGCTCCTCCTCCCCTTCCTCCGACTCCGCCCCCTGCTCTCAGCACGTCCTCCTCCCCTCCCATGCTGCCTCCCACCAGCCGGGAACACAGGAGCTCAGGTTCAGCAGAGGAGGCGTAGCGCAGCTCCTCCACGCCCTGGAGGCCGACATACAGGAGGCTGCCGTTGGTCACCTGCGGGTGGTGTCGCAGAGACCCCTGACTGACGCTCAGCTCCAGGCTGGACAGGCTGCCACGCCGACGCTTAGTGGCATTGTGGCACGCCAGGCGGACCTTTGCCTCGCCGGGACGCCTCATCCGCAGGAACCAGGCGCACCAGTTCAACAAAATCACACGGGTCTGAAGAAGAAGAAGAAGAACAAAGAGAAGAAGAAGAAGAGTAGACATCATCTGCAAACTGTCTTCTGTTGTTTCTCTAAAGGAACTTCGCTTTGAAACCAAATAGAATGACAGCATCACTGTCACTGAAACATCCAGAAACCAGGACCCAGAAACCAGAAACCAGGACCCAGAAACCAGAAACCAGGACCCAGAAACCAGAAACCAGAGGCCAGGACCCCCTGTTTAAAAAAGCCACCAGCTGCCACCTGCAGGGAAGAAAAGCGTCCATCCTGATGGACAAACAGAAGACAGAGGACCACTACAGCATCAGAGTCCCCTTCAGGCTCTGCTGACAGCTGCTGGAGACACAGTGCAGCCGCAGGGACGCTAAACGAGACAGATTTGTCCTTTCAGCCTCACAGCGTCACCTTCACAGCTCAACAGTCATCCCTCCTCTTCCTCAGCAGGAACATTCACATTCATGACACACTTCACCCCCCACCTAACCCTGATACCACACACACACACACAC
>JBBMOE010000030.1:322105-336705 GCA_037975065.1 Chaetodon trifasciatus
GTGATGAAGAGTGAGACGTGTGATGAGGTGATGAAGAGTGAGACGTGTGATGAAGAGTGAGACGTGTGATGAGGTGAGACGTGTGATGAGATGATGAAGAGTGAGGCGTGTGATGAAGGGTGAGACGTGTGATGAGGTGATGAAGAGTGAGACGTATGATGAGGTGATGAAGAGTGAGACGTATGATGAGGTGATGAAGAGTGAGACGTGTGATGAAGGGTGAGACGTGTGATGAAGAGTGAGACGTGTGATGAAGGGTGAGACGTGTGATGAGGTGATGAAGGGTGAGACGTGTGATGAGGTGATGAAGGGTGAGACGTGTGATGAGGTGATGAAGGGTGAGACGTGTGATGAAGGGTGAGACGTGTGATGAGGTGATGAAGAGTGAGACGTGTGATGAGGTGAGACGTGTGAGGAGATGATGAAGAGTGAGGCGTGTGATGAGGTGATGAAGGGTGAGCCTCTCACCTATGAGGGGAACAGAGTCAGAGGTTGCCGGCATGATTTCAGCCACGAGCAGCATGAAGACGGTCAGAGAGAGCAGCACTGTGATACCTGCAGAGAGACAAGGTGAGTCTGTAACACCTGACTGTTACCCACACCTGCAGCTCAGCCTGCAGCATGCTGTGCTCACCTGAACACACAGTTAAATGAAATGTGTGTGTGTTCTATAAAGTCTGTGAATGCAGCTGCAGGGAGTCCTGTGGTTCTCTGCTGGATGTTCTCAGCTCTGTGAACGGCTGAAGGAGCAGAGGTGGAGGCTGACGTTGACGTTCCGGGTTGACCGAGTGAATACATTAAGTTTGGATCTGGTCTCAGCCTCCAGACGGCTTTGACCTCCTGTTTCAGGATGTTTGATGGCCGACGAGCATCGACTCAGAGCCGTCTGTCAGCTCAGGGCTGAGACACGTCCCGCGGCCGTCTGACGGCATCTCGAAGGGCCGCTTTCAACCAAATTACATGAACACATCATTTCTCACCTGAGCCTAGCAGCACCTACTGTGTTTCATCTTCCAGGTGAACCACACACTGGACTCCTCTCAGCTCTGGTCCAAAGGGCTGGAGGCTGATAAAACTAGAAACACCTGAGTGGCCATTGTGAGGCAGGCAAGAAGACATATTTCTCTTTCTTCATCACTTTGGACATTTCTAAATGAACCTCAGCATCAGTGTTGAATATGAGGAAAAGCTCCAACATGAACAGGCTCATGAGACTGCAGCAGTAAACAGAGAGCACTGACACTTTTAGGCTTATTTTAATAAAACCCTCCAAAACAAGCGTATTTCACAGCTTTCTGAACGTCTGAGCAGAGTTTAGTCTGGACCGAACTGCTCATCAGCCGAATCCTACCATTGACCCTCACCCAGCGAGATCTTCTCTCCGGAGTCAGCCGGCAGGAGGAAGACGAGCAGCGCGAGGGTGGAGATGAGGACGCAGGGGATGAGGAGGTTAAGTCCGTAGTAGAGCGTCCTCCTCCTCATCACCACGGTGAAGGTCACGTCAGGGTAGGGCTCCTTACAGCAGTCGTAGAAACGCTCGTTCCTCCAACCCGGAACCTCTGTGAACCAAAGACCGACAGCGAGAGTCAGTGAGGACCTCAGAGGTCCAGAAGAAGAAGAACACACCGAATCTGCCTGTTAAACCTACGATGGTCAGTGACGCAACTTTAATCCAGAGGTTCACTGATGAATAAGAGACGGTACAAACGTCATAACATATTTTTCTTGAGCAGCATCACGTAACACCATCACACACAATGACTGATCAATCATTGAACACCAATCCTCGGTTTGTCTAAATGGACAGAATAGTGGATATGTGCAGAATCTAAAAGCAGCTTCTGATCCACCGACAGTCTCAGAGGATCAGAGGCCAGTTCTGAACCATCGATTCATAAAGCAGCAGCAGCAGGAAGCAGACCAGAAGAGCAACTGATGTTCAGCTTTCTTTGATGAGCTGCAGCCGTCTGAGAGAAGAAAACACGTTTGTGTTGTTAAAGGTTAATTAAGCCTCAGTGTGACCGCGCTTAAAACACACAGACGGAGAAATAAAGTCAGAAAACAGATGAGAAATAAACGTGAAAGTGCTGGTGAGCAGCTGCATTCACACTCGACCTGCAGGAACGAGGCCGTTTCATGTCAAATGGCTCAGAAACACAATTTATTCCTCCACAGGAGAGGTATTTAAACGCCTCACAGGAGATGAGGCCTCCTCCTGCAGTGCTGAGTCCAGCTCACAGTCCTTCATCAGCCTTTTATTGTGTGGATGTGGTGGCCTTTGACCCCTCCTTTAATTTGAATACAGTGACCTCTCGTCTCTCAGCTTCCTCTCTTTGTCTTTGTGGTTTTATTGCTCTGGTCGTGAACTGTCCTCTACAGCTGAGGACTGACTGAGGAGTGGTCTCTGTCTTTGTCTCTGTCTTCAACTTAAACTGAACTGTTCTCATTCAGTGTTTCTCATTGGCTCCCTTAACTTCCACTTTTCCTGTTTCTGGTTATTTTACTGATGAGTTAGTGGACGAGGTGTCAGATAAACCCGCTGGTTCATTTCCATCCCTGTGCAGACGAGTGCAGCTCACCTGGCTGCCTTTCATTTGCCTTCGTTTTCATTTCATTTGCCTGAATGTCTCTACATTGCTCACTACATGGGGGGGGGCAGCGTAAATGGGAAACATGCTGCTGAGATTTTCGATTAAGTTCCCTCTGAACGGCCCATTGGCTGAGCAGCATCTCTGGAGGAGGCCGGCTTTCATTTGCTGCTATCTTCTCTTTCCATTTCATCCTCTCTTTCATGAGCCATTACAAACACAGGAGCTCCGGCCCCCCCGAGGACGAGGACGGGGACGTTATTAGTCTCGACGACTCGTCCTCTGCTGTGCTGCTGGACCCTGAGTTAACCGACACGCCAGTGTTAAGATCCATAACTGACAATTATGTGGCACAGACCCGGTGGTTTTATTCTATCAAGGCTATTCTATCAAGTTTCAAGGTTAGCTTAGCTTAGCATAAAGACTGGAAGCAGTGGGACACAGCTAGCCTGACGCTGCCCCGTCAGAACAGTGACAGAACAGAAACGGAGCCTGTGGCAAATCTCAGGTTTACCAACACCTGAACGACCTCCACCAACCACGACCGCTGTGAGTCTACTGACTGATGGCGAGCGAATGATGGAAGAACAAACAGGAAGACACCAGGCCTTTAAACAATTTCCCCTCAGGGATCAATAAAGGAATTCTGATTCTGATTCTGATTCTTTATTTGAGTCATACTGGAGCTTGCTGGGATTTTAAAGCTCAGGTCTGAACGGTTTGGTTCAGGTTCAGCGTGACAGGAGTCATCACAGGATGTTAGCATCATTTATGGACCTGGACCACAAAAGCAGACCAGATAGTCCACGGGCTGTACATCCGAAACCAGTGAAACCAGTTCAGGTTTTTCTCTGTGTGGTTTCTGTGGTCCACACACGTCGAGTTGCTGCACCGAACTGGAGAAAGTTCAATGGCCATCGAGTCGGACGAGTTAACGGCAGAGACGATGAAGGCTGGACAGACACTGAACTGTCCGCTCTGAGTTCACACAGGAACCTGAAATCCATGACAGATTTATTCAATGAAAGGTTCGAATGTGGAAAGGTGACGTCTTTCACCTCTGACCTCCACACTCTGCCTCTCATGTTGCTTCACTTGTTTCTCGTCTCCGGTTGACAGAAAGTCTAATTTTTCTGAGAGCTGTCGTTTGGATTTTGATTCAGTTGAATCTCCAGAGCTTCACGTGTGGCGGCATGTGATTGGTTCACTTCATTAAAGTGTGTCATCTGTTCACGCCTCCACCTCGCAGCATCGCACCATCAAAGCCATGAAAGGAACCGGAGCTGAAGTCTGACGGTATAAATGTCGCTCATTGGTCACGCTTTGTTTGCTGATGTGGCATTTGCGAGCGGCGGACGGTCTTACCGCGGCCTGCAGGCGGCGCCGCTGCCTTTGGCCTTCAGGTTCACTGAGCTGCAGCGGCAGCAGGATTTAATAAGCGGCAGATTAACGCTGGATTGAGGCACCGATATGAACCCCGCTGACAGACGGATGGGTCGGCCTCCTCAGAGACGCTGCTGGGCTTCAACTGCGAGCCGCAGTGTTCAGCTCCAATATTTCCATACCGTTGCTGTCGGGGGGGGGGGGGGGGCCCTAACGTAAGACTTTGACAAACTTGTTTGTTTGCTGTCGGCTCCGTCGTCCCAGCCGAGGATCTCAGCGTGAAATGAGCTTTCCAAAGTTTCTTCTTCCCCTCTCAAAGTTTCTCCTCCAGCCGCAGTCCGACAGGTCAGATCAGACATCCTGCTGATGTGAATTATTCAGACCAGGTGGATTTTTGTTTTCTTGTCTCTCTGGTGTTTTATTCTTTTTCCTGTCTGCAGTGAGGCCGAGCTGCTCCTCCAGCCCTGATCTCACAAACAGGCTTAAACCAGTAGTATTAACATTGGTATGAGTGATGAGTATTTTAGCAAACAGAGAACACAGATAGTTTGAAGTACTCTGTAAGTATCACAGTTGTAGTCTGGAAACCTGACGCTGCAGCACACGGACAGTGTTCGTCCAACTTTGTGTTGACAGTTTGGGTTTGTCCACTTCCTGTTTCAACATGACAGCGTCCCCCTGCTCAAAGCAGCTCCATAAAGAAATCATTTTTGAACATCTGTGTTCAACCTTTATTTACAGGAAGTTCATTCACAGATTTGAGAACAAAGACTGAAGAGAGACGGAACGTTCAAGAGCGAAGCAACGCAAGCTTTACAAATGTGGCATCAGGGCATGCTGAGCAAACAAACAAACTGACAGACACATAAACACAAACAAACTGACAAACAAACTGACAGACACATAAACACAAACAAACTGACAGACACACAAACTGACAGACACATAAACACAAACAAACTGACAAACACACAAACTGACAGACACATAAACACAAACAAACTGACAAACAAACAAACTTACACAGCCTCATGTTTCCTCTTGAACTCAGTATTTAATTTCCGCTGTGAGTGATTAATAAAGTTTTACCTTATCTTATCTTATCTTATCTTGAATGGTTCTCGCGCTCTTACCCACGAGGTCCCACTCTCCGTTTGCGATGTATCCGGTGACATCAGCCTCGATCATCTGCAGGTCCAGAGACCAGCCGCCGTACGTCCACGAGCCGAACTTCAGGTCGCAGCGCTGCACGTCGAACGGAAACCAGCGGACGTCGATGTAACAGGTGCTCTTAAATATTCCTGAAATGACAAGAACGGAACATGAAAAGGAAAGAAGAGCTGTGTGGATGAGATAAAGACGTCAAAAGCAAACGACAAGCGTGGTAAATAACCTCAGAAGAAGCTGAAAACACCGTTTGTGTGTCGGCAGGAGATCAATATCAAACCAAAGCAAAAACTAATCACTGAAAAACAGAAAAAAACTCAAACGTTAAAGAAGAGACATAGAAAGTTTCAAAGTGCTCTTCTAATCAGATCCCAGACCAGCCAGCCAGCACCTGCTGCCTCCAAGAAGAAGAAGGTTTAAAGGAGGAATCAGGATCATCAGTGACGGGATGCAGCTCGCTAACGAAGGTAACTGAGGCTAACTGAGGCTAACTGAGGCCAACTGAGGCTAACTGTGGCTAACTGATGCTAACTGAGGTCAACTGTGGCTAACTGAGGCCAACTAAGGCTAACTGTGGCCAACTGAGGCCAACTGAGGCCAACTGTGGCTAACTGAGGCTAACTGTGGCTAACTGTGGCCAACTGAGGCTAACTGTGGCCAACTGTGGCTAACTGTGGCTAACTGAGGCTAACTGTGGCTAACAGAGGCCAACTGTGGCTAACTGTGGCTAACAGAGGCCAACTGAGGCCAACTGTGGCCAACTGAGGCCAACTGAGGCCAACTGAGGCTAACTGTGGCTAACAGAGGCCAACTGAGGCTAACTGTGGCTAAATGAGGCCAACTAAGGCTAACTGAGGCCAACTAAGGCTAACTGGGGCTACAGCAGGAACACAAGGAACACAACACACAGCTGAGACAAACTGAGCAGGACATGATGAAGACGAAAATATCACCAGAAGAAACATCTAAGTTTGATCATAACTACACACTGTGTGTTCTTTAACAGTTCAACCTGCTCACCACAACAACAACGACAACAACTACAACAACAAACACCAGTCTTTCATTCTATTCTTTCTGCTGCTTCGAGTTAAACTTCCACTGAATCTCATTTTCTTTCTCTGCTGAAGCTTGAAGCTCGTCTTGCTCATCGTTGTCCCTCCAGCTCACAGCGATCAATGATCGATGATAAATGACAGCTGTCGATCGTAATAGAGCCGTTACTACTTTTATTAGTTATTGATTCCCAATGATGGGCGTCCCTCCTCTTCCTGACATTTATAGCTCTGCTGCTGATGAGTTAAAGTGACGTCTTCACTTTCCGTTTGTCTGTTTGAGGCCAAATAAAACCAAATCAGATCTACAGAAACAGTCCTTCAGCGCCAAACAGGCGTCTTTCTATCAGCTGCCTGGCTGAACGTCATGATGTCTCAGGTCGTCAATCAGGACCATAACTCCTCCTGACCTCCTCCTGTTGACCCCTCAACCTCATGTTGACCCCCTGCCCCCCTTCAGACCTCCATAAAACTGCTCTTGATTAGGAGATGCAACAAACAGTAAATCTTGGTCTGTCTGTGCCTGTAATTCACTGATTATGGAGACACGGAGCAGACAGTGCACTCTGCTTCTGAAGGTGGACTTACTGTCTCTATGTACAATAAATAAACCTCAAATCCAAGCTGTTATTCGTTGGAATTGTTCTGTACAACCACTTACATGCACAGTAGGAAGAACCAGGAAGTGAAATTCAATTCTTGAGCACATTTACAGCTGACCTTCGGAGCCCATAACTGTGGTAAAATACATAATCAATTACTTTTTATTGATTTTGAAATGCATATCTCTGTTTGTTAGCGACAGGGCCGTCACTTCTTTAACACACTACAGTTCAGTACAATGACGACAGCTTCCAGAGTAAAACACGACCAGTGAAGGTCTCCAGTCTCCTCATGCTGCACCTCTCGTCAGTTAGCGTCAGCGTTAACGTGCTGAGCTTCAGCAGGTATAACGTTTGCCATGTTCAGCGTCTCACTTTAGCGTGTTAGCATCTCCAGTCAGAGACTGATCAAGCGTGTTAGAGGCTCTTCAGTCCATGTGGCGACAGGACGGGCGTGCAGGTGTCTTACCTGGTGGCAGGTACTGGCAGTAGCCGGTGGAGTTAACCAGGATGTTGGTGTGGAAGGAGGCATCAAACCTTTCATCGGCACTGTGGACAGAGACAGACGAGTCAATCAGAGTCCATCAGGGCTGCAGCTGATCCACACACTTCAAAAGATGACCCGTTATCTACGATGCCTAACATCACCATGTCCAACCTGACGCCTGAGACATTACTCTCAAACAGGCCTTTGACAAGGCAGACAATAGTCCTAATTGTCCAACAATGTCCTCCTTTTCAAAACATTTCCTTTCAAAAAAATCTCTATTTTTTTTAAAGGTCTTCAGTTTTCAAACATGTCCTCAGTTTCCCAAAATGTCCTTTTCCAAATACTTCTTTCATAGGACATGTATGAACTCCAGTAAGCTGACCCCGTGCCCAGTAATACTTCAGTCCTGTTCAGTGCCCCCTCATTAAAGCCAGCCTGTTCGCTCGTCAGCATCCAGCAGAGAGCCTCCCCCAGCCGGCAGCTCTGGTGTGTGTGTTGACAGTGAGGTATTAATCCTGACGGCGACAGAGTCTGTCTTTACTGCTGATAACAGGAGGGAATCAGCTGAATTAGCTTGTTTACTGGATCAGAACTGAGGGATGAAAATAAACAGTGAACTGAGAGTCTTTGGCCTCGTTCAGGGCGTCTCACCATGAATTAAAACATCCTCAATCCACCAGATGACTAATTGATCCTGTTGTTCTGCCTCTGACACTGTAAAGAAGACAATTCAGGAGCCAGAGGGACGATTCTTCACCAAATGAAGGTGTGGACGTCCAGAAAGTTGATGACACTGAACATTTCTGATGAGGAATTGAAGCCGTTCATATTGCTCTGTCCACAGCACAGCAGGGTCCCAACCAGACTCCACCGCCGCCTCCATCTGTTGGTCAGTTTGTGTTACTGTGAGACCTCGGTGAGGCTGAACGAACCCTTTAAAACACAGAAGTCAAACAGTAACTCAAGCTGACTGATGGAGGCAGCTGACCACCAGCGACTGCAGGACGACTGATGACACCTGATCAAACACTCTGCACTGTCCCTTTAAGGCTTAACGACCTGTGAACAGGTGACCTTCAGCGTGTCCGCGGCAGTGACGTCAAGCACCTGTTGTACAGCAGGATGTCGGGCCTCCAGATCTGGCTGTCGGGGAATCGGACGTTGGTCACACCTGGATAGTCGGACATGTTCCACTGCAGGTAGAAGTCTGTCCAATACTGCACACAGACGCACACACACACACACACACACACACACACACACACACACACAGGCATTAATGCTGATGTACACACTAGCCCTGCCTGTTTTCAAACACTTGAATGTAGGCGTCAGGTAGTGAGGGCTCAGGTGTTTTGTGCAGCTGGCTGACACTGTGGCCCTGCATCATTCATGGACTGAGACTCACCTGTCCTGGTTCATTCTGGTGCAGGTAGACCAGTTCATCAGACTGATGAGAGCAAAGGTCTGACTGTGGGCAGCTAACGGCCTGAAGTAAAGCATCTTTTTGAGACGTGTATTTTGGTCTGAAAGCAGCTGATAAGCTGCAGCTCATCTTTGTTTGACCTCCATATTTCAGCCGGTGAAATCTAGATTAGGCGATGATCTTATGTAACAGCCATTGTTGTGTGTTTTTGGGCAGCAGTGAGCGAGCAGAGCGAGGTGCCGGCAGACTTCAGGACTGTGCCGGTCTCATTTGCATACACAGCTCTTATGACCGACTCGCTCCTCATTACATGTCAGAGCTCCTCTGAGTGCTTTGTGCTGATGGCTTGAGGCTGTGAAGGCTGAAGGTCATTCACATCTGCCTTGTTTACTTCCTGTCACCAAGCTGAAATGTTTTCTCCAGAGGAATCTGTCGCAGAGACACTCCCAAAAACCACAAGATGACACTCTGAACACGTCCGACGACCTCTGTGACGACTCCAATGTTCCAACTTTGAATCAAGGGGCATAAAGACCCATAAAACCTCGTTTTAACTCAGCAGCTTCACTTTGATCTCAGCCAGCAGCTCAACATGAAGCAGTGAGTGTGTTTACATGCAAGATAAAAGTCTGTTTTCACCCATTAAAGCAACATCATCACGCATCGTAGTCAGGATGTTAGATTCAGGACAGGAAACATACAGCAGACAATCCTGGAATGAAGGTGAGGCGAATGAGATGCTGCAGTTCAACAGGAGCACTTATTAAAATGTCTCAGTGACATGAGATCATTCACATCAGAAAGTTGATGGTAAGAACTAATAGAAACATTTCTTTGGTCATTAAGTGACATCGTTACTTTCCATCAACAGGGATCAAAGCCACAGAGAAGCATCCAGATATGAGGAGAAAGATGAGAAAGATCGATGTGTGTTTTAACGAGCAGGTGAGGATTCCTCTGCTCTTAGACTCCAGTCTAAAAGGTTCAAAGGCTCAAAGAGTGAGAACAAGACGAGACCAAAAGAAACCGGCGCGCCGCAAAGGGAAGAAGAAGAGCTGACGCAATAAGACGAGGTTCAAAGAGATTCACAGAGGAAGAAAAGGACATTCACAAACTGGTCCGTCACCAGTTCAACAGAATCCTGGAAACGTTGTAATACTTTCAGGTGAAACTTGGTCGTGGATTTATTTTAGGCTGGTCCTGTCTTACATCCATTCTGGGTCTGATACTGTGTTTCCTAACAGGATTATCTTCCCTCACAGAGTTATTGGTTATTTTTGGATTTCTGAGGGATTTTAATTCTTCCTTTTCAAGCAGACGAACCACGTCAAGACCAACTGTCGACTCCAGAGACATGAAACGAGACAGTCAGAGGAACCAGCAGCAGACTGAGGATGAGGAGCTAAAGCATCATCGTTAAAATAAAAGCTACGAGAAAACTCGGAACGAAAAGGTTCATTTTTTTGTTTAGCTTTTATACTGAAGCTAAACTTTGCTGTAACAACGGGAATCATGAAATCATCAAGCGGGAAAGTGATGTGGACCATTTTTACAGTCGCTGAGGAGGATCACAGTAAACTGGTACTTTTATTACTATTTGTTCTTCGTGATCTGCTCTTAGTCACATTAGCAACGTAGCTCTGCAGTTCTGTCTGTCTGTCCTCTGGTTTGTCCAGACTGAAGTCTGTTGGATGATTGTGATGAAACGCCTCAGATGTTCATGTTCCCCTCGGGATGAACTGATCCTCTGACTTTTCATCCAGCGCCATCATCAGGTCAACAGGTTAATGTGTCCAACACTCTGATTTATGATCAGACACCCGCTGAACTAAAGACACATCAGCATCAGCTGGATGTTGGGTTTACTGCTACTTAGCACATAACAAGTACCATGCTAACAAAGACGGTGAACATGGTCAACGTTATATGAGAATGTTAGCGTGCCGCCGTTCATCAAGCATTGAGCTGCTCAGTTCATGAAAGAACCTCCTGTTGGGTTCAATGGACCACCTTGTAGATCCTGGCCACGAAGCCACGCTGTGCTGTTCTAATGAGAGAAATGTACTTTTAATTTGTTTATATGCATGTTGAGCTCAGTGATACACATCTGGGCACCAACTGAGAAGAAAACTCAAAAAAAGTAGCTGAAACATTAGAAAACTGAGCTCCTGATGAGCCCTGAAGGTGGAACTCTGCTCCAAAATGCTGATATTGATTCTGTTTTTAGCCTCTGAGTCAAAGTTTTCTCGTTTGCCAGAAGAAAAACTTCCAAAAGCTGCAGTAAGACTCTGACATTAAAAAGCCCACACAGCTCCCAGTGCTGAAAGGTTTCCTCAAGCTTCCAGAAAAACACAATGACTGGAGGAGGAGGAGGAGGAGGAGGAGGAGGAGGAGGGAGCGGACGGGAGGCAAACGCCAAATTAAATTAGGCTAAAAGACTAGTTGGTCCTGCGAGGGTGCTGCAGAGAGGAAATGCCGAGTCTCCGGGGAGGAACCAACCTTTCCATCCGAGAGGAGCAGATTAGGCCGGATTAGTGCATCACCACTTTACAAACACACATTCCACAGGACCTGATATGAAACCTAATTAAATTTGGACAGCTGCATGAAATGGGTTTAGGAAGCTCTCTAATGAATTGCTACGCTCTCCATTAGCTCTGATATTCACACCAGAGTCAGTCCTGCCTGGCAAAAGGCAAACAGAAGCAGCTTTTTATAGCGTGAGACGAAGTTAAAATGAACAAAGAAGCTGCAGGAGTCGATATCAGAACGGCGTAAAGAGCACGAGGCGTTGAACCGACGACTCTCACAGAGCGAGCAGCACAACAGCAGATGAAATATTTGTGGAAACAGAAAAAGAAGTTGGCACTCTGTTTGTTGCCTGCTGGATCGAGTTTCCTCCATCACAGCAAACTTATCTGGGTCAAGTACCCGAGCTGGAGTACTGCGATTTCTCCAGAGTCTCTCTGGAAGCCGAACTGAAGGAAGGATGGGATGATGTGGCTGCAGGCTTCCATTTATTATCAATGTTTACTCGGTTTCTTTTCCCCAGAGT
The DNA here is from genome assembly GCA_037975065.1 of Chaetodon trifasciatus. NCBI lineage: Eukaryota > Metazoa > Chordata > Actinopteri > Chaetodontiformes > Chaetodontidae > Chaetodon > Chaetodon trifasciatus. The sequence continues at coordinate 333,872 of JBBMOE010000030.1, forward strand.
CATTTTACACACCTTCCCCGGTGGCCGACCGGCACAAATAGACCCATCTGTTACGGCTGGAAGTGACACCAGTTTAATTCTCTGTAATGGACCAAAGTCCAAAGCCAGGAGAGCAGTGTGGCAGCAGACGGAGGCTGGGTGGAGGTCCGGCAGGGATTTTGAGCCACTGAAGATCACGAGTGACGGATCATCACGCCAACGCTAACCATGTCCACACTGCACTTCACTGCTGTCTGTGCTCTGTTTAACAGCTCATGTAAACTTTCATTGAACAGGTTCATCAATGGTAATTTGTTAAAGTCATTCAATAATTACATCAACATGTAAACATGATGTTATTTCATCAGCTGTCTGTTAGAAGGCTGACGCTGGTTATGGTCACTGAGGGAGAAACAGATCTTTGTGCTCATGGAGGCGATTCATAAAAACCTGGTTGATTACTGAGACAGTTTATTTGACACCGTGTAGCTCGCTGATCAGAAGAACTTAACTTTGAATTCTGCTGTGAGGACACAAATAAAACTTTTTTTTTTTTCTTTTTTTTTTTTGTCAGTTACTGTTCAAAGCCAAACTTTGATCTTTAAGGAAACAGAGGAAGGAGGAGCGTCAGAGCTTCTGATGACCTTTCACCTCTGACATGTTTCAAGTCAAACACCAAACTCAGAAGAAGACTCACCAGCTGCAGCCAGATGTTGGTGGTCAGCACCTGGTTCTTCTCATCCTACAAACAGAAAAACAAGACAATCAGCAATGTGTCTGCAGATGAGGACCCTCCGCATCGTGCAGTCGTGGTTAAAAGTCCGTCCACTCGCCGGCGTTTCGTTCACGGCTGTGAATTAATCTGAAACATGGCAGCGTTCCAGCTGAGGGGATGGATGAATACGAATGATGTCAGTTTGATGAATGTCCGGCCTGTTAATGCATTCTCGGGTTGCCGAGCGTACAGAGAGAATGAAACGATGGGAGGAGGACGGAGATTCCTCGGGGTAAAGACATTAAACAACGGCTCAACAGACGACTGACCTTCAGTCGGTTCAGCAATGTGAGTTCACTGCATCCAAACATGGAGAGTCATCAGTGAGCCTCACTGTTCCTTCATCACATCAACACACACACACTGTAGTGTATTCTGACTCAGTCACACACACACATACACACACACACACACACACACACACACACACACACACACACAGATGGTGTGGAGAGACAGACCGACATGTTGTTGGTTTGGTCCTTTTCGTTGGGTTTGTTGACAGTAAGAAAAGTGTAGAATAACAGAATCACTGCAGTCAGAGCGTTAAACACTACGATCAGCTTTGAGGAAACGTGACTCTAATGATAAGATGGACTCCACGTTATGTTCAGTGACTTAGAAACCATCTTGAATCCATCCTCCATCCTGTTTGTGGAGTGTTAACTTCATCTTCATGCTGTAAGTGTGACCACAGTACTACCACAGTACACAGAGGTGTGTATTTACACACCACTGATGATTCAGAATTAGGAGTGTCCTGTTTAAGGGGCTGAACATGCAAACAAGAATTTTATATTTTATCAGTGTAATTAATTTTAGTCAACATCTGTTTTTGGTCTTTTTCTGTTGATCAGTGACAAAAATCAAATCTACGTGAATTCAAAGCTGTAACAGAATAAAAGAGGGATGAAGGATGTTTACAGACACTGTGAGTTCATCTGGAATGATTCTTTAAATATGGAATTATGACAGCATGAAAAACGAGGTTAGGAAATCATTTCTTATTGAGTGTCACAAAGGCAGCAAAGAGGAATGAAAAAGGAAATGTTGGCACAGGTCAGACGAGGACGAGTGTGCAGCAGAGCAGTTCATGAAAGGATGTGAATCTGCGCAGTAACCATCGATGATGGTCGTACAGTGAGTCTTTTCATGGGGCCGTGATGTTGATTAGTAACCTGGTGCAAACCCGTGCTGATATAAGATTCCCTCACTCAGCACGAAATGACGCAATAAATCATTTCCAGCAGAGGTTTGGACACAAAGCAGGAACGTTCTGTCAAAGGCACAAAGGCAGCAGCAGCCTGAAAAAGCTCATTGTCCTCGGCCACAGCAGCCATGGACGGACCAAACCAGAGTTCAACAGAGACATGGACCAGACTGGACCGGACCCGACCCAACCGGACCGGACCACACCCAACCAGACTGGACGAGACCGGACCAGACCAGACCTGACCCGACCGGACCCAACCCAACCTGACCGGACCGGACCAGACCAGACTGGACCGGACCCAACGAGACTGGACCAGACCGGACTCAACCAGAGCAGACTGGACCGGCCAGAGAGAAAACCTTCTGTCCAGATATAAAATTCAGGGGCGATGAGGCGAAAAGGCAGCAGCTGTGAAGCTGGCGAGCGGCTGAGATGAAACAAGGGTCATGTTGTTGTGTTGTTGTCAAGTTGCGTTGTGTTGTTGTCAGGTCATGTTGTTGTGTTGTTGTTGGGTCGTGTTGTTGTCGGGTCATGTCGTGTTGTTGTCGGGTCGTGTTGTTGTCGGGTCATGTCGTGTTGTTGTCGGGTCGTGTTGTTGTCGGGTCGTGTTGTTGTCGGGTCGTGTTGTTGCGTTGTTGTCGGGTCATGTCGTGTTGTTGTCGGGTCGTGTTGTTGTCGGGCCGTGTTGTTGTCGGGTCGTGTTGTTGTTGGGCCGTGTTGTTGTCGGGTCATGTCGTGCTGTTGTCGAGTCGTGTTGTTGTCCGATCGTGCTGTTGTCGGGTCGTGTTGTTGTCGGGTCATGTCGTGCTGTTGTCGAGTCGTGTTGTTGTCCGATCGTGCTGTTGTCGGGTCGTGTTGTTGTCGGGT
>JBBMOE010000030.1:346623-389123 GCA_037975065.1 Chaetodon trifasciatus
GGAGGTAGAAACTTTCCTCTGCTGGAGGCAGAAACTTTCCTCTCCTGGAGGCAGAAACTTTCCTCTGCTGGCCCTCTGAACCTGAACGCACGCTGTGTTTTTACCTGGTGGCAGTAACGCCGTCATGTGGCGTCCTGAGACAGACGTGTTTGATTCCAGGATTTTTCCCAGCATCCTCTGCTCAGCTCGCTCTGCAGTTATTAGCGGCTCTGCCTGCAGAGCGCCTGCGAGCTTCAGCAGGTGGAAACAAACGTCTTGTTGATGGCTGAAGGAGCAGAGAGTGTCCAGCTGGAGTCTTCTGTCTGGAGACACATGGAGACATTTCAACATCTGAAGACGTCAAGCTTTACTCAGCACTGAAAACTCATTAACGAATCACGGCCTGGTTGCTCATGTCCACTCTGAGCTCACAGCTGCAGCCTGATCACCTGCACTGTTCACCTGGAGAGCACCGCCATCTGCTGGAGGAGCAGAGAAGCGCAGCCTGATCACAGCAGATGATACGTTTGACAAACTGGATCCAAAGTCTGTCAAACAGCAGGATCACAGGATGGATGAGCTGAGAGTCTGAACGATGTGGATCCTGTGAAGCAACCGATGGATCGATCAATCGATGGAGGAAATGATCAGCAGATTGATCCAGAATTAAAAGAATCATTAGTTTCAGTTAAAATGAGCTCCACCTCAACCAACTCCAACAGGAACGTCCTGCTGAGACCAGAGACAAGAGGACAACAGACACAGGGGACACTTTCCTGCATGCAGTACTTCTACTTTAATACTTTCCTGCTTGTACTTGTGAGACACTGACCGATCGTCACTTTCTGTTCAGACTCATGTGAAACGTTTCATCGCTTTATTAAATCTGAGCTTCACAGATCAAATCAGCAGCTTTTAAAAGGAAAACATCAAATCACTGCTGACACGTCACAGAAGATTTAACTTCCAGAAAGAGTACTTTTGATACTTGAATGTAGGACTTGTACTTGTAACGGAGTACTTCTTCTTCTTCTTCTTCTGCAGATCAGACTCTTTGTGTCTCTGCTGCCTCTTCGGTTTGTGTGTGAACTGAAGCCAAAGACAAGCTGAGAATCTATTGATCTGCAGCGTCTGATCAGACGATCGCAGATGTCTTCAGAGAGACTCTGGACAGTCCGTCTGCAGGACGTCATTCAGGACAGATTCAGTCATTTGGATTCATCTCAGCTGAAGAGTTAGTTCAGTTAGAAAAGACACAGCTTTTTATTTTCTGGACGATTCTTTAAACACGTTTTGTCCATCGACAGAACAAACAGTCGTTCATTCAGTGGATCGTTCGGTCAGTCTGTCTGTTGTTCACTCGATCAGTCGTTCGGTCGGTCTGTCTGTTGTTCACTCGGTCGGTCGTTCGGTCGGTCTGTCTGTTGTTCACTCGGTCAGTCTGTTGTTCAGTCGTTCGGTCGGTCTGTCGTTCACTTGGTCAGTCTGTTGTTCAGTCGTTCGGTCGGTCGGTCTGTTGTTCAGTCGGTCGGTCGGTCTGTCGTTCACTTGGCCAGTTGTTCGGTCGTTCGGTCGGTCTGTCGTTCACTTGGCCAGTCGTTCGGTCGTTCACTTGGTCAGTCTGTTGTTCAGTCGTTCGGTCGGTCAGTCTGTTGTTCAGTCGGTTGGTCGGTCTGTCGTTCACTTGGTTGGTCTGTTGTTCAGTCGGTCGGTCGGTCTGTCGTTCACTTGGCCAGTCGTTCGGTTGTTCACTTGGTCAGTCTATTGTTCAGTCGTTCGGTCGTTCGGTCGGTCTGTTGTTCAGTCGTTCGGTCGGTCTGTCGTTCACTTGGTTGGTCTGTTGTTCAGTCGTTCGGTCGGTCTGTCGTTCACTTGGTCAGTCTGTTGTTCAGTCGGTCGGTCAGCTGGGCAGCCTGTCGTTCAGGTAGCTCGACGTCTTGGCGTCCTGCAGCAGCGTTTTGGTGACGTCGTACAGGTTCTGCTGGTAGGCCAGCCGGTAGCGGCTGTACACATCGTCGCAGTACGTCAGCAGGCGCTTCACGTTGGGGGCGACGCCGGCGGGGGCACCGTCCAGCCTGAAACAGACACACAGGTGAGGAGAGGTCAAACTTTCAGGTGATTTTCTGACGTATTTGTGGCGGAGCCGCGCCGCTTTCCTCCGTCTTACTTTTTGAAAATGTCCTCGAACAGGCTGGAGGTCAGCGGGCGGTGGCGTCTGAGCTCCTCCAGGTAAACAAAGTCTCCGTTCAGGATCACCTTCTGGAACAGGATCTCCGCCCAGTCTGGACTGTAGCTGTACGCCTCGGCCACCACAAACACCTGGAGACACGGAGCAGGGAGTCAATGTGCCACCTGTCTGCAGGTGGAGGTCTGAGGTCCTGGATCAGGACTGCTGGTCCCCCACAGAACTCTTTCTATTGGCTGTTCCAGAGTTTCATCCCCGAGACGACACGTCTTCATGACTGTCACTGACCTTTAGCATGGTAGCAGGCATGCTAATATTAGCATGCTAACATGGTTATGGGTAAAACAGTTAGTATGTGAATGTGTATTATAGCCTTTAGCTTGTTAGCAGTTAGCAGAGAAACCTAACATTTAACATGTTAGCATGTTAGCAGGCCAACTGCACACATGTTGACATGCTAACATGCTAAACATTTGTATGCTAACAAGCTAACTGTGTGTGGGTTAGCATACATGCTAACTGCCATTGCTGCTATAATCTACATTAATTTGGCTCCTGTCAGAAGAGTCCACAGTGATGTCCAACAGTCCACAGTGACGTCTTACACTGGGTTTTGTCCAACAGTCCAGAAGCTTTAAGCTCTGTGGACAAAAAGACAAAGAAGAACATCGAATCCTCTCACTGATGAAACATCACGACAGTTTCTGTTTCTGTCAGCTGACGCAGCGATCAACTCATCGAGTCTGTCCCCCTGCAGGAAAAGACAGCGTGGAGACGCAAACACATGACGTCCAGCTAATGCCCGCGGAGACGTCACAGGAACTGATGAAGACTTCCTGTGGAAGTAAAGGGGCGGACGGATGGACAGCAAATCAAATGCAGCGTTTTAGAAAAAGAGAAGGACACAGAGGTCTCCTAGAGGACGAGCTCCTCAGCAGCGTCTTCTGGAAAACACGTCCATGAACACACCTGGAAGCACCGCGGCAGTGACGTGACGGCGCTCAGCAGCTCTGCAGGTCGCAGGTTGATGACGCGCAGGTCTGAACCCTGATTCAGGAAGTGGAGCTGAAGAGCGACGAGCTTAGCTGATCGCACGCAGCGAGACGCCTGACGCACACACGAGTCCTGCAGAGAGACACAGAGGGACAGACAGAGAGAGAGAGACACAGAGAGAGAGAGCGAGAGAGAGACAGAGAGAGACACAGAGAGAGAGAGAGAGAGACACACACAGAGAGAGAGAGAGAGAGAGACACACACAGAGAGAGAGAGAGAGACAGAGAGAGACACAGAGAGAGAGAGAGAGAGAGAGAGAGAGAGACACAGAGAGAGACAGAGGGACAGACAGAGAGAGAGAGAGAGACAGAGAGACAGAGAGAGACATATATCCTTGAACTTCTCTTGTGGTGGATTAATAAAGTTATCTCACCTCACCTCACCTCATCTTATCTTATCTTATCTTATCTTATCTTATCTTATCTTATCTTATCTTATCTCATCTCATCTCATCTCATCTCATCTCATCTCATCTCATCTCATCTCATCTCATCTCACCTCACCTCACCTCACCTCACCTCACCTCACCTCACCTCACCTCACCTCATCTTATCTTATCTTATCTTATCTTATCTCATCTCATCAGACCTGCCGACCTTGTCAAAATACCTCAGTAGCACTCGTGCTGTGCGGCTTTCCTTCGCAGACCTGTGGAACTCATTGCTTTGCACGCAGTAATTTCTCCATTCACTGGCTGGAAATCGGTTATAAAACACAATAAAACCTATATTTTTGATCACAATACCTTTGATAAAGAAAATATAGACATTTTGTAATTCCATTCTTTAACTATCTCTTAACATAAATATCCAAACCCACCAACAGAAAACCAAAACATGCTACGTCCTTGTAAGCCATGCATCTCCTGCACCATCACAGCCTTTCAGTGGAGCACAGAAACACTTCCACAGCATGGACACGCCGTTAACAAACCAAGGTAACTGTATTATTTACATTTTATTTTGTTGACCTTGACCCTGACGCCCTGTGACTACAGTTTTCGCATCAGTCATCAGTCCTTCCTGGAACTGCTCCGGACTGGTCTGCCTCACAGGTTGCTGACTTGCTTCTTTAACAGAGCGTCACTGAAACCCTCCATGTGGCACACGGTCCACATGCTCACCTTTGTTGTCACCTAAGCACTGATCACGTCAGTGCTCAGGCTAGCCCTGTATTGTGTCTTGTTTTTGGAGACAAGGCTGAAAATCCTCTCGCAATCAGCATCGCTGTGGAAGATAACCAGTATCCCTAGCATGACTGCTGAAAGGTTGGAGAAGAGCTGCTGTCCTCCTCCCTTCAGATGACCAATGTCACCCCAGGCTTCATCAGCACGCTTGCTGAGGACGCTTTCCTCCAAGCTGCTGGTTTGATACAGTCGAAACTCGTCTTCCACTTGATCCATGGTGACCTCTCCAGGCAGAATAGAAGGAAAGTGGCTGACAAAGAACCGGAGAGAAGAGAATTTCGCTGACTGCCTCTTGGTAATATCTGCCACAACAGCACGCATCAGCAGCTCATCCCCAAATGGAAATTTGGAAACCATGAAAAGAACTTCCTCACATCTCTGAAGAATGGCTTAAGCTCTAGTTTACCCTGACTTTGGATAAAGGTCTGAGTGCCATGGCCAACCGAGAGTTCCTCATCAGGTAGCTGGTTTTCCCTTGCACCGCACAGTGTTGGCTTGACACCTCTACCAATTTCATCCATCATGGGGATCACACGCTCAGGCTTACAGAGTGAAAGCAATATATTTGCAGCTGCAGCTCCAAAGTTGGATGCAGTATATGTATGCATGGCTCCTCTTTTTGGAGCATTTAGTTGCTAATGTCAAAAATAGGTATTGTTCTTTTCAAAGAGTGAATACACCTTTGACACTGGGTGGGTGAGGAACTGATGTACTTTCATACAGAGGTTTTGTCAGATCTGTTCTCTCGTCTTTCTTGGTTTTTCTGGGTTTTTTTTTTTTCATTTTCAGCTCTCTTTCCAATTTCATTTTGTTTGAAGATGAATTTGGTTAAATCAAATTCTGCAGCAAGGTGTGCAGGAGCTTTGGATGCACTGGTAAGCGTAGCTTCAGGCCTCTGTGCAGGACCAGACGCAGGTGTGGCCAGCTTTGGTGGGACGGAGGAGGAGACCTTGGGCTGCATTGTTGGCATGCTGGTGGAGGACAGTGTTGCTTTAGGCTTACGAGTAAGACCAGATAGAGCCTTGAGCAATTTGGAGGAAGATGAGGGTCCTGTCTTCTTCTTCTTGCCTGCCTCCATCTCATTCTCAAAGGAAAGAGTGAGATTGTTCCACTGTTGCAGTAGGCGGTTCACACACTGCCCCAGAGACAGCCATCTTGTGGAGGACATTTTGAGAATTTTCCTCACATCTGCATCACACATGATCTGCATGTCTTGACTTCCTCTTGCTGCTTTTGTCCAGATAACAACAAATAGTAAGGAGGATGCCCTCTCTGCAGCAAGGTGTATCAGGTGGCAGGCACATCCAGCCAGGTAGATGTGTGGACTCTGAGCCTTTCCCAAGCCTTGCAGGACTGCAGCACTGTCGGCTGCAAAGCTGACACGGTTTGACCATGGCGTGCCTCTCTCCTCGAGCTCACTGTCAAGCAATTCAAATACTGCTCTCCCTGTAGACTCCCTTGATTCACAAATCTCGAGCAACATCACAGTGACCCTCTCAAGACTGGGATCAAAACTCCTCACCACAACGGGGTACATTTTTATGTCGTCCATATCTGTGCTCCCATCTGCAGCAAGGCTGTATGTAGTCAGTATCACTCCTAGCCAATGTTTTTACAGTGGTGGCTGTCTTTGTTCTGGCGCAGCCATACTGTTTGGCTATCTCACTGTCTGGAAACACCTTCCTGGACAGTGGTCCGGCATGGTCTGCGGCACATAATGGCAAGTTATGTTCTACGATGAATGTGGTGAACGTAGTTTCTGCCCCAACTGGTCTCGAATCACTCGCTTGATGGAAAAACAACTGAATTTTAGGGACAGCATCTGCACTGGCCACAATCTTCAAATGTTTTTTGCCCTTCACATGGCGTCAACAGTCTGCAACACACACACACACACACACACACACACACACACACACACACACACACACACACACTTGCTCATAGTTCTCATTTTGACTAGTTAAGTGATAGACATTTTACCATCTGACCCGACTCCAAACATCATGTGCACTGCACCGGACATTTTCATACTGAACAGTGAAAGCAAAAAGTTGCACTTGCTGTCATCATATGTGTGCTTATACAAGCTGATAGCCACAAGTTAACTGCACTGAATTATTTCAATACTTATTTAATTAAAATTAATGAAAAATTATTTTAATATGTATTTAATTAAAATGCTGATAATTTATTTTGTATATTACGATAGGTGTTTTTGTTTTGAAGAATGTAATCATTAAATTGGCTTACAGCACATATGCACATATATATTACCTGCAGCTCCCTGGTGGCTTCTGTCCACATCATAACTGCACACTGTGCAAAATGCATGATGAGGAACTTTAGAGGGTCGGACGCGTGGCCACTGCTCTTCATATTTACTCAAAAACTTCTGGGGGACACGGACCCTCTTCTTTTTGGCAGGTCTGCTGCCCTGTCCCTCCCTGTCTTCGTCTTCCTCATCTGCCATGATAGTGGTTGCAAAACTTGCTGCAAAAGATTTGTTGGCTACATGTTTAAACTGTATAAATAATCACATTCCTCCTTGTATACAGGCCTACTCTATCTGCAATGGATATATATAAAGGCTGCACACACACACACACACACACACACACACACACACACACACACACACACACACAGATGCACCGCTGCCTCTTCTTTCTCTTTTTTCTTTGACAATGCATTGGGGTCATTAGGGGAACATGATGGATAGATTTGCTGAGGAAAAAAACTCGCAAACCTTTGTTTTTCTTTTTTTCACTCAGACTTCGGCTCGAATGTTTCCACAGTGAAAGTAACGTTACGCGTAACGGGTCACATTTACCAAAAGCTGGCAGGTCTGCTGACACACACACACACACACACACACACACACACACACACACACGTATGCACACACACACACACACGCACACAGTTTAGCTTTTTAAGTGCCAACTGCAGTGAGTGGGGAACGGAGGCCGGAGAGGGAGGCAGAGGGCAGGAGGAGGGGAGGAGGAGGCAGGAGGAGGCAGGAGGAGGCAGGAGGAGGCAGGAGGAGGGGGGCGGGGATGTTACGCTATAGGTTCGGCAGACTCGTTATTCTCCGCTTTTCTACAATGATTGGCTGAACTCACGTCCGCAGCTTTTTGCGTAGTTTAGAGGGACGAGTCGTACCAGCGTCTTTCCATGTCAAACTGCATACTTGCTACACAAAATGCGTACAGGTTGGCAGGTCTGTCTTATCTTACCTTATCTTATCACACTTTACCTTATCTTATCTTATTTCACCTTACCTTATCTTATCTCACCTTACCTTATCTTATCACACTTTATCTTATCTTATCTCACCTTACCTTACCTTATCTTACCTTATCTTAGCACACCTTACCTTACCTTGTCTTATCACACCTTACCTATCTTATCTATCTCACCTTACCTTATCTTATCACACTTNTATCTTATCTCACCTTACCTTATCTTATCACACTTTACCTTATCTTATCTGACCTTACCTTATCTCACCTTACCTTATCTTAGCACACCTTACCTTACCTCATCTTATCTTATCTCACCTTGGAGAAGCTCTCGGCAGCGTCCTTCAGCAGATTCAACACTTTGAGCAGCGAGCTCTTCAGCTCGGGGCCAACAGCTGTTGGGACAAAAGCTCAGAGTCAAACAGGACAACATGGTCGCCGCTCAAAGAAGAAGACGCCGTCGGCGGCGCGCAGCTCACCCCACGCCTGAGCTTCGATGATCTTCAGCTGCGTCCTGGCCGCCATCTCGTGGTTCTCCCCGATCTCCCTCCTCATGCTGAAACACAGAGCCACCATGTTGTGCTTCTCGCTGTCTGCAGGGAGGCAGCGCTTGATGTAGTCCAGCAGCGCCGTCTTCAGACTGGAGCTCTGAGCCGGGGACAGGGACAGGGCCGGGGACAGGGACATGGACAGGGCCAGGAACAGGGACAGGGATCAGGGCCGGGAACGGGGATGGGGATGGGGACATGGACAGGGATCAGGATCAGGACTAAAGTCAGGATTAAAATCATGATTAAGATCAACTGTGTGTGTATGTGTGTGTGTGTGTGTGTGTGTGTGTGTGTGTGTGTGTGTCCACCTGTCCTCTGTCCGTCTCCACTTTCTTCCTTAGCAGCATCTCAAATCGATGGTTCTGATGCAGCAGGTCAAAGACGTATGTCATCTCATTATACCTGCCGATACCTGTGAGCAGACGCACCTGCGGACAGACAGACAGGCAGGCAGGAAGACAGGCAGACAGACAGGCAGACAGACAGACAGGCAGACAGGCAGACAGGCAGGAAGACAGGCAGACAGACAGGCAGACAGGCAGGAAGACAGGAAGACAGGCAGACAGGCAGGAAGACAGGCAGACAGACAGACAGGCAGGAAGACAGGCAGACAGACAGACAGGCAGGCAGGAAGACAGGAAGACAGGAAGACAGGCAGACAGACAGGAAGACAGGCAGACAGACAGGCAGACAGGAAGACAGACAGACAGGCAGGAAGACAGGCAGAGAGAGACAGACAGGCAGACAGGAAGACAGGCAGACAGACAGACAGGCAGACAGGCAGGAAGACAGACAGACAGACAGACAGACAGACAGACAGGCAGGAAGACAGGAAGACAGACAGACAGGCAGACAGACAGGAAGACAGGCAGAGAGAGACAGACAGGCAGACAGACAGAAAGGAAGACAGGCAGAGAGACGGACAGACGAAAACTAGAATTGACTTTCTGTCCAACAACCAATCACCAGTGAGCCTAAGCGTCAGTGGGCGGGGCTTACCAGCAGGCTGTAGTGCTCTCCTGGGGCCAGGTAGGCGTGGCTGAGGTGACGGGCGGCCTGGAGCACTCTGACGATGCCTTCCATGTTACAGGTGAGACTGAAGCAGTCATGAGTGACAATCAGCAACTCCACGACTGCAAGACAGCAGAGACACTTTTCATTTCCTGTCCTAAGAGGACCAGAGACGCCTCTGAGCTGACGAAGACGGAGTGTGTGTCTGTCTCTGTCTGTGTCTCTGTGTGTGTCTCTGTCTCTGTGTCTCTCTGTGTGTTTCTGTGTCTCTCTGTGTGTCACTGTGTGTCTCTGTGTCTCTGTCGCTGTGTGTCTCTGTGTCTGTGTCTCTGTGTTTGTGTCTCTCTGTGTCTCTGTGTGTCTTACTGCAGCTCAGGTCTCTCAGTGAGACTCTGTTGATGTCTTCCAGCAGTTTGACTCCCACCAGGTTCGGGTCGTCACACAGTTTGATCAGCTGGACCAGCGAGTCCCGTCCCTCCGCCGGCCTGAAGACCTGCTTCTCTGCTGGTCACACACACACACACACACACACACACACACACACACACACACACACACACACACACTTCAAACCATCTGACAGCAGAGCGTGCGTGTGAGCTCTCTAGCTGAGCTCGAGGACTGTGACCGTGCAGACTGCGGCGTCCTGGACTCACCGGGCGGCAGCTCTTGGGTGGAGGCCAGCAGCGCCTGGACCACAGCGGAGGACACCAGCTCGGCCACGGAGTCCGCAGACAGACCCTGAGCCCCGATGAAGGCCCGAGCCTTCCTGAAGCGCTCCGGCTGCTCCAACAGCAGCAGCTTCTCCAGCACCGAGCGAGGGTCCTCCCTGCAGACCTGACTGAAGGAGCACTGCAGCTCCTGCAGGGGACAGAGGGACAGGACAGATGTAGACGCGTTAGTGAGGCGGGAACCTGCAGAACCTCACAGCCAGAGGAGGAACCTGGTGACGGTACCTTGGACAGCTGGTACAGGCTGAGCACCTGTCTGCAGTAGTTGCTGCCGTGGCGACACTGGTCCACCAGTCTCTGGAGCTGGACAGCCACCTCGTCCTCAGGCAGGGGGGACATCACGAAGGACAGCAGGCTGCTGACGGAGGGAGCTGGAGGAGAGACAGGAGGAGACGGAGCGGACAGTGTGAGCACTGATGTTTAAAGAACATTATTTATGAAATGGGGGGCGAGGACGCTCACAGCTCCTGATGCTCGCCGCCGGCAGACCCTCCGACGCCTCCTCTCCTGCTTCAGGGTTCAGCTCTCCGGAGGCCAGACCTCGGCAGCGCAGCACCACCCACATGTCCGGGTGGTGCAGGCAGAAATAACGGCAGACCCTGCTGGCTTCGTGAATGCTGCCTTCATCGAGTGACTGTCCAATCAGAGCAGCCAGAATGCTCCTCTCCTCTGGACTCAACGTTGGGTCCACATTCAGCTCCTCCTTCTCCTCAGAGGGCCCGGGGAGTCCCTCCAGCCTGAGACGCTCCTCGGTGTTCAGGCCCGATATGCTGGAGAAGGAGAACTCCTCCATGAGCGCTCTGTACGTGTTCATCTCGGGCGTGATGGCGGGCGGCGGCAGGTTGAAAACACTGTCCTTCTCCATGGAGACAGTGAGGACACGCTGCCGGATGCGGCTGATCCACAGCTTCTTCTCCAGGCTCTCCAGCCGGTCCACGGGAGCCGGACTGAGCCGTGACAGCCAGTGAGCGGCGAGGCAGAGCAGCAGGCAGCGGTCCCGGACGGCCAGCAGCTCGGTCTGAGGCTCCGACGCCCCGGACGAGTCCACGGTCCCGCCTTCAGCCTGGGACAGGAAGAAGTGCGAGGCTGATTCTGGATCAGTGCCGTCAGCCTTCAGCTGCTCGTGACACTTCCTCCAGAGACTCACTCGCGTCTCCAACCGTCCCCACTGCCGCTTGGACTTCTGGGAGTTCACCTCCTGGAGAAGCTACATGGAAGACGGACACACGGCAGAAAGCGTCATGAAGTGAACTCACACCGGATTCTTTCATCAGTACGGAACAAGGCTGATCCAGAATCTTCTCAGAGACTCAGGTGGACCATCAGACTCTGATCTGTGAGGACACAGTCAGACGTGTTTGACGAGCATCAGGTCATATGAAACTGCCATAAACAGTCTAAACACTGAACCTTTTCTCTCTAATATATGATGAAATATCACACGTTAGTTTTTCTCCTGCAGGACGTGGACTCGCCTGCAGGTCACTAAACCTCTCAAATGTCCACAAAAGACATCTTTAACGTCTGGGAAGCGGTTCAGAGACCCTCCTCAGCTTTTATGTCAGATTATAAACTGTGTGAAGGGTTGACCTTTGACCTGCAAGTGGCGCCAGAGGGACGTCCCTGCTGCGTCCACAGTGTGACACTGCAGAGGAGACACAGACCTGGCTGAGCAGCAGGTAGTGGACGGACAGACCGGCCAGCTGGGCGACCTGCCGGGCCTGACTGTAGCGCCCCCTGGACTGCAGAGCGTCCACTGCAGCCTGAAACTCCTCCTGCTGGACAGAAGGAGAACTGCACCGCAGCAGCCTGGGAGACAGGCTGACCTCTGACCCCTGCAGCAGCTGACTGAGCTGACTGAGCTTCCTGAAGTCTGGACCTACACACACACACACACACACACACACACACACACACACACACACACACACACACACACACACTTCAAACCATCTGACAGTAAGCAGTCTGTGAAGCCTCTCGGCTGATCTGAGGTCAGACAGAGCGTCAGTTGATAGTAACTGACGATAATCCGACAGACTCTGAACTGATCTGAGGTCAGTTTACAATGTGACAAACTCACCGTTGGATTTGAGGAGCTTGTCGACGTCAGCCAGGAGATGCAGCAGCCGGTGGAGGTCGTACTGAGAGGAGCAGCGCTGCAGCATAGTGAGGAGCAGCACAGAGGCCTGGCTCTCCACCCACTGCAGGGGGAGTCCACCGGAGGGCGCTGGGCCCCCACTCCTCTGCTGCATCAGTGCACAGACAGACAGGAGACACATGAACTGTGGCTTCAAGGCTAAAGGAGAGAGCCCTGCTCCTGCTCCCTCCTCACTGCTCCTGCTCCTAGGCCCTGGTTTCTGCTCCCTGCTCCTGCTTCTGTTCCTGCTCCCTCCCCCCTGCTCCTGTTCCATGCTCCCAGCTCACTGCTCCTTCTCCCCTCCCTGCTCCTTCACCTGTGAGACTCTACCAGGACTTAACGCTGACTTAAAGTGAATTTTGACCCAATGAGTCAAAGACAGAGCAGATTCCTGCAGGTGTCCTTACAGAGACGAGCGTCCTCTGGAAGTCCAGCAGCTTGTCTTTGGCCTCAGAGAAGTTCCTGTAGTCACAACACAACTCAAACATCCTGAGCACCAACACCAGAGGACAGTCCTGAGAGACAAACACAGGAGACGGACATCTGTGTGACTGATTTGTCCTCAAAGTATCGTCTGAATATTGGACGTTCACTCTTCTTCACATTGTTGGTTACAGCTTCTCTCCTGTCAATCAGGAGGTTACTGAGGGACAAGTCTTCATGTCCTCGTCCACTAAAACATGAATAACTGCTTTATAAAGACGGACAAAGAGGCAGTGTGCTCCTGATGTCACTGCTGACCGTCAATATGAAGAGTTTACCGTAGAGACAGGCTGATTAACTTTGACCTTTGACATGTCGGCAGCTGAATAAAGCTGACAAAGAGCAGCCAGAGACACGCTGGACCTGTGAGGACTAGAGTAAAGACTGCAGACAGGAGGGACAGACTGTGAGACACACGTCTGTCCCTCTCGTTTTTACCCGCTGGAAGAGCTCGAATCCTCGGAGGAGGGGCCTGACGTGGCCCCGCCCCAGCAGCGTCCTCCAGATGATTGACAGGTCGTGCAGGGTCCACTCGTGGTGTTGGGGGGCTTCGACCAGGTGGGAGGCGGCTTCAGCGGCTGTGATGTCATCGACAGAGGTCAACACCCACACGCACAGACAGGGCAGCAGCTCCGCCTCCTGTCAATCAAGCAGGTTTGACCACATGAAGGACACCAAGTTCAATTCTTAGGGTCAGTTTTGGTCCCCAGACACTTCCTGTCATCCAATCTGATCTGATCGATTCTTCACGTCACATGACAGACACTTCAGATCACAGACAGACAGACAGACAGACAGACAGACAGACAGACAGACAGACACAGACAGACAGACAGACACAGACACAGACAGACAGACAGACAGACAGAGACAGACAGACAGACAGACAGACAGAGACAGACAGAGACAGACACAAAGACAGACAGACAGACAGACAGACAGACAGACAGAGACAGACAGAGACAGACACACAGACAGACACACAGACAGACAGACAGACAGAGACAGACAGACAGAGACAGACAGAGACAGACACACAGACAGACACACAGACAGACAGACAGACAGAGACAGACAGACAGAGACAGACAGAGACAGACACACAGACAGACACACAGACAGACAGACAGACAGAGACAGACAGACAGACAGACAGACAGACAGAGACAGACAGAGACAGACACACAGACAGACAGACAGAGACAGACAGACAGACAGAGACAGACAGAGACAGACACACAGACAGAGACAGACAGACAGACAGAGATAGACAGAGACAGACACACAGACAGACTGACAGACAGAGACAGACAGGCAGACAGACAGACAGACAGAGACAGACACACAGACAGACAGACAGACAGACAGAGACAGACAGACAGACAGACAGACAGACAGACAGAGACAGACAGACACACAGACAGAGACAGACAGACAGAGACAGACAGACAGACCGAATGACTGAACTTATGGATAAGTTAGACGGACAATTGTAATCAATATTTGTGATCGTAGTATTGATCAGAGTGATCTGATGCACCGTGCAGCTGTGAACGAGTCGCAGGGACCGCTCGGCGTATTTCGTCTTGTTTGTTTTTGTTTACCTGCTGACAGGCGGCCATGACAGCCAGCGTTGGGCAGCGCTGCAACAGCGCCTCCTGCAGCAGGTACCTGCAGGGCGCCGCCTCTTCCTGGCTCTGCAGGAGGACCTGGAACAGCTCCGTGGGGTGCTCCGGGCTCCCGGGGGCGTCCTCGGCCCTCAGAGACCCCGGCCGCCCCGCAGAGCCCCGCCTCCTCCTCTGACTGCACACCTGCAGATCCTGAAAGGCCAGGGTCAGGTGGGCCTGCAGGGCGGGACTAAACTGAGCAGCCAATGACCTCACCTGGAGGAAGAACCAAATATGGTGTGAGGAGGCAGTCTGACGTGACAGATGAGGGAGACGATGCGACAGGTCGATGTTAGCATCCAATGTGACCTCACAAACATCATGAAAATGACCTTAAAGCTGTAAAAGCTCCGCCATGACTGAAACACGCACTCGTCCAACATCGGCACAGGTGCGACAGCTGTGCCGCTGAGGTGTGTGCTCACCTGCTGCGGCGGGAAGTTGTGCAGCTGGACAAACAACAGGAAGTGGATGAACTGTCCGTCATTAGCGCAGTGGGCGGGGTAAACAGAGCTGAGCTTCAGACTGTGGAGCTGACAGAACTGGACAGGTAACGCCCATTCCTGAGCTGCCTCGTAGGATGACCTGAGAGACACACAGAGACATGCAGAGACACGCAGAGACACACAGAGACACGCAGAGACACACAGAGACACGCAGAGACACGCAGAGACACGCAGAGACACACAGAGACACGCAGAGACACGCAGAGAGAGATACACAAATTTATACAAGCTGTGAAACTTTGTTGGACATGAAGGTCCTTGATTGAGCCAACATGCTAACATGAAGCTAGCAGCAGAGAGTCCAGACTGCAGAGGAGTCAAACCTGCTGATGCCTCTCTGCTCCAGGCTGTCTGTCACTGCAGCCTCCAGGTGGCCAATCAGCTGCTCCGCTGCTCCAGGCTCCGCCTCCGCCAGCTTTACACCTTCAGACACCAAAAAGAGACAAATCAGTGTGTTTACCCAGCGTGTGTATGCTGTGCAGCACAGTGTGTGTAGATGTTGTGTTACCCAGTGTGTGCAGGTGCTGTGCAGCACAGTGTGTGTTGTGCTGGTTCCAGTGCTGCAGGACGCTCGTCATGGCTCGGACGTCCACCCTCAGCTTCAGGCTGCAGACTCCCAGCAGCTCACAGAAGCAGACGCTCGCTGACGCCACAGACGGCACACTGAAACACTGCAGGGTCAGCCTGTACACCTGCTGCCAGGTGTGCTGCAGCCTGAAACACACACAGGTTATGAGTGTGGTGCTGCAGAACAGCACTTCCTCTTCTCTTCTGTTCCATTCGTCCGTTCACTGGACCGACCGCCCTGTCCTCGCCTCAGCAGCTCCAGTTAAGCGTGTCATACTCACAGAAGTGCGACGTCGCCGCAGCCGCTCAGCTGCTGGACCAGGAAGGTGGCGTATGCAAATGATGGTCGGCCGTGACGGAGGTAATACAGGAAGTCCAGGTTCTCCACCAGAGCGAACCTGTTGACCAGGTGTGGGCTGGAGAAATGAGGCGGCTCTGACGTTTCTGTGGAGGACAGCGTTCAGTCAGTCTGCAGAGCCTTCAGGAAACATGGCTGAGCTTCACGTGCTGCTGCTGCTGTTACTGAGCTAAACCGGCTAACATGACAAACTAAGAGAACAAGTACACAATCGGCTCTGCACATCAGAGAAAAACAAGTCTGAACACATTCATTAAAGTTATGAAGACAGTGACTCCACAGTCCTGCCAGCGGCACAGAGAGGTTGGACAGGTTGGAAATGCTAATGTTAGCATGCTAACATGCTCACAATGGCAAAGCTAATATGCTGATATTTAGCCAGTATATGTTTACCATGTTCACCATCGTTGTTTAGCATGTTAGCATGCTAATATATGCTAGTTAGCACTATAACAATGTACAGCTGGGGCTGATAGGAATGTCATCAGTTCTGTAGGTATTAATGGACACATGAACATGTTGACCTGATGATGGCGCTGAGGACCAACCGGCTGACAGTCAGCACAGTTAGGCTGCTAACATGACTAAGACGTTTGTTGGAGGGTGCATCTGGGCAGTGAAGGCCGTTTCCTGGATCATTACAGGGCTCATGACCTCACACTGACCTGGTTTTCAGAGCTTACCGGTGGAGTTGAGGGTGTTTGCCGCCTGCCAGCCGAACAGCCTGGACGGGTCCAGAGGATGGAGCGACTGGAAAACACATCGACTCATTAAGGTGCCTTCAAGTGATTAACAACATGCAGAGTCTCCTGCAACAGGCAGGACAGGGACAGCAGGTCCACAGGAGACACTGGGACGCTTTAACATCTCAATGAGGACCACGGCTGACAGCTGTGAATGTACCTGCAGCAGGTGGTAGACAGAGACGTCAGAGGATGAGCTGCTTCCTCGAGGCCCGGTGGGGAACAGGGCCGTCCTCAGTTTGGGGTGGGGGGCCAGCGCCATCTTCAGGAGCTGGGGGTCGACTGTCCTCTCCGACCTGCCCGACCTTTCACCCTGAACCACCACCTGCACACAGGAAGCGCACGGAGGACCATTCACGGGAGGACAAACGGTCTTTTATGTCTCACCCTGAAAGACATCCTAGCTGTGCTTTTCTGGTGAACCAGGTGGGTTCAGAGGTGACGTTTACCTGGTCGATTCCTCCGGGGGCAAACATGACGGCGGCCAGGACCAGCAGACTGTGTCCCTCTAACAGCAGGCTGCTGAGAGACGCCTGGCTGCCCGGCAACAGCACCTGAGCACTGGTTAAACTGGCCTGGAAGACCAGTCCTGGATCTGCAGCAACAGACAGAGAGCCAGCCACATGACGTTCACACGAACAAACATCGAGTGACACGAAAAGGAAATCCAACTGCGGGAACAGAACCAAACGAGCTGAGCTTCATGAAGTGAAGCTGGACTGAATTAGACTCTGCTGAAATAAAAACATGCTGCAGGGACGCTGATGGAGACAAACCATCAATTAATCTTCACTTCAGAGGTGTGACGTCGGTGCTTCTGTGACACTAAATGACCTGAACCATGTTTCAGGAAACGCTGATCGTTCTAAGGACGCACTCGGTCCTGCAGTACCTGACAGATCTCTGGTGATCTCCTGGATCTTCACCAGCATCTCAAACCAGGGCTGGCTCTCAGACAGGCTCTGATTGGTCAGGAGGGGACAGTTTCTGGGTGTCAGCCTGTGGAGGACGGACACAGAGCTCTTCAGCAGCTCATGAACTTCGCTGATGTTTCAGTGAAGCAGTGAAGGTCAAACTGAAATACAGGCAAAGAAAAGAATTCATGTCCTCACCTGAAGTGCTCCAGGTAGGCGTAGAGCAGGTACTGCAGGCTGTGGTCCAGGCAGAAGGCGACGAAGAGGCTGTGGAGGTCGAGGCCGAGCGGGGAGCGGTACTGAAGGACGGGTAGAGATGAAGCCATGACTCCTCCACCCTGAGCCAGACGCCACAACAGCTGCTCCAAGTCTGCCAGCTCCTCCGGGATGAAGAGACGTCTCCTGGAAGACAAACAGGAGGAATCTGAGCATCTGCGCATGTGACAGCCCATAATGTCAGAGAGCAGAATCCTCTGATCTTTACTGGGTTTCCTACCAACACAACCACTCAGATTACAAAAGTGCATGTCCTGATTGGACAGTTTTTGATCATTTCAGGTCTTTAAGAGCAAAAGCTGGTGAAGCTCTGACAGCAGCAGAGGCAGAACCTGAGAGAGCACGTTGTTTTGGACAGTCGTACAGACCAGAGGGGGTAGTGGACAGTGAAGGACGTGATGCTGCAGAAGGTCAACATAAGGTTAGAGCCTCTAATGTGGGAAAGCACACGAGTACGTGCGGAACAATGAGGATCCAATGTGAGAACACGTTAACTCTCATCTTATTTCTCAGCTGTTTCAACTGTTTTTTTTATCAGAAACCAAACAGGTGAACGTGGTGGCTGCACCTGGCCAGCTGGTCCAGGATGTCCTCCCTCATGTAGGTGCTGCACACTGTGTTGTTGTTGACCAGCTCTGGGGTCAACTCAGGCCACCGGGAGGCGCTGGAGGTCTCCTTGTTCCGGTCGATCCAGTCGACCACCCGGCGGCGGTCATGCAGGGCGGTCAGGTAACGCCACAGCACCGCCGGGTCGCAGGAACTCAACTCTATGAACCAAAGACACAGAGAGACAGAAAGACAGACAGTTTAAGGACACAAAATGAATTCAGACTTTGAGGAACCACTGAGGGACCGGAGCGACGCTCAGTCTTATACCTGTGTGCTGGAGTCTGGACAGGAGCACGGCGGTCTGGCAGCTCTGGTCCCAGTTCCTCACCCAGTCCAGTCGGAGGTTCCTCCACAGCCCCCCACCCTCCTCAGACCTCCTCTGTCCCACCAGCTCCTCCAAAACCTCCTCACCACCACCTGCCTCCCTGCAGACTATCTGAACCACCCTGAGAAGGAGGAGGAGGGACAGGTGAGCCAAATGTTAGAGAGGTTCACGTTCAGTCTGACACAGAGTTTATTAAGCTAACAGGTGTGCTGAGCGCAGCGTCGTCACCTGTGTGACGTGGCGTCAGCAGGGCGGCGGGATGCAGGCAGCAGTCCCAGCTTCTCCATCTCCCTCATGAACGCCACGCTCTCCATCTCTTCCTCTGGAAAATAACTTTGCCCTGACAGCTCCTCCACCTGATCAATCCAACCAATCACAGGCCTCAAAGACGTGTAAAGATGACATACAGGACTGCTCACAGATTAAAAAGAAACGCCGTCATGGAGGACGCCGTTGGTGGTTTCACTGTTAACTCACCACGAACTCTCGGAGGTCGTTGTCGTCGGTGTAGAGGCAGATACTGTGGAGCTGCTTCTTCACACCAAAACCCTGANCGTGATTTCGTGGCGTGATTTCGTGGCGTGTGTGCGTACTGTCCCTCAGCCTGGAGCCTTCCGGCTGGTCGGCAGCAACGTTCAGGACGTTCTCTTTGCTCTTCAGGTAGAAGTCCACTGTGTCCAGCTGCCGGTTCTTCAGTCCTGCCTGGAAAACAAACCAGGACTTCAGCACACTCGTCCTCAGTGGCAGAGGACACCTGTGACCTGTCAGGACAGGTGAGCCTGGCCTCCTACCTGCAGGGCGTGAATGGGGATGGAGCAGCGCCCCCAGCTGTTCAGGTGACACACTGCATCTACAGTCGCTGCACTGCCAAACAACATCAACCTGCTGAGCAAGTCCTGCTGAGACACTGAGAACAAGACCTGGAATACACCAGCCTCTGCAGACAGACAGACAGAGACAGAGAGACAGACAGAGAGACAGACAGAGAGAGAGAGACAGACAGACAGACAGACAGAGACAGAGACAGAGAGACAGACAGAGAGACAGAGAGACAGACAGAGAGAGAGAGAC
Organism: Chaetodon trifasciatus; assembly: GCA_037975065.1. NCBI lineage: Eukaryota > Metazoa > Chordata > Actinopteri > Chaetodontiformes > Chaetodontidae > Chaetodon > Chaetodon trifasciatus. The sequence continues at coordinate 366,224 of JBBMOE010000030.1, forward strand.
AGACAGAGAGAGAGAGACAGACAGACAGACAGAGACAGACAGAGAGAGAGAGACAGACAGACAGAGAGAGAGAGACAGAGAGACAGACAGAGAGACAGACAGAGAGAGAGAGACAGACAGACAGACAGAGACAGAGAGACAGACAGAGAGACAGACAGAGAGAGAGAGACAGACAGAGAGACAGACAGAGACAGAGAGACAGACAGAGAGACAGACAGAGAGAGAGAGAGAGAGACAGACAGAGAGAGAGACAGACAGACAGACAGACAGACAGAGAGAGAGAGACAGACAGACAGACAGAGACAGACAGACAGAGACAGACAGTTATTAATATAATGATTCTCAGACAGGCAGCGTCTGTGCTGTCTGTGCTTCACTCACTCTTCAGCAGCAGTCTGTGCTGTCTGTGCTTCACTCACTCTTCAGCAGCAGTCTGTGCTGTCTCTCTCCACAGCGCTGGACAGGAGCCGCCTCGCCCTCGGCCCGGTGGTAGCTCACGCTCCCGGACTCCAAATCCCATAAGGCCACGGTGGTCTGTCTGTTGCCAGGGGAGACGAAGGTCAACTGGGCGGTGAACTCGGACACGGCAAGCAGGGATGGAGAGGACGACTCGGGGACAGACAGAGTAACGGTCGCCCCGCCGCGAGGCACTCTGCTGCGGCCCGACGATGGAGCCTGGTGGGTCTGCAGGTGGAGGAGCGAGGAGGACCAGGAGGAGGAGGAGGAGGGAGCCGGAGCCTGCTGAGCTCTGCTGTACATAGAGGCCAGACGAGCTTCCCAGGAGCTGCGGGGAGTGAAAGGTCAGAGGTGACGATTCAGGACTGACAGTCATGTGAGCATCAACCGTTCGTTAGTCTGAAACATCATTTCATCATTTCCCCAGAGGAAACTGTCTAATGTCAACCAGACATCTTCCTCTGGGAAACTGTGAAAGGGCCACGGGGGAATATTTCACGGACACCTGCGAGTTTAAAACAGGTCCGACTGCTTCTCTCAGAAGATCTTTGTATGGGAGTCAATGAGGAGCAGAGACAGACGTGGCCGCACTTAGAGGCCGCTAATTCAAATTCTGTAAGTCTCTCTGATTTTTCGAGCACATTGTGAGAGACAGCACAAATTTGTCTACAAATGTGGAAAAAATCTTGCGTCTAGAGCGTAAATTGTGGCCGGGAGGAGGGTGGAAAGAGAAAAAATCTGGAGTTTTTTTCAGCTCTCTGCCACTCTGGCAGTTGGTCTGCTCCACTCTGACGCGAACATTCCGTGCAATACACACCCATTATAATCTCAAAATATCTCCAACAACGATCATGGTCAATGAACAGCGATTGATCAAAAACTATACGACCTATCAAAACGTGGAATACCACACCAATACACAAGACTTGTGTCTACATTTTAAAGTTCAAATGGAGTCTCTAGGGCAAAGTATGCCGGAGCAGTAGGCAGTAGAAAAAGTGCGATTTTTTGTCGTTTTTTTGACCTCCTCCCATTCATTCCTTATGGGAAAGTCACCACAGTTTTTGATAGACTGTGATGACTCTCCCTGCTCACTGCAGCGAGCAGTGCTCGTGTGATTGCACCGTGGCCCTCATAATGTCGTCGATAAAGAAGGTGAACGAGTTCAGTCTAAAAGAAGCTCATTCAGTCTAAACCTAAAAGACCATCAGTGAATCAATAACGGACCAATCCTCCAGGAGGACTATGGAGTGATCAATAGTGCAGTTATTGATCCGAGCTGAAGGGGGACCTCAGCCAGACCCGGTCCCGCGGGTCTCTCTGGTCAGCGGTTTACCGGTCAGCGCTGAAGGTGCAGCCAAGCAAGGACAGACTGGAGCCGGAGCTCCACAGGCCGTCCTGGTCCCTCAGCTGCTGGGGCCGGAGGGGGGGCCGAGAGGGGGGCGCGGCACACAGCAGGTGGTCCGGATACGTCCTGAGAGACGGAAATATCAATGTAAAGTTTGACTGCTGTCTCTGAGCAGAGGACGGACAGCGTGTCTCTGCTGCTGTGCAGGACTCAGCTGAAGACCAGAGACACACGCCGCTGCCATCAGGGTCAAAGCCGTGCGTCCTCACTCTGACATGAGACAAAACAGAAGCACTGCACCTGAAGTAGTGGTCCAGGTCGACGGCGACGGCGGCGCCATTCTGAGCGACCGCTACGACTGTGCTGAGATCAGCTGACACCTGGAGGAGGCAGAAGGGGGAAGAGGAGGAGAAGGAGGAAGACGAGACGAGGTCATCGCCCGGCAGACCAGAGCTCAGGTACGCAGGGAGGCGGATGCTGGCCAGCGGGCTGCCGTCAGACACCTGATACACGGCTGGAGGAGCAGTTAAAGGAGACGCTGCAAACAGAGCCACAACCAGGTTCAGCTCAAGGTCCTCCTCACTGCTCCTCCTCCATCCGCTGAGGAGGAGCAGTGAGGAGGACTGAAAGCTCAGGAAAAGGAACTTTCTCAGGCTGAGAGTTTCCATTCCTCAGGTTTGGCTTTAGCTTTGTTGGCATCACATTAGCTTCTGAGTGAACACAGCAGCGTTCGTTTCGCTTCGACCATCAGAATCTTTTCACATGAGGATACAGACGAGTCCGGCGGAGCTGAGGACGAACAGCGTCTCTCTGCAGACGCAGTGGTGGACGGCGGTTTGTCCGTCCCTGTCGGTCAGCTGGATGTTGAAGCAAGACAACGTCTGCGGCTCCTCCTCCGTCTGCTGCCACTGCAGCTGCAACAGCCAATCACAGTTCAGCAGCACGCAGCAGCGTCCAGCAGCAAACGACAACACGCGAACCGACCGCAGCTCACACACACCTGAAGACAAGAAGACATTAATGAGACGGATGGACATGAGTGTCAACAATCAGACAGTGTCAGACATGTGTGGCTGCACATGAAGATGACGATGAAGACGATGATGGTGGTGGTCATGTCACTCACTGTGGTCCTGCTCTCTGATGGTCTTGAGGACGCGATCTGCAGGACATTCACAGACAGAGTGCAGAGACACGGACGCTGGACGTTCTGCCTCCACCTCCAGCAGCTTCAGGTCACTCTGAGCTCCAACGGCCAGTAGTCTGAAGCTGCTGGTCCCTCGGCTGTGGACGGTCACGTCCTCCCAGGAGAAGCTGGAAATAGGACAACATATTGACTGTTGAGACACAGCTGGACGTCTAAATATCACTGGACGAACATTTCCTTTCTCAAAGCAAGAAAAAAGCCCTCTGATGTCCACAGAAATGTTCTTGATGGACATTTTGTCCATATTCCCTAAACTACATGATTATTGGAGATGAGTGGACAATGAAAGTGGTCTTTGGTCGGACGTGTGTGTCCTTCATTGACTGTCCTCATTAGTTTAGTTCATTCTGTAAAGTGAAGACTTTATTTTTGGGAAAATTCTTTGAAACGCTTCACATTTTTTCATTCTGTTTTAACTTTATTTAAAGGACCGCACAGACCAAAACACAGATCGATAAAGTGATCGATCATCTGGCGTCAGATGTGGTGAGTGACAGTCAAAAGGAGGACGAGGTAAACCCGCAGTAATCACGAGTGACTCATATTAAATATATATATGTATATTCAAATACTGGCAATTTGATGTCTTTGGGTTGACAAACTGGGCTCTTCAAACAGGAAGTGGACACAGACTGTGGACTCACTCCGTGAACCAGCCGTCCGCTGCGGCCGGAGGAGCCTCTCTGTCCGCCGGGTCCCACACCACCAACCGCCCCCGGACCTCCAGACATCCGAGCAGAGAACCTCCAGGAGCCAGTTCAGCCTTCTGGATGCCCGCTACCTCTCCACAGTGCTGGTTCTCCGGGATCACCAGCACCTCCGTGGAGGTCTCGTGCGGCCGCTGAGCCGCGTCCAACATGTTGACACGTGACACGGAGAACTTCTTACTCAACTCAAGAGTTCGTTAACGAGACATTTTTCATGAAAACGGTTCATTTAACGCCTCCAACAGCGACTTCAACAACAAACCAAAACCTGGAGCTTGTTCCGGGTAGTCACATGCTCCGTCTTCACTTGTCAGCTGACCAAGTATGACCAATAGAGAAACGGCACAAAAGTCGACTTAATCGAAAGACGAACGTTGGTGAGAAATCGTTCTTCTTTTTTTTTCTTCATCAATGAAAGTAAATCCGGCAACTAAAGCATATTTCCTCTGTTTTCTAGCAATGTAACCAGTAAATTAAGACAATTAAACCTTATAAAAATAAAGCTGTAGTATTTTTTTGTCTTCTTTTGTGTTGGTTTTACTTGGCCCTGTAATCGGCTGGCGACAGGGGGTACCGCGCCTCTCGCCCGTTGACAGCTGGGATGCCGAGGGACCGGCAACCCCAGAGGGGATAGTCGGGGCATAGAAAATGGATGGATGGATGGATGGATGGATGGATGGATGGATGGTTTTACTTGGTTGGTTTCGTTACTTCTTATTTCTCCTACTTTTACTAACTCCTGTAAGTTATGTTTTAGTCTGCCTGTCAGTGTGCTCTCACAATGCACATTGCACATAAACTTACATAAAGTCTGTTCTTTTTATGTTCAAGAGAACAGATAGATTATATTATAATTGTGAGGTCTACTAAAAAGTGCAGTTTTTCGAATTTTGACTTTTTGCTTATAAACAACTTCAAAACTCAAACTTAGTTCACTTCAAATTAGTTTATATATCTCTGTAATGATAAATCATATTCCATCGCAATCAATTAATTAAAGCAAAAATAAATTAATGAATTCATATCAAACAACACGTAATAGAAGCGATAACCCGCGTCATCGATTCTTCTATCGATTGCTTTTCTCTAATACCAAAATACGGGAAGCGGAAGCAATACACTGCGCTCATTGGCTGTAGCTGAGCCTGCTGATCTCTATACGATGAGACGTTCACGGTGTTCACTGTTCCTCGTTGCTGGTCGCGCTCACGGAGATAGAGATCTGCTAACAGTGTTTTCCTGTCAAAGTCACCGCCGTCCGCTTTATTATGGCGCTTTCTAAAATATGGAAATAGTGTTCAGCCTTTTGTCTTTAACTGTCACCAAGGTTTTACAGTTTTCTGGACTTGTTGACAACAGGGATGTCCTGAGGACGAAAAAGATGGAGGACAAAGCGTTAGAAGTGTACGGTGAGGGAGCAGGCCTGTTGGTGAACTGTGGAGGTCCTAAACACTTTCGTGTTATTTGATGAGACTTAAATTCAGGCTCGTAAAAAACCTCAAGCGGGTTCTTGTATGCTGGCGAAGGTTCACCAGACTCTACTGCAAAATTACCTGAAAATGTGCGTCCGCAGAGCAGAGCCAGCGCGCGACCTAAAGTCAGAGTTTGAGATAGAGCTCAGCAAACTGACAGCAAACCGACACCAACCGACAGCAAACTGACACCAACTGACAGCAAACCGACACCAACTGACATCAAACTGACACCAACTGACAGCAAACTGACACCAACTGACAGCAAACCGACACCAACTGACACAAACTGACACCAACTGACAGCAAACCGACACCAACTGACAGCAAACCGACACCAACTGACAGCAAACCGACACCAACTGACATCAAACCGACACCAATTGACAGCAAACTGACACCAACTGACAGCAAACCGACACCAACTGACAGCAAACCGACACGTGACGTGTATCTCTGACGTGTCTGTGATGATCGTGGGAGAAGTTTATCAAGCAGCTAACTGTTACTGTAGTTCTGACATGAAGGCAAAGTTAAATCGGTGATTTCTTGAATGGAGTTTGGTGTGGTTGCAGTGACAGGCACATACTGGGACCAGTACTGGTCCAGAGCCGGAATTCTTTCTCTGCTGTAGATAAATGATGGTGTCAGAGGACAGTAGTCCATGCTGTTCGTCTCCTGTCTTGTCATCTCAGGGACAACTGAAACAGATATTCAGTGAAACGCTTTCGCATCAAGCTCTGCTGGAGAGGAAGCAGCTTGAACCGTGTTAGTTTGGTTTGATGCAATTAAAGAGTCAATAATGTGGGAGTTGAGAGCAATCCCTCCATTACTGGTTCATCGTCAGTGTGTTCATCTAAATTACAAGAAAGAAGTGAAATGTCATCATGCAGCGCAGACACCGAGTGTCTCTGGTTCGTTTAAATCATAGAGGCGAGAAAAGACGTTTTTTTCTGCAGATGTTCTTTTAAAGTTGCTTCCATCTTTTAATGTTTCTGGGTTCTGCTGCTCCTTCCTGTCCAGTTTCTGCTTTAATGTTGCTTTCACCAAACAAAGACACGTCCTGTTTCCTGTCAGATGTGATCCGATCCATCCGAGACCCCGAGAAGCCCAACACGCTGGAGGAGCTGGACGTGGTGACGGAGAAGTGTGTGGAGGTCCAGGAGCTCGGGGAGGACGAGTTCCTCATCATTATCAAGTTCTCTCCCACCGTCCCTCACTGCTCTCTGGCCACCCTGATCGGTGAGTCTCGCCGCCGATGACGCGGCGGATGTGAAGCAGATTAAAAATGGCCGACTCACCGGGCGTCCGCTGACGCTCTCTGTCCGTGTTTGAGAGGTTCAGGTGTCAGCAGAGACGTCGGCCTGCTCTCACGCTGCGTTCGGGGTTCACTGCAGAGAAAACACGTCATTATTCTGAGTTTTCTTAATCTGAGATTAAGACTAAGATCGAGAGGAGGTGGTCTGGACCGAGTCCCAAACCCAGAGAGGACAGACTCTCACAGGACGGACATGAAACTCTGTTTACCATTTGTTCACAGACTGAATCAGATTCAGGAGTCTGTTCGCTGTCAGGCACTGATTGGACGTCAGTCTGTTAGCTGTCAGGCACTGATTGGAAGAAGGCAGTTTGAAGTTTGAGGAACAAATAGTTTCTGTCTGTCCTCTGCTGGTGTCTGTCTGTCCTCTGTCTCTCCTCTGCTGGTTTCTGTCTGTCCTCTGTTTGTCCCCTGCTGGTGTCTGTCTGTCCCCTGCTGGTTTCTGTCTTTCCTCTACTGGTTTCTGTATGTCCCTTGCTGGTGTCTGTCTGTCCTCTGTCTCTCCTCTGCTGGTTTCTGTCTGTCCTCTGTCTGTCCCCTGCTGGTTTCTGTCTGTCCTCTGTCTGTCCTCTGCTGGTTTCTGTCTGTCCTCTGCTGGTGTCTGTCTGTCCTCTGTCTGTCCTCTGCTGGTGTATGTCTGTCCTCTGCCGGTTTCTGTCTGTCCTCTCTTTTCTTTGTCTCTTTTGCTGAATTGTTGTCTCTGTGTCTCACAGTGATGTCTCGTGTGTCTGCAGGTCTGTGCTTACAGGTGAAGCTGCAGCGATGTCTGCCGTTCAAACACAAGGTGAGTAGCAGAGCCGTGATTGGCTGAAGGGTGTCTCAATGCACTTTGTAACGCTCACATCCTGAAGCGTCTCCAGACCAGGACCGTCCGCGTCTCTGCGCGGCCCAGTCCACTTCTTCCACATCACACTTAGGAACGGTGTCTTTATGGACCGCTTTGGGGACATCAAGTAGAAACAGGAAAGAGACGGAGACAAAAGACGAAGCTGGACGAACGTCTGCAGTATGAAACTAAGAGGCCCAGACCAGGAGAGGAGACCTGGACCAGCCCGGGTCCAGACCAGGCTGTGTTCGAGCTGTGTCCTCTGACCAATGAGCAACTTTCACGCTGTCTCCAGATCAGACCTGAGCTGCATGTGTCCCTGTCCTCTGCTGGTCCACACCTGTTCCGAGTGAAATATGCTTGACTTTGTCCTGAAGGTCTGAAAGGACCCTGTCCTCTAACATCAGTGTCTCTCTTTGTCTTCTCAGCTGGAGATCTACATTTCAGAGGGAACCCACTCCACTGAGGAAGACAGTAAGTGTGCTTCATCGTCTCAGCTCGAGCCGCGTGGATGTTCTGCGCGTCCACCAGAAACATGGAGGACAGCGTCGCACTGTGGAGGAGTCTGATAAATTCAGTTCTGAGGAAAGCGAAGTGTTCGCAGGGAGCGCTCAGAAAGGCAGAGGAAGGCTCCTATTGGCTGACAGGGCTGACCGCCAGCAACTGATCAGCCAATGAAAAGAGCGGCAGGAAGGAAGTGGCGGACGTTTAGCCGTTAGCTCCCCACCTCGTCTGAGAAAGGCAAAGGCAGTTAGAGAGGCGGTTAGCGTGTTAGCGTGCTAAAATGAGCTACTTAGTGCAGCTGAGGCTGATGGGATATCTGTCGCTGTCCTGTTCGTCTGCAGTCAACAAGCAGATCAACGATAAGGAGCGAGTGGCGGCCGCCATGGAGAACCCCAACCTCAGGGAGATCGTGGAGCAGTGCGTCACCGAGCCTGACGACTGACGGAGGAGGCCCCGCCCACCTGAGGCAGACACCTGTGTGTGTGTGTGTGTGTGTGTGTGTGTGTGTGTGTGTGTGTGTGTGTGTGTGTGTGTGAGTGTGTGNGCAGGAATACGAACTGCAGAGACACAGCGGATCAGGTGACAGGTGGACGGCCAATGACAGGATGTGAAGCCACAGGCAGGTAAAAGGTGTGAAACCTGAACGTCTCTCCTCGACTTCAGTCTGTTTTTGTCTCTTTTGAATCGGCTGTGTTTTCGTATTCTGCTCGATGACCTGAAGGACACTCAGGTAACAGACAAAGACATTTTTCAGGGCGTCTCTCAGACAGCAGACCGTGAGTCGTCCATCAGGCTTCCTGCATCTCACTTATTTTGGAGGAAAAGATGTGATTTGATTTCTGCGTTAAGTTTGAAGCTACGGCCAGCTAGCAGCTAACTTAGCTTAGCATAAAGACTGGAGTCAAGGACATATCTGGACGTACCTGTCTCTTCAGCTGCTGAATGTGGGTCTCTGACTGAGTCTGTCTGCTGTTTGCTGCTCAGCAGGAAGTGAGCCGACGCTCCATCACAGCTGTTTGATGAAAACAGCTGCTGGACACGGCGAGACTGAACCAAACTCAGAGCATCAGAAGGAAACTGGAAGAGGCCATTTGACTGATTTTTCACAGAAAAGCAACACGAGGCTGACCTCGGTGCTCTCAGCCTGGAGACATGTCTCTCTGTGGACCCGTTTGATCCCAGAGCTGAAGCTCAAACACACACACACACACACACACACACACACACACACACACACACACACACACGGTGGCTCTGAACACGCTAAGCTCTCCAGCTGGTTGTGTGTTCGGTTCATGTAGAGCCGCTCGGCACGCTGCTTCAGCAGGATGACTCTGCATCATCATCGCTGCTTTGGTTTGGGTCTGATCACGACCTGCGTGGACAGGAGGACAAACTTCAGTCCAGCTGCTGCGTCACACGAAGAAGTCCACGGCAGCACGTCCAGACGAGCGACGTCCAGTCCTCCAGACATTTATCTGACCAGAGCGAGCGGTGCTTGAAGGCAGCTGTTCGCTTCTTTAATCCACAGCAGAACATCAAATGTCAGTGAAATGTCATCTGTGGACAACACACACACGCACACACACACACACACACACACAGGTGTGAATATTAATTATTAACCAGCTGTCTGCTGCTGATCTTTGCTCAGATCCTTCAGCACAGTTCCTCATCTTGCATTCGCTCCTCTCACATCATCATCATCATCATCATCATCATCATCATCATCATCATCATCATCATCAGACTCTTTATTCCCGTGTTTGAACATCATGACGGCGTCTGCATGAGGTGAACGAAGGCTCAGTCCTGTGGGCTCCTCAGAGGCTCAGCGGTCCTCCTCCTCCTCCCAGTTGCAGTGTGGGTCGCTGAGTGGCTCCAGGATCAGTCCATTGTTGGACAGCCTGAAGTCTTGGAGTTATTTGAGAGAATTCTCCTTTTCAAACATCTTTTCCCAGCATTCCCTGCAGCTCCTGGTCCACCATGCTGCCCTGCTTTCAGTCTCACGTGGTTTAAAGGCTCTGTCAACACAGGACCACATCCAGGACCTTCTGGAAGATTCCCAGCTGGTCACACAGAGGACATCTTAAACTGGAGTTTAGCTTCTCGCTCTGTTGCTCCTCTTCATCAGAGCACTGCAGGCGTCTCCGACACCTCCTACAGATCTGAGAACAGACACCTGAGCTGTTCTCTGATTTAGTCCCCGCCTGAAGGCAGACGTCCTCCCTGTCTCACCATGAGAACATCCTCCATTAGACCAACTGCAGAGAGAAATGAGAGCAGACGCGGCCTTCCAGGTCCTCATTAAACCCTAAAAACTCATCTGGATGGAGCTTTCCCCCTCCACCCTCCACTAACCTCCGCTTGTTTTCTGTCGGTGGTGTTAGAGGAATTCAGTCTCACGTGTTTGATCCAGAAAAGCCACCATCAGAATGAACACAGTCATCATGTAACTCAGCAGCTTCACCCTCTGCATCAGCACAATAACACCGCACAGAGCATCGTGTGCACAGAAGGACACCTGACGTCCACGGCGAGGGAATGAAGGTGGAAAGCACATGAAGGGAGAGGAAACAGCTGTCCATCACTGAGAGGCACGAGGGCGTCACAGAAAGTCAGGGAAGAGCTTTTACCTGAAGGATGGTGTCGCTGCAGGAAGGTTGATGACTGTCACAGAAACAGAAGTCATTTGTGATAACCAGTCTTCAGTCTCCTGAAGTGTAATGTAACATATTCAATGTGTAACGAACAGCTGGAGCGGCGACACGGCTGATGTGATTACACACAAGGAGCCTGAATGTGAATAATCAGGATTTAATCAGCTGTAAAAGCATCAGTGACATGAGGACAGAGCGGCGTGAGACGACAGGGACGTTAAGTCCTCTGAGTCCAACAAACAGACCGAGGATCTGCAGGGAGACACGGGAACATCACGACGACATGAACACGAAGAGAGAGAGGAGGCGAGCGGAGGTTCATCCTCAGGAGAACCAGAAATGTCTGAGCGGAGGTTGTTTTAAACATCTGTCTGTCTGTGTCTGTGTCTGTTGTGTTAAAACCTGGTGTCTGTCTGTGTCTGTCTGTCTGTGTCTGTCTGTGTCTGTGTCTGTTGTGTTAAACCTGGTGTCTGTCTGTGTCTGTCTGTCTGTGTCTGTCTGTCTGTGTCTGTCTGTGTCTGTGTCTGTGTCTGTGTCTGTCTGTCTGTGTCTGTCTGTGTCTGTCTGTGTCTGTGTCTGTCTGTGTCTGTCTGTCTGTGTCTGTCTGTGTCTGTGTCTGTCTGTGTCTGTGTCTGTTGTGTTAAACCTGGTGTCTGTCTGTGTCTGTCTGTGTCTGTATGTGTCTGTCTGTCTGTGTCTGTGTCTGTCTGTGTCTGTCTGTCTGTGTCTGTATGTGTCTGTCTGTCTGTCTGTGTCTGTCTGTGTCTGTGTCTGTCTGTGTCTGTCTGTGTCTGTCTGTCTGTGTCTGTGTCTGTCTGTGTCTGTCTGTGTCTGTGTCTGTCTGTCTGTCTGTCTGTGTCTGTCTGTGTCTGTCTGTGTCTGTGTCTGTCTGTGTCTGTCTGTGTCTGTCTGTCTGTCTGTGTCTGTCTGTGTCTGTCTGTCTGTGTCTGTCTGTGTCTGTGTCTGTCTGTCTGTGTCTGTCTGTGTCTGTCTGTGTCTGTCTGTCTGTCTGTGTCTGTCTGTCTGTGTCTGTCTGTGTCTGTCTGTCTGTCTGTGTCTGTCTGTGTTTGGATGTTTCATCACTGCAGACAGCACAGAGGAGCTGGCTTTTTGCCGTCGCCATGGAAACCTGTTATTGCAGTGGAACATGCTGGAAGCTCGTTAAATCGATGATCTGGACGTCTTCTTCATGTGGAGGCTTCTGACTACTGGAGAGGCTGAAATAGCACCAATTTCACTGTGAATTAAGCCTGAAACCAGGTTTTATCCTCAAAAGGGTTTTTGTTCCCCGTTGTTCATCTCAACACTCTTGACTCCTTCATCATCATCATCATCATCATCATCATCATCATCATCATCATCATCATCATCATCATCATCATCACCTCAGTCCGTCCTTTAAATGTTAATCATGAGAGGCAGCAGCTGCTTGTTGTTTTTCAGACTTTGACTTTGACTTTATTTGTGATTTGAGAAGCTGCCGCCCTTTAAAACTACAGCAAAGTGCTCGTTCCCATGTTCTCCTGCTCAGGCTCCACCTGGCTCCTCCATCAGGCTCCTCCATCAGGCTCCTGCTGCTCCTCTAATTAAACGACGTTTAGCCTTTTAATCTTCCTGCTGCTTCAGAAAATGGACCTCATGGTCAACAGATTACTTACTGACTGTGAAGGTAGAGTCCTGCCAGTTCTCTGTCAGTCAGATGAGGGTCTGCACGACCTTCTCCAGCAGGGCCTGCATTCATCCAATCACCAAAAAGAAATAGATATTTACATACTTTTAACAATTCCGTTTATTATGAGTGTTGACCCGTTGACCTTTGCTAAAGATGCTAATGCTACAGATGAGGAGGGTCCAGGGTGTGACCTCATGGACCACCACGTGCTTTAGAAGCACTGAAGGATCAAACATTGTGTTGTTTGGAGCATAAAAGATGATTTTGAAGGGAAAGGATGAAGAAATGAAGTTATAAAAACTGAAAACACGACATTATTGTTACACTGTGTGTCGCTGTGTGTGTGTGTGTGTGTGTGTGTGTGTGTGTGTGTGTGTGTGTGTGTGTGTGTGTGTGTGAGCGCTCAGCTGCAGATCTTCATCCCGTCTATGAGGGTGATGAACGCAGCTGTTAACAGGAAAGTCAACGGCCTGCAGCTCTTTCAGTCCTCCTGACATGTTTTCTAGCTTTGTCACTTCTTCTCTGTAAAACATTTTGAAACATGAGTGAAGCGCTGCCTTAAAATTCTAAGTTAAGTGAAAAAAAAATGTCATCTTGATGAAATGTTCCTTGTTGTGTAAACATCTGCGTTAGTTCTGGTCAGTTGTGTAAACCTTTGGTTTCAGTTAAGTTGACCTGGATTTATTGATTGATTGAGGGTCGTTATTTGAATTGCAAATTTATTTTAGCTTAATTAAAAGTGTTAGGTCATTTGGGTTAGGAAAAAGTAAAGTATGTTAACGTAGACGACGGCCTCCCAACATCCCTGCGGCCTCCAGGTTGTGTCCAAAAAGGGGGATGGGAGGGACGGAGCACGTGTTGTCGACACGCAGGCGCCCATAATGCATTTCAAGTCACAAAAACGTGAGGATGCAGGTGTTGTAATCCCGGCTCTGTCTCCAAAGTCACGGTGACGCACATTACTGATTCAGTTGGACCTGGATTTTCAATTTAGCATTTGTTTTGTAGCGGAGACGTTTCTAACTAGTAATTTCATGTTATCATAACAACCTCAGTAATCATTTGTGCCACTGACGGAGGACAATATGTTCAAATTACAAACAGGCAAAATCAATTTTACAGTGTTGGTGTGAAAATAATTAGCCACCAGACGTCTGAACCAAGCCACGGGCCTCTTCTTCTTCTTCTTCTTCTTCTTCTTCTTCTTCTTCTTCTTCTTCTTCTTCTTCTTCTTCTTCTTCTTCTCCACCTGCTGAGGACTTCACACGGCTCTGCATTCATTAAATGCTTCTCTGCTTCGCACCTGAAGGAGGACAGCTGGGTCTGGACCTGCTTCCTGCTTTCTGTTTGTGATCTTTTCAGTAGAGAAACACAAAAGTGGAGCTTTGTGTCGGCTCGCCCGCCGTCTTCCTCCTACACTTCATCACACTTAAACAGCCTTTTAGCTTCCAGCCTGTTTGCTCTCGTCTGTTGATGCTAACACTTTTTTTACTTACTAATCAAAGACAGCAGCAGAAAAAGTCTGGACGCACCTTCTCATCCGAGGCTTTGCTTTGTGTGCAGTTTCTTCTTCCTGGCGTCTTTGCACACGTCTGTCCAGGATTTAAGGTTTAAAGGCTGAGCATCACAGACCTCATCACTGGCAGCCATGTCAGACACACGGAGACAGAGGAGGACAAACCGCGTGGTTTCTGCCATGACGGCTGTGTGGCGCCATCGCTTCCTCGCTTCCTGCTGCATGAGCGTTCAGAGACAACGGGAGAAAAAACAGAGAAACGCTGGTTTAATGTGAACAAATGACAAAGATTTTCTGTGTGCAGCATCGAAGCTTTGTCATTTTAGACCTCCATCAGAGTTTGGACTGATTGGCTGAGCCGCATGAAGAAAGCTGACAGTCTGAACATGGTGGACTTCAGTCAGTGTGGTGATGAACACTGTGTGTGTTCAACAGGCGAGTTAGACGCCGTGATGAAAGCATCTTTTAGAACAACGACAATAAAAACTCCTTCAGAAAACAAACATTTAACGGAGTCAGTGCTCACAATCCAGCGTCCACAACTCCAGAGGAAGCAGAGGAGGAGAAGAGAGGCGGAAAGAGAAGTGTGGGCTGAAACCAGAAGGATGAAGGGAACAATGGAAGAGTGCTGAAACATCCTGAGCATGCGGAGTGAAGAAGAGGATTATACTGCAGCCGGAGCGCTTTCAGAAACCAGGTCACACTTTTAACTGCGGATCCAAGCCGACTGCAGCTGCAGGCGTGTGTGAGGCAGAAAGACTTTCAGGGGGAAGATAAGAGCTGTGAGACGGGCTGTGAAGGCACCATCACACACAGACTGACCGTGAGCCAGCAGCTACACAAACGGCTGCACCGCTGCACGAGTTTATCACAAACGCTCAGTCAAACACTGACTTGATCTCAGCTCGAGAATCTTCTCTGTGCTCCGAGCCGGCGTCGGTGTGGGCGTCAGAGATGGAGGAAGATGCATCATAACCGGCTTAATGAAGACCGACTGCTGCATCGTCCAGCCTCCACCTGTTCGGCTCTTCACCGCTTCAGCTGACTGTGAATGGCCGTCAGCAGGAAATCGGCGTCTCTCTGACTGCTCAGGACGAACTGGACGTGTTAGCTTGTCATGCTGGAGGTGTGAGGAGGCCTGCTAGCTAAACCGTCTGTTTTGATTGGTCATGTTTAATGTTTGAGCTTCACTGATCTCTGTGAATGTCTCTTATTGTGAGTCTGAAGCAGCGACACGTTTCACAGACTGAAAGATGTGGAACGCTCCAGAAACACCTGTTTGAACGTTCCACAGGTAAACAGGCTGATTGGTGACAGGTGAGAGGGTCATGATTGGGTATGAAAGGGGCGTCCTGGAAAGGTGAACACATGATTGGGTGAAGGAGATGAACACATGAACTCAGGAACACTGACTCAGAACTGATGATGGTTTGATTATCGACATTAGAAGCAGGCTGTATGAAAACATCTCCGTTCTCCCTTCATGTCGATCACACTCTGCCTCCAACTTTTAGATTTTGTGGAGTCAGTTTTGGACTTGGATAAACCCCTGAGACGCTGGCAGCGCTCGCTGTTCCCTGTGGACATGTTTTAATCTAAGTGTGTGCCGCGCCCATGCCAAACTCCCCGCGGTATTGCCAGGAAAATAAGAATCCTGTTCGACTCCGACAAGCAAGACGCTCGTCCTCCAGACTCATCCGGCTGAGGTGGATTGTGAGAAATGGCCCGCCGAGCTAAAAATAGAAGCAGGGAGGAGAGGCTGAAGACAAAAGACAGTGCAGGCTGTTGAGAAGGTGTCTGTAGGACTGTGTCTGCCGGGCTCAGCATCCTTTTCTGATGTTTGTAATGCTGCTGCTTTTCTACTGTACTCTCACAGTGCTGACAGCTCCAGACCATGACTCACTCTGCAGCACTCCAGCTGAAGGTTAAGAGCGGTCAAGTTAAATGTCAGCAGACATTGTCTAAAAATGTGCATTAGCCGAAGCTGCCAACAGCTTTTGACAGACATCGGTCAGAGTGAAGCGGCCGGCCGCAGGTCAAACAGATTCCTGCTGATTGATGAAAAAATAAAGCGACACAAGCCCCTCATGAAGCCTGGACACCTGTGGAGCTTTTCTCTTCCTCTGTGGCAACGATGGAAACTGAAAAACAGAACGTTTCTTCACCTTCAGTAAGTTCCCACACAGTCAGAGACTCGACATCGACCACCTGTCAAAGGACAAGGGAAGGTACCCCGTCCACAAAGACATCGCAAACCAAATGTCTTCATCAGAAAAGCTTTGTGTGACTGCTGCCAGGGTCTGGATTATGGAGGCTCAGGAGGTCTTCACACGCTGGGACTCGATCCAGAACCAACATGAGGACACCTCCCTGAACCCCACGAGTATCAACAGATGTCCTGATCCAAAGCAGACCTGAGGACAGTCAGACAGTCCTGTGTGGACACAGAAATGATCTCCTGACACAGACATGATGGGAAGGATTGACGTGTGTCGACTGTCTTGATGTGAAGGCGACTTGTCTTCATCCTCTTCCTCAGCTCTGACCTCTCTTACCAAATCTCACTGCTGACAGGGGCTGAAGTTACTACCTCGCTCCCTCGTGAGGCTGCATCACGATTCACTGACAGGAAACAGTTTTCCACAGATGCAGCTGACAGCCAAACCTTTTGAGACGAGGCTCCTCTGACTTCCTGCCTCCTCCCCTTGTGCTTTTCGGAGGATGACAGCCCAGTTTCCTGCGTCTTCAGGATGGCCTCCACCTCCGAGGCTTCCTCCGCAGAGTCACCAGCAGGGAGTCGAGAGTTCTTTATATCTGTGCCAGCCAGAAACGTCCCAGAGTACCACAGAGCATTATGCAAATGGACGATACAACCTGCATCGCAGATGGAAATCCTGTTTACAACCTTTACTGGAAGAAAGCAGCAGCTCTGCAAACAGCTGCTGATCTCAGATAATGACTTCTCCCTGCTTCATCTTGATGTTTGTCCAGAACAAAACCTCCAGTGGAGCTTTTACCAGGCGGGGGGCCGGATTCAGGAGCGTCCCCGAGCCGTCACGTCGTACTCACAGACCACAGATCAGCTGATTTGAACGGCACGTCGTACACAGCAAACTCACACTGAGTCACACTCAACACAACAAAACACAACACAACCAGCATATTGTTATTGTTGTATTTTAATATTTTAGTGTTCTGGGTACTACAGAGACCACTGTCCTTTAACACCTCATGTTTCATTATTCATCTACAAAAAGTCTTTTTTCAGAAGTTTAACAATAAAAATAAAGATTAATTTTACAGCCCAGAGTCGTGCCTGCAGCCTCCTCCAGTCACATGGTATGAAGCACCTGTGCGTGGCCTGAGAGGTAAAACCCGGGGCAAAGGGTTCCTCACGTCACCGCTGCCCTGAAACCTGACTGCTGTGAGCGGACGTGACGAGCGCAGCGACAGTTCTCTGATTCAGTGGAAAGCACATCCTTCACTGAGCTCGAACACGTTGATGCGATGACACACAAACATGTTCGACTCACGCTCGTCTCTTCAAACCTGACGCACTGAAAAACCCTAAATCTGAGATCACAGGCTGAATGTGAAGCACAGCGAGTCTCATGGACAGCAGTCAGTGATTGAACTTTGAATTACACATTCATGCCTTCACTTGCATCAGCCTGAGGAGACTGTGGAGGCGCAGACGTCAGAGTCAAACACTGCTTTTTTCCTGGAATCACAGGTTTGGATGATTTGGTAATGGACCGAGGCCTCGCCGTGTCGAGCCGCTGAGTCACCAGCAAATCAGAGTGACTCAATTAACGAGCTGATTCACACCGCCGTCAGATGAGCGAGCCGAGCCGCCTGAAGTGTACCTGCCCATGATGCTGCTGGATGGGAAAGCGGTGAAACCATTGTGGGATGTAATGAGGTCTGACGCCTCCATGTCAGAGACCAACAGGAGTCAGAGTCAGCGTCTGCCGTCAGCGTCCACCTGAGAGGAAAAGACTGAGGAAGACAGAGGAGAAGCAAACGTGAGCAGTAAAAGTGTAAAAATCTAAACGTGACCAGGCTCCAACATCATCCCCACAAACATGAACACGAACACATAAACCTGCACAGCACGCAAAGTACTGCACACCACGAGAACAGTGACGAACCTGAGGGTGGAGAGGCGGGCGGAGGGGTGATGGTGGGTGGAGGAGGCGGAGGTGGAGCTCTATCTGCATCCATTCATTTCCTGCATCCTGCTGCCGAGGAGTCGGTGACAGCAGGAGGTCAACGTGCTTCACGGATGTGAGATCTGCTCTGATAGCAGCTCTCGGTGGTCTGCGGCGCTCTCTGGACAGGAAGTGCTCATTTCCTCGTCAGGCTGACGGTAATGAGCTGCTGTCAGCGTGCCTGATTTCACTAATCTCTTTATTCTTAGCTCACCAAGCAAAGGAGGCCACTTCTGCAGGTCCTCATTCAGACGCTGTGAGGAGTGACGGACTGATCGATGTCACATGCACCGTCTCCAGGGGTGGTGACGGCGCCCCCACCTGTCCTCGAGCAGCACCGTCAGGACAACGTTTCTATTTCTGTGAAAGACACATTAAAATGTACCTGACGGACAGTCGTTAAATCCACTGAGCAGCTCCCCAGAGGTTCAACCTTTTTGGACACTCGGACACTCATCTCGAGCCTCCTTCAGGACAAAATATTGACCATCTAACATGTTGGACGAGCATGGCCTGTAATCGAGACAGCTTGTTTCTGCAAAGAGAAATGGTTTTAACATGCTAGGCTGCTAATGTTGCTAAGCTAGCAATCTTCCCCAAGTCCGTTCATCTTGAGACTGAGGGGTCACTGTCCGCTGTGCAGACATTAGCTCATAAAGCATTGGACACATTAAATGTTGATCTGCTGATGGATGTCTCTGAACCACAATTGTGACACTGACGAGACGCTGAGAGGACAGCAGTGAAAACGTGGGATCTGACCTCATGTAAAGAAAAGAAGTGAATTATTAAAGCATCAGCTCCATCATAGATGTCACTGAACTCATCACACTAACATCACAGGTGGGCGTCCAGAGGAAGGATGGATGGATTCATGAAGGTCCAGGTTGTCAGAAACACTTCATTTCTCTGACGTGGGATCAGTGAAGATTCATCTTACCTTGCACACACGCAGCAGAACTTTCAGTGACATTCTGACACTCTGAATGAGGCTGGACGTCCCCGTGTGTCGGCCGAACCCTGAACAGGACCGTCAGACGTGTTTCAGAGGACCTTTGATCACTGATGAAGACTTCCACTCAGCACAGGTTCAGACCGTGTTCTCCATTTCCCACCAAAGTCTTTCACTTCTTGGTTTTTGCATCATTAAACAAGTCAACAGGAGCGCGACGGTTTGTGGTCGACTTCCTGTTTCCTTCTCTAACCGCATTTACGAGATGAAACCATCTATCGGACCAATAATTAGAGCAGCTCCTCTGTCACATTAGATATAAACTTCAGCCGTTTCTTTGGGCTCCCGTTCACCATGAAATTTCATTTAGTTTAAAAATGGCAGCAGAATATTTAATGACGGACTCTCAGATGAAAATTCATCCTTTTTGATAAGTTTCTATTCTCGGAGAATCCACGCTCTGCAGTGCATCATTGAAGGGACGGTCGGGGCTGTTTGATTGGTCAGCTTCTTCAGTCTGAACACGCAGAGCATCAGCAGCAACATGTATGTTATCGGCCCGTCACCCGTCTGAGTGTCGTCACACTGAACATCTTTACCTTCATACCGATGACCAGAGCTGCTGCCTCCATCTTTTTATTTTCACTTGTCAGCTTCATTCATTCAACAATCCTCTGACTGAATGTCAGAACCTAAATCTAAACCAATCCTTCATGTTCAGCAACGTTTCATCACTGCTGACAGTAACGAGGCGAGCGTGTCGAGGGCTGCCGCCGGACACCACGCTGAGTCCGACCTCCGGCTGGCTGCTTCACGTTCTTCTCTCTTTGTGGTCTAATTCACGATTGCAGACTGTGCAGATGTAATGAGATCACATTAAATCACACCCTGATGTGACTGGTGTAAATAAACGGAGACATCGGATTGGCTGCAGATAATGAAAGAACAGAAGAGATCAGATGTGTGTGTGTGTGTCTGTGTGTGTGTGTGTGTGTATGTGTGTGTGTGTGTGTGTGTGTGTGTGTGTGTGTGTGCGTGCGTGTGTGTGTGTGTGTGTGAGGAAAAACAAGGCCACTTAAATGTCATCACCTCACATTGGTGTGCAGAGAAATGGAAGCTGTCTATAGATGGACTCTATATAACTGTGTAAAGTGACACAGAGGACATGTGTAAAGTGACACAGAGGACATGTATAAAGTGACACAGAGGACATGTATAAAGTGACACAGAGGACATGTATAAAGTGACATAGAGGACATGTGTAAAGTGACACAGAGGACATGTATAAAGTGACACAGAGGACATGTATAAAGTGACATAGAGGACATGTGTAAAGTGACATAGAGGACATGTATAAAGTGACACAGAGGACATGTATAAAGTGACATAGAGGACATGTATAAAGTGACACAGAGGACATGTATAAAGTGACACAGAGGACATGTATAAAGTGACATAGAGGACATGTATAACGCTGATGACGCTCTGCTGGATGTCCGTCCTCCTCAGCTGCTGCTCATGCCTACAGGAAAACAACCAATAGAAACATCAAATCTTGAGTTATGACTTTGTCTCCAGGAATAATTCATTCTCATTACACGATCAGTCGAACAGATTGTTTTGCGTATGAAGCGGAGCAGCGAGCGGCGGCGACGCCGGGAGCTCAGTGATGAAGGTCTGATGTGTTGCAGGGCTGGTTTCAGTCACAGTGATTCTGTCTGATTACTGACTGTGCAGCAAACAGGACACATTATCCCTTCATCTGATTTACTGCTCGTATAAATACCTCCATGGGAATTGTCCTCTGGATTGATTTCATCTGGAGGTGAAGCTGGCTCCTGTAACCAGTCTGTGTCTCTCAGGCCTCACCACCTGCTTCTTCCTCTTCAGCATTAACACGATGGACTTCACTCCGGCCGTTGGGACTTCGTCATTCCCGATTGTCCCGCAAAGACACGTCGTCCTTACACACTGAGACACTCTGCCAGGGCATGTCCTCCGCTCATTTCTGTTTAAATGTTTAAAAAGACGTCACATTTTATTTTTTTATTGTGAAGCAGCCACAGGAAACCCATATATCCGTCACCACGAATTGTGCTGACAGCCATCACTGATCAGAAGGGTTTGGTGTCGTCAGTGGAGGAGTCAGAACTCTGTCAGGTGTGTTGAACAGTCAGGGCCGGCCGACAGGTGGCGCACCTGCAGCTCCTCAGCTTTAAAGGTGTGTGGAAACTGCTGGCAGCATGAAACCGGCACGAAACCAGCATGAAACCGGCACGAAACCAGCATGAAACCAGCACGAAACCAGCATGAAACCAGCATGAAACCAGCATGAAACCAGCACGAAACCAGCTGGTTACCTTGACCTTCGTCCTTCTTTGATAAAACAACCAGTTTGTTTGGCTGCACTGGAAACAGCAGCTGCTCACCACACCCTCTGTTCGCGTGGGGCGTCCCCAGGTAAACCAGGACCGAGACCTGAACACTTTTGGTTAATTTGACTGAGGCAGAGACGTCCTTAGCCTGAGGACACTGTGTGTGTCCTCGTTCGTAGTTCCTCCAGTATTCCTGCAAAGCTCTGATTGGTTCCTCCAGCCGGTGAAATGAAAGGATCTGTTCACACATGAGACACTCTGTCTCTGGACTGTTTCTATGTTCTACATCGACGAGTGTTTCTTTCCAAACTTTAACTGTTCAGTTCTTCATGAATATTTGACGCTCTCTTCACAGTTTCCAACGTTTAATGAACATGACAAACACATTTTTTTGAGTTATTTACTAAAATCTTCAGTCAATTTTCTCACATCTCATTAAAATCGCTTTGTTCTCGTCTCCTGGGACGTCTTCTTGTTTACTGCTTGAATGCAGCAGCTTCAGTCTCCTCGTTGAAGTCCTCAAACTGTCCTCTGTGGTGCCGAGCCACAGGACGATGAGGCCGCCTCTTCAGACCAGTGTGCCGGGACAGACGGAGGACCTGCTGTTGACCCTTCATCGCAGCATTGTGAGGACATTCTTCCCCAAACGTCTGATGTCTCGCAGCTTTGATCTTCTCTCTTCAATCGTCTTCTTTTCCATCCTGGCTTTCTCCTGCTGCGGCTCTGCCGCTTCTTTGTGTGGGGGTGACGAATCACATCACCGAGTCCACCACCGAGCCCCGTAACAAGGCTTTATGACAGGAGGAAACATTTAAACAGGCTGTGAAAGAAATCCCAGGAAAATATGAAAGTGACTGTAAGATATTAAACCTGGTATTGAACATAATGTTCTGTGACATCAGAGCAGCTCTTTAAAGTCCCAGCTGAGGCCGTCGTGACACTGTGGTGTGAAAGACTCAGGAAGGCACTCTGAACCTGCGAAGGCCACCGTCAGCTGTTTCAGCTCTGTGGGACGTAAACGTCTGTCCAGCTGTCCAGCTGTGCTGGATCTCCTGAAGATCTTCAGATGGACGTCCGTTAAAATCGGCGTCAGCGGAGAGGATCATTTCAAAGCGTCCAGGGGAAGGACAGCTGAGGACATTTGGACTGACTGTGAACTCACCACCACGTCTGAGTTACATCACATCCACATTGACTCACCTGGTCAAACCTCCATCCAATCATGTCCCTTCAGGCAGAAGACTCATCAGTCACATGAGGACCTGCTGTCACCTGTACACCTGTACACCTGTACTCATCATTCAGAGGTGAAACTGATCCGGGATCAGATCAACAGAACATTTGCTCTCTGTGTGATCGTCTGCATCAGGATCACTGGAGCCATTTTTTCTGTTGGCTTCATGAGACGGAGAACGAAGACTCATTGATGAACTTCAACTGCAGCTTGAGACCACGTCCACGTCCCGTCCACTGACTGATGTCATGAGGGACAAACAGTGCACAAGCCTGGATACGTTTACATGTTTTCAACATGGATGCGTAGCAGCGTTGATGGCAGCATCAGCGCTGTGCTGGTGAGGGCGTGCTGCCTCACATAGCTCCAGATGGCCGGCTGAGAAACACATTAATGAACAGAAGGCTTATCAGGAGATAAAGTGCTTTATAACACATCCTCA
>JBBMOE010000030.1:394123-397685 GCA_037975065.1 Chaetodon trifasciatus
CGGCGAGCAAAGAGGCTTCGATCGATCGTGCAGCTGAACAGTTTTTGCTCTCTGGAACATTAATTTTTCATCACAGGACTCCTGCTGAGCTGAAGACGGAGTCCCGCTGCTCATAATCAGAACATGGCGTCTTTGTTCACAGCCAGGCTGCCGCTGGTCCGCCGTCTGATGTGCAGCTCCGGGACACCTTGTCTTGACATTTCCTAATAATCATCTGTAAGTGGACCATGAAATGTAAGACGTGTGAGAAAGACAACTTCCTCAGCAGCAAAGATTACATCATCTGTCATTTCTAGAAGATTTTCTGCTGAAGCATTTTTCATTTTCCTAATTTTGACCAAAACAAAATCAGCACAAATTCATCTTTTCATCAGTTTAACAGTTTCTGAGCTGCGTGGGAGGAGGAACGTGCCTCCATCGAGGAGCTGAGCGCTAAGCTCGTTACGCCGCTTTAAGAGGATCACCATCAAACTGTGGTCGTGTTGAGTTGATATTCAGTCAGCTGAGGTTGGAAATGAGGCTGTGGGTGAATAATTAATATCTGTCTCCACGAGGCTTAAAGTGGGACGGAGCTTCTCTGCACAGGCGCTAATTTAACGAGCAACGTTAGCATGAACACATGATTGGACCAGCAGTACAAGACGTTCTCATCTTCATCATCAACGCTCTTAAAACGACTTTTAATGGTGATAACAGCCACAAAGCTTCAGAGAAGACTGTCTGAGTCAAACTCCGTTAGATTAATGAGAAATGTAACCCTGTCATTGTTCCCAGAGGATGAATCTTAATGAATCTTAGATCTGTGGTGATCTGAGTTCGTGCACTTTCACGTGCATTCACGTAAGAACATGTAAAACCAGCTGCATTAACAGAAACAAAATGCTGATAAACACAGAAAATAAAGAATCCAGTAAAAAACACCAAAGTCTCCATTTAAGAACTAAAATGACGTTAAAAACGTAGATCGAAAGAAGCAGGAAGTCAACAGAAGGCCTCTCAGAGCGGAGTCTGTGGTCCAGCTCCGTGAGGTGAGACCCTCCGGTGCTGCTGTCGTCCCGTTGTGGGTCTCAGTATTTGGGTTTGGTCCTGTCAGTCTCGTGGTGTCTTGGGGCGGGTGGGACAGGACTGCCCTTTGATTCCTGAGTGGGGAGGTGGGGTGCGGCGGTGGGTGAGGGGGTCACTGTGTGGGGACAGCAGCTGGAGGTCGTCGGGCAGCATCTCTTTCTAGGTTGTCCTCGTTCCGTCTTGGGACGCGGTTCAGTGCAAAGTGGTTTGATTCATCCAGTTCATCCATCAGGTCTGTGGTCCTGAGCTCTTTGTCTCCTGCAGAACAGACACCAGTCGCTCCTCTCTGTCTGTGGTCTGCAGCCTCCTCCTTGTGGAGGTCGAGACATCTGGGCTTCAGGATCCGGACGGCCTTTCCGTCTCCCCAGAGGTTGTGAGTCCAGAAAGATGAAGATGAAGAACGATGAGGCTGGAGGTCCAGATGTGGTCCTCTGCCGCTGTGGTGCAGTATGAGGAGAAACCACAGACCAGAGTAAGGGTGGTGGTGGAAAAGGTCTCTGCCCATGGGGGGGGGAGGTCTTCTGCACCGGGACATTACCTCAGTATCGTTCAGGATGAGTGGATTCAGAGCGAACACTGAAGAGATCACTGAAAGATAACCACAGCAAAATAGAGTTCAGTGACTAGAAATCTGGACTTAATTTACTCTTTACTGCTGTCAGTGTGACCTGGAGGCAGAATGGATCTAAAAGCACCTCATAAAAAGCAAGAGGAGGTAGAAACGAGTCTGAACTTCGTCAAACTAAACACCACGAACAGTCTGTCCGTCGTGGAGGCACGAAGCTCTTCAACAGGTTCAACGGGTTAAACCTCCACCCACACAGGGAGGAGCTCTGCTGCTGAGCGCTGCTCACAGACGCCACCGACTCATCTTCACTGACTGCAGGTCAGCGGCGTCAGGCCTCTCTGCTGAGAGCAGGTGATGGAACAGGAAGTGTGTGTGATGCTGGTGAGGCAGTTTGTGTGGACGAACAGTGTGTGTGTTTCTCTAGAGCACTCAGCAGCTCTGAGGACCATCTGGAGCCGAAACTCCGTTTACTTGGACAAAAGACTCAACGACAGACGCTCTCTAGGTCGGCCCTCTGCGGTGCCGTGACGACGGCGAGATGCGCGCCTGCAGCCCACCGGCAGCAGAGCTTCTCACAGGCCATGACCTGAATGCTAATTACCCATAATTCCCTCTGCATGCTAAACGCCCATTGAAGCTGTTTTGTTGTGTTGTTTATGCAAAGCGCTGTGATTACCGCTCGGCCGGCGCAGCGCAGACCGACTGTTTAACTCGTGCTGGTTCAACATTGGCAGCGATTCACAAACAGGAAGGCACGTATTTCACATGGCCGCCGCCACGCTGTGACGCCCCCACAGCCTCCGAATAAACACCAGCTCACACTCGATCTGCACGATTTTCCTCTGATTACTATTTGACATGTGTTGTTGTGTTTCGGGGTTTTTTACTGGAGGTTTTGTTTTGTGGTTTTAAGTTTAATGACACTTTTTTTTCACGTGATTCAGGATCAGACGTCTACGAGAAACCAGGTTAGACCCGGCTCACAGACACGGCAGTGACGTGTTTGACAGCTGACTCATTCATGTTGACTGTGGTGACAAAGACAGCGGCTGCAGCGAGAGGACAGAAGGACCAACAGCAGCTGGTTTCAGAGGCTTCTTTGAGTTTCAGTCTGAATCAGATTTTGATGGATTTAAAGTAGATGGAAGATCAGTGTGACCCCACACAGCTGAGACTCTTCCTCTCTGAAGTCTTCGTCATGCACATGAATAAACCTGCTTTCAAGAAATCTGTGCTCTGCACAAGAAACCAGGCTTTCTCTGATCCACCGTGGCAGAAACCAGGTTCCTCAGAGATCTCTAACCCTAACCTGGTTCTTTAGGTGGACCTGAAGATTAGTCTCATCCAGAGAGGAGAAAAGATGAAGTAAAAGAGAGGAAAAGAGGAGAAATGCAGTGATAATGAAGAGATTTTATGGTTCTACTGACGCTGCTGCATGTTTCATCCAATGAGTGTAAGAAACAGCAGCTTTGGACCAAAAACCTCTGCTTCAGTGCCGACCACAACGCGTCCAACTGAAGAGCATCCTGCTGATGTTTCAGCTAAATACTCTCCTCAAGTATTAATAAAGTGGAATAAAACTGTATGAGCCTGAAACAGGTGTGAAAGGTGAGTGTGAAAAGAGACCAGCTGCTCTGGACAAACCAAGTTTAAAGCAGCTGAGTAGAAAATGTCCTCCTCCCTCAGCTGGAGCTGAAGCCACGGATCTGAACTCCACCCGAATGTGGCCGCGGGGGAAATGTCATGACTGACACAGACGGGTGGAAAAGGTCGTCGCCGTGACCTTTCGCCGGAGGGCTCCTGCCGACGGCGCTCTAATCGGCAGATAAGGAGCTGTTTGAGCGGAAGCGGAGGTCGAACATCAACCTGGAGGCAGCGACACCAAAGACACCTCGTTCATCCCGCAGCACGGAGCAAATGTCAAGATCT
>JBBMOE010000030.1:398018-434695 GCA_037975065.1 Chaetodon trifasciatus
TGTCTCCATGAGGACGTCTGAGTGATCTGTGTCTCCATGAGGACGTCTGAGTGATCTGTCTCCATGAGGACATCTGAGTGATCTGTCTCCATGAGGACGTCTGAGTGATGAAGGACCTTCATGTCTCTGTCCACATGGTAACGGCCACGATGATCATGTCTGTGTGAAAGAACACATACGTGTCTGTATGAACATGCTCCGATTGGTTCGCCGCCTTCAGGTGTGACCAATGAGCAGCTCGTTCAGACTCTGTCAGGAGCTCCTGGGCTGTTCCAAAGGAAACCCTGTTCGCTGCTCCACTTCCTGCGGCCGCTCGGCGTGTTTCCTGTTCCCGTCAGTCGTGTCGGAGCTTCTTCTTCGTGTTTTCTTCTGATTTTTGATCAGCTGTGATTTCAGCTGACGTTCACTTCTTCTTCCTCTTCGCTGCCTCCAAGACGCCTCTCCTCAAAACAGACTGAATGCTGGCCCTTCATGTGCAGACCACCGCTCTGAGGGTGAGGCCATGACGGTCAGAGGACTCGGGGTGGCGGACACGTCTTCAGCAGAGCGTGCGGTGTCATCAGCGTGGGAGAGGAAGTGCGTTCGAGCTTCCTGTTCAGACTCCTGAGCGCTCACGTCACGTTCAGGCTCCTGGAGGCACGTCTGCTCCGCTCTGAGCGCAGACTTCAGGTTTCATCCTCTGGGATCAGAGGGTGGATGTACCTGCAGCGAGCCGAGGAGGTGCCGTCCTCCACCGCTGGCTGTTTGTACTCGGACTGTCTGTCCCTGTAATCTGTCTCTGTGGCTCTCTGTCCTCACGTGATGTCCAACCCAGAAGACAAAGAGAAGCAGTGAGAGTCAGAGCTTTGGTCATTACAGAGATTAAAGGTTTGACTCATCATCTGTCGCAGCCGTTAAAACAAATGAATTTTGTGTATAAACATTTCAAATTAAATTTAGTAGTGAGTTGAGGTGAGATGGCATTTATTTTTGTGATCAGGGACGTAAAGGAGCGGCCTACCTTTATCTGAGGCAGGTGGAGTGTGTGTGTGTTCTGGAGGGTGAGAGTTGAAGCCGTGGTTACAGAAAGTCTTTCGACCACGTTTCGATGCCCTTTTTATGGACATATATGGATCTTTTCCTGTCGTTGCTTTACGACGTTCATTCAGAAAGTTGTTTGGAAACTGTCTGAATGGATCTAATTAATAAATAAACATTCATTCTGAAATCACAAAACGTTTTTGAGAGTGAGCTGGAACGGACCATCCGCTCAGCGCCCACGGCTGTAGACGTGGAAAAGCCGACACGTCGTCATTCGTTCAGATTCAGCGCTGGACTCAGAGTCTCAGCGTCGGACGGTCTTCTTCGGTCTTCGTCCTCTGTTGGACGTGCAGTGAAATGCTGCTCTGTGGAGGCTTTAAGCAGCAGAGCCGAAACAGGAGGAGCTCAGCAAAGACAGAAACCTGCATGTTAGCGATCGAGGACCCGTCCTGATGTGTCTCCGGTCCACAGACTTCATGTCCTGAAGACGTCCTGACTTTTTATCCAGCACCACTAACAGATGAAGATGTCCACTTGTCTGTTTGTCTGTCTGTCCCTCAGTGTGTTGAGAGGAGGTCCAATCAGCACGATGAGTGAAAACACCTGTGAGGTGCAGCCCAGGTGTGTCACACCTGTCAGCTGTCAGCAAAGAGGTGACGCCTCACTGCATCACTTCAGCTCGACTGCTGAAGAGTGTGGACTCTGTCCTTCATCTCTGACCACAGTGAGGAGGAGGAGGAGGAGGAGGAGGAGGAGCGCTCACACAACCTGAAAGATTGAAGGAACGAACACAACAAAAAGAAATAAACATGTAAATAAGATCAGAGGCGGAACAAAGAGCGAAGAACATCTGCTCCATTTTCTGTCCTTACAGCCAGAGACATTCACTGTGTGAGACATGAAAGGACGCTCTGTTAAGAACGTCTGTCTCCGTCTGTCTTCACGTCTACAAGTCCACAGTCTTTCTACAGGAATGAGGACATCGTGAAAGTGGAAGGACCTGAAGACAGACAGGCAGCACAAAGCCTGATGAGGATGAGGATGAGGATGAGGATGATGATGATGATGATGATGATGATGATGATGATGATGAGGATGATGATGATGATGATGATGATGATGATGATGATGATGATGAGGATGATGATGATGATGAGGATGATGATGAGGATGATGATGATGATGATGATGATGATGAGGATGATGATGATGATGATGAGGATGATGATGAGGATGATGATGATGATGATGATGATTATGGCGAATGGATGGAACGTGTTAGCGTGTTAGCATGTTAGCATGCAGATGTTGCTGTGTGAGCAGCCTCGCAGAGCTCTTGTTCACCTGTGATTCAGCAGGAAGTCACATGTTGAAGGTGTTTTTGATTGTTTCGTGTCGTCTTACAGAAACTGTCTGCTGCTGACTCGTCAGGTGACGAAGTGAGCGAACAGCGACGAAGAGCAGAGCGGAGGAGCTCAGTGGAAATATTAGATTTGAACATTTCCTTTCAAAACTCCATCCTGAGCCGACTTCATCAAACCTGCAGACCGGAAACGTTTGGATGGACGGCAGGTCAACACCTGATTCTCCAGTGATGAGGAGCAGTGATGAAGAGCAGTGATGAAGAGCAGTGCAGGGTTCTTAGTGTGTGTGTTCCGGTGTGTGTGTCTCCTGGGGGAGACGGTAAAGGTTAACTGAATCTAATCTGCACACGTCACTCTGCAGGAGTGACATGCAGGAGACTCGCGCTGCAGGAGGAGCAACAGGAGTAGCCTGAGGAGGAGCTGCTGCAGGAGGAGCTGCAGTGTGCACCAGCAACCAGCAGGTGGCGCATATCTGTGGCTGTACTTGAACTGCATACTACACACTGCCAATGAATGCAGTATGCATGTACTAATGACTGCGTACTTTTTCAGTAGTATTCAGTGTGAAGCTGTTAAATCAGTTTATCTCGCAGTATTTTCGACTTTGTCCACACGACAGCGTCACAGCTGTGTGTGATGCGTCACGGCTGCGCGTGACGCGTCACGGCTGCGCGTGACGCGTCACGGCTGCGCGTGATGCGTCACGGCTGCGTGTGATGCGTCAGGAAACAGAGTTCAACGACGGCCATGGAGGTGATGGAGCTCCAGGAGTCACTTTTCAGACGGTGTCATGAGCAGTTTTAGGACAGATCAACAGTTTCATCTGAGGACTTGTCGAACGTCAAACATGAACAGAGGAAGCGGACCAGCAGCAGAGCAGGAACGACAGTAAACTCATCAAACGTTAGAGCTGCCAGTCGCACAAAGCGCTCCTCCTCATCCGTCCTCCTGCGGCTCTGCTGCCTCAGCTCACAGCAGTTCACAGCACCAGTCAGCGACTGTTCAACGAAGGCAGGAGGAGGCCGCACGGAGGAGGCCGCACGGAGGAGGCCGCACGGAGGAGGCCGCACGGAGGAGGCCGCTCAGAGGAGGGAAGGCTCAGCGGAGGGTCGAGGCTTTGTACTGAAAGTCGTCTCCTTCACCTGGAAAATCAAAGCACGAGTTCCCTCTGAGCTGCAAGTGAAGTGACTGAGGTCAGTTTGTGGTCATGATGGATCTTTATCACATCATCTTCAGCTGAATCCTACACAGGTTTGATCTACTGAACGATAAATCTTTCTTCAAATAACAGAAAACAGAAATGTCTCCGTGTGTTTCACAGCTCAAACTGCTGAGTCATGTCAGTGTCACTCATCACACTCCGCCAGAATAAAAGACTCTGTTCGACCAGCAGGTGTGCACAGGTGAGCTTCACCTGCACAGTGCAGCACATCGTCATCCATAAAGGACCGAACAGGTCAGGAGAAGAGCTGCATCAAACCTGTGACGCTGCCGAACGATGGAACATGTGAGGAGCGTGATGTCAGCGGTGATCAAAGATGGCCGCCGGACAGAGCGAGCGATTGTTTCTCCTGAAGAAATAAAAC
The DNA here is from genome assembly GCA_037975065.1 of Chaetodon trifasciatus. Lineage (NCBI taxonomy): Eukaryota > Metazoa > Chordata > Actinopteri > Chaetodontiformes > Chaetodontidae > Chaetodon > Chaetodon trifasciatus. The sequence goes on from JBBMOE010000030.1 coordinate 401,989, forward strand.
ATATTTCATCTCAAACAGGACTCAAGTTTCATCTGACGTCTTCATTGAATGTTAAACACTGTTTCTATTCATCTTTTTAAGATGCAGGTGATGAAAATAAAACTACTAAAAGCTAGTTATGTCTCTATACACAGTATGTATTCAAAATAAAACATAAATAAATAAGCTCATTCTCTTTTTGAGGCGACTGATGTGGACGAAGCGTTCACAGAGTTCCAGCTGCTATCATGGCTGCAGACGGTCGATGTGTCGGAGGAAGAAAACTCGATGTGAAAACGTTAGAGAGCCCTTTGAATCATTTTATTTTTTATGTCCGTCACGTGCCGCTCTGCCAGCTTGAGCTGGAGCTCGTTTCTCAGCATTTCCAGAACATCGTCTTTATTCTCTCACTGTTAATGAGCCAAACATTTTCCTTCAAGTCAGACTGAAAACGCACAATAACAAAGTTTGGGAGTCAGTGTGTTCATGGAGGAAATCATTATAATGAGTTCAGGGTGTGCTGAAGGTGTCAGAACCATTAAGGCTTCACGGTGGCACCTGCCCCTGAACGCCTCGCCGTCACGTCAGGGTGCCTTCACTGTCAGCAGCAGATGTGACCTGTCAGGCCTCGTTAACACACGCCGTGACTTCAGATCGATCTGCAGGCAGCTTTCAGCTCGCCAAAGGACGCCGTCGACCAATCACAGGACATCAGTCTGAAGCTGCGAGGCGCATCCACCCATCACGGCGAGCGAGGGAGGCCTGAAGCAGCGACACTGAGAGTGTGATGGAGAGGAGAGTAAATCCTCCTCAGGCTGCAGCTTCCGCCCACAGACGGAGTCGTTTCCTCTGGGACCGCGATGAGCCGCCGGCCTGGAACTCCTCGTCGCCTCACATCATCAGAGGTCCGATTTGCTCCGAAGCCGTTGATTCAGACTTGGAGAAAACGACGTGGACGGCTGAGAGGCGGACATGTTTGCTTCCCGCTCACACGTGGACGCGTCTGAGCTTCACTCATGATGAAGGTTTCTCAGCTCCTTCAGCGGGGCTCTGCCCGTGTTCGTCTGCATGAACGGCATCATCTGATCAGCGTTTGACGTCGGCGGACACACGGCAGCGTGTTCATCACTGCACTCACTGTTCGGTGTGAATGTATGAGGGTTTAGCTTCAGAGGGCTCCGAGCTGATTTATGAAACAGAAGCGGTTCTTCTGAGCTCAGCTGAGCGGAGCAGAACTGTGCTGAAGCTTCTTAAGGACGCACAAAATCAGCTTAATCTTCTGTTGGAGCTTCTTTTAGCTTTTGTCTGCTTTGACATGACAGCAGGATGCGATGAATGAATGAAGTGTGATGGCGGTGGCTCTAATAAAGTTCACACCACCGTCGAGCTCTCAGCCTGTGATGGGTGAACTCTTCATCTCTGTGTGAACGAGTCAGATGAGGATGAGGAGTCTGATCTTCTGCCAAACAGCAGAAATGAGAGAGAGCGCCGCCGTAACGCCGCCTTTATTCTGTGCCTGTAATTTGTTACGGGGGAATCATTTCTGGCCTCGTCTCCCTCCTGAAGCTCTGTGTCTTATTAAATGCATTCGTCTTCCCACAGAAGACGCTGCTCGTCCTCCTGTCGGCTCCCTCTGGGCTTCTTCAGCTGTAAGAATATTGTTTTTATTGTTATTTAGCGTCGTCGGTCCACCTCATCGACCTGCAGGCGTCTGCTGAGAGCGTCGTTAGAGCGAGAAGACGCTTCAAGTCAGAGTGCGTGAAGATAAAGGCTGAAGTGTGGAGACACACAGGAGACATGGACACGCTGCGTTCAGGAACGACGTGTCTCTGAAAAGTCTTCAAAGCTCTCATCAGTCATCAGCACAGGAGCGCAGGAGACAGACAGGAGACATGGTGCGGCGTCTGAACGTCGCTTTGTTTCTCCTGTTTCTGTCTTTGACTGAATGAATTTATCTGCCAGCTTCTTCTTCTCCTTCTTCTTCTTCACATGCTGCATCTCAGTGTTTTAACGAGCTCGCCTGCTGTCCAGCTCGTTAAGTGTCCCTCTGTGGTCAGTCCTCAGGGAGGCGCTGAGCGCTGAAGGCCGCCATCAGTGGTCCTGGTGTGTCTCCTCCGGGCGGAGCGGCTCCTGGTGGTGTTTTGTCTTCTGTCTGCAGCTCTGTGCTCTGTGATTGGAGGGGCTTCCAGCAGCCGATCCTCTCTGCTGTTTCTGATTGGTTCGTCATTATTATAAGTCTGTAAAGTGTCCATCAACACAAACACCAACACATCCGTCCTCACAGAGAGCTCATTGCTCTCTGTTAGCTGACGAGCTAACAGGTAGAAGAAGGAATCCTAAACTTCCAGCCTGGTTTAAGTGAACCTGTGGCTCCTCTCTCAGTGAACCTTCATCCACTCGCTCTTTGTGTCATGTGACAGGCTGCTGCTTATTGTTTTATCACTTTATTTAGTCTCCAAGTCCTCTTATCGAGACGTCTGAGAGGAAACAGCGTGTTTTCCCTGAGTGAGCTCACAGATTTGACCCAGAAAGAGGACAAAGTCATTTAATGAGCGAACAGTAAGCAGACTTGTGTGAGGACAGAAAACACTTCAGCATCAGTCGGTCAGCTCCACCCAGAGAATCAGAGTGATCAGTTGCCTTTCAGTGGCTTTTACTGTGGAATAAAAGCTGCCATTGTTCACGTGCCTGCAGCTTGGAGGACGGGCCAAATGTCTGCGCTGGTGGACACGAACTTTTCTTCTTCTTTGCACATTTGCTGCTCAGGTAGAAGCTTTTCCTGGACGTCACCTGAACGTCTCGTCTTTCTCAGGAGGTGGCTGCATGTTCCACGTCAGACTGTGATTTTACTTTGTTAAAGCATGTCTGGGTCACACACACACACACACACACACACACACACACACACACACACACCCTTCCAGTGTTGGAGCGTCTCTGTCTGTGTGTGTTCACGTCCAGGATTCAGGTGCACACAGCAGACAGGAAGCTGTTCGCCGTCACTGTTTTCAAAGTCCTGAATGAATTTCGGCTCCTGTCACGACAGGATCGGTCACACTCAGGACTCCAGCAGGTGGAGCTCCCCGAGGATGAGGAGGTGGAGACGGTTCACTGAGGAGCTCAAAGGTGACAGGCAAACCGTCCGCTGTGTGTTTGGACACAGCGGACGGTTTGTAGAGGCAACGTGTCGGAAAGTAGCAGGTTCATTCCTGAGGCGAAGACAGAGAGACGGACGAGGACTCCCGCCGGGAAGTCAATCTACAAAGTGACGCGCAGTGAGCAGCTCCCGACGCTGGCTGATGCCCCGGGCGGAGAGAGGGAAGCTACACCCGTCTGAGACAAACCGAGACAAACTGAGGCCAGAACACATCAGCACAAACCAAACTGCTGTCAGACGCAGCGATGAAGACGAGCTCAAACCTTCACAGACGCTCCTTCTTCTGAGCCTTATGTCACTGATCCACATCTTCAAACAGAAGAACATCCACAACTTAAATGTTATCCAGCTTCCTGCTGTGTCCCAAACCGTCACTAATCAAAACGCTCTCATTCCGCGGGCTCGTTGATGATCACTTGCAGACCCTCAGAGACCCTTTAAAGACATGAAATACTCCATATGAGACACCAAAGCTGAGTCCTGTGATGACACCTCGTCTCCTCACGTCCTCTCCATCATTAACCAGACCAACGTTCTTCGTCCTTGAAGTCTTTTCTCAAACGAACGGTCCATGTTTGACACCAACAGACAGAGACGAACTGACATACGAGCTGAAATATGACCGGAACGTCCTTTGATGGAGGCTTTTCTTCTTCTTCTCCTGGAGTTAAAAGAGGAAACCGTCTGTTTAAAACAGCTGCTGTGATGAAGAATGAAGATACTCATAAAGAGAAACAGAAGAAAAGTGATTCCAGCTGAGTGTTCGGTTTCAGTTCAGGTTGGAACATATTTCCTGTCGCTGCGTGTTAAACGCGTTCCTCCACCGCGACGCCTTCAAGCCGTTAAAGCTGTGGAGAATCAATGAGGCCACGCTGACACGGCACAGAGGAGGATGATGGGAAAAAAGCTGCTGCGGGCCGTCTTCCTGCTGGACTGTCACCTGTGTGAATTCATGAAGTGACTGAACCTGCGTCAGGTAATTCACTTCTTCTCTTCCTCAGTTCATACAGGCAGCCCGAGGGCTGAAAAACAAAGTGCCCAGAACTGCACTTCCTTCAGTGACCACTGGAGGCAGCTCCACAGGTGAGTCAGTCCCCATAGACCCCCATATGAAACCGTCCAGCCTGTTTCCAGCCAGGTCTCTGCAGCTAATTTCCTCCTCATGATGTATACAGGCTGGATTTTTCTAGAACTCACTAAATTATATTAAGGCTTAAAGTTTGAGCGACAGCTAGCGGCTAGCCTTCATCAACCAGGCTCAGCTCCGCCCATGCTCCACCTCTTTGTCCATTTCATTGGTTAAGTCAGATGCTTCCAAGATGGAGACAGATGGAGTCACTGAACTTCACAGTGACTCCTCAGAAACCTGAGGGTGGTGTCAGAGACTACGCCCATGTTTGGTGGAGTCTGTGTGTGATCCTGTTTATATCAGTCTGACAGAGAAACATAAAGCTCAAACTCGTCTTTAATTTTAGTATTTAGTGAAGTTTTTGTTTTCTGAGGACTCAGATCACATTTTTCATTCTCTCTGCTGCCTGATGAAGATTCACCATTTTTATCTGCTTCATTCAACTTTAGTTTGACTTAAGTTAACCCACGAGACAACGTTCAGTTGGTAAAGATAAACAGGTTTTAATGGAGGTTTACTTCAGGAGGGAACACAGACCAGTCAGTTAATCTGTCATTTAACTGGTTCTTTAACTGTGTCTCACCTTTCATTGCAATAATGCTGCTTGTCCACGCTTCATACTCTTCATGATGCTGATTTGGACACTGTGTGATGGACAGGTGTCCTTCAGCTCCCAGCAGGTAACTCCTCCTCCTGTCTGACAGAGCGCGGGGGGGGCAGGTGTGGGTGGAGGGTGGAGGGGCTGGCCCTGCTCTCTCTCCATCAGTCGGCTCTCGTCCTCTGTCATTTCGCCTTGTAATGACACGCCAGTGCCCGGTCGGGAACGCGCCTCCTCGCGCATCAGCAGGGCGTAAAGGCAGCTGCGCGCGCACGAGGCTCATCAGTGAACCGGTGAACGGCGGCGGGGAAGCAGCTCCAGCTCAGAGCGAGAAGAGAACACACCCCGCGGGGTTAACATGAGCCGCGGGGACTGTGCGCATCTGACCGCGCTGGAAGCTTCGTGTCTCCGGGAGCGGAGGAGGTGATGCGCCCTGCGCGACTGGTACCGGAGAGAATGGCGGAGCTACGGACCCACAACACCACGTTCTTCTGGAACCGGTCCAGCGGGGAACAGGACCGCTTCAGCAGCCTGGATGACATCGACGTGCCGGCGGACGGCTCCCCGACCCTGCGCATCCTCATCTCCATCGTGTACTCGGTGGTGTGCGCCGCCGGGCTGGTCGGGAACCTGCTGGTGTTCTTCCTGATGAAGGTGCGCCGGGGCAGGAGGAAACGCTCCAGCATCAACCTGTTCATCATCAACCTGGCCGTCACGGACTTCCAGTTCGTGCTGACCCTGCCGTTCTGGGCGGTGGACACGGCTCTGGACTTCAGCTGGCCGTTCGGAAACGCCATGTGCAAGATCATCCTCTCCGTGACGGTGATGAACATGTACGCCAGCGTGTTCTTCCTCACCGCCATGAGCGTCACCCGGTACTGGTCTGTGGCCTCGGCGCTGAAGGATCGGACCCGAAGGCGGGTGTGCCCGGTGCGCTGGGTGATCGCCGGGCTCTGGGTCTCCGCCACGGTGGCCTCTTTGCCCACCGCGATTTTCTCCACGGTGAAGAGCGTGGCCGGGGAGAGGCTGTGCCTGCTGGGGTTCCCGGACGGCCAGTCGTGGCTGGCGCTGTACCACCTGCAGAAGATCCTGGTGGCCTTTGTGTTCCCCATGCTGATCGTCACCGTGTGCTACCTGATGCTGCTGCGCTTCGTCCGCCTGCGCAGCATGAACAACAACCAGGTGAAGCGCAGGTCCAGGGTGACGCGCTCGGTCACCATCGTCGTCCTGTCCTTCTTCATCTGCTGGATGCCCAACCACGCCATCACCTTCTGGGGCGTCCTGGTGAAATTCAACGTGGTCAACTGGGATAAGACGTACTACATGGTGCACACGTACGTCCACCCGGTGACCGTGTGCCTGGCGCACACCAACAGCTGCCTGAACCCGGTGCTGTACTGCCTCATGCGCAGGGAGTTCAGGAAGAAGATGAAGGACCTGTTCTGGAGGATTTCCTCGCCCACCGGGACGAACTCGTGCCCCCTGCGGCCGTTCTCCGGGACGGTGAGAGCGGAGCCGGACGATTCGCAGGTGGTCATCCCGCTGAACAACGTGGAGACGGAGAACTACAGACTGTCTGTGCTGACGGAGCAGTGCGACACGGACGCGCTGCAGAGGTGAACCGGAGCTCAGACCGGAGGACAGAAGTGAGCAGTGAAGGGACAGCTGTCGAACCAGCGCGTGCATGATGACTGGTGGATGTTTGAGGTTATTAGACACAGACTGTGGATCCTGGAGATGAGTCTCTCAGTAGAACTGCGCGACGAAACACTCCGAGATCTGAGCTCGTGTTTCCGCAGAGCGCCGTGCAGACTGGGCCGATCCATTTTTTACTTTTAATCGATTGCATTTCATTTTCTCACAGTTTAAATGTGTGAGACGTAAAAGGAAGCGAGAACAATGGCGCGTAAAGTGCGCAGCTGGAGCTGCGCTGCGTAAAAGCGTCCAGCTGTTTGTGCTTCAGCTGGCTGGGGGATCTGACCCCGCAGTGATCCTGATCTGACCCCGCAGTGATCCTGATCTGACCCCGCAGTGATCCTGATCTGACCCCGCAGTGATCCCGCTGTGTGTTTTTGGATGTGACAAGGTGTTTTTAGGCTCCGCGTCTCATCCGATGCTGCTGTGTTGTGGTCTGCTCACAGCTGGAGGGTTCAGCTGCTGCTGCTGCTTCAGATATTCTGCGGAGTGTTAGTGTCGTTTTCTGTGGCTGATGTGTAAAATGTACGAGCTTTAGTCAGCGAATGTAAATAAACTGCCAACGCAACCTTAAAAACAAGGTTGAGAGAGTCTGAGATGCGTTCAAGTGTTGGTGCTGTTTGAGGTTTGTGGTGCGTCACCAGGCAGAAAGGCTGTGATGCCTTCAGGTTCAGTCTGTGATCAGATTTACAGGCAGAAACTGAAGTCCAGAGTCTGACTGTGGTGTCACTGTCTGAGCTGTGAAGAGAATCCAGTAGGAAGAGGAAGAGGAGAAGAGGAAGATAAATGTTTGTTCCTAAAGGTTTCTGTTGGCAGCAGAGGCTTCAGACCTCCTCACCGTGGAGGTGAAACTCTGCTCCTCTGTGTCATGAAGACACTTTAAAGGTTACAGTTTGTTTGAGAAGCTGACACAGCTGAGCCCTCTCTCATTGGCTCTGTCTAAATCTGTCTGGTCCAACCAGTTTGCAGCATTTGGCAGACATGTTTAACATTAGAGGAGGTGTCACTCAGGACTGTAAATATTGATATTAATGCCGAAAATCCGCTTTAATTAAATAACAGGAACTGGAAAAATCAAGTACATTGTTGACATAAAGAGTCTAAATTTAAGTAAAATCTGACAGTTTGAGATGTTTGTGTTCTTGATTCATTGTTTGCTTTGGAAGATGTAATAAAAAGGTGAAACTGTTGGTTCTGATGTCTTAAAATCTACGATGATGCCTCAAAATGTTTGTTTCTTTCCGTCCAAAACTCAGAGATCTTCAGTTTTCTGTCAAAGAAAAGCAGCAAACTGGAATCAGTGAGAGTTTGGTATTTCTGCATTTCTTTATGATTACTGATTATCGAAACAGTTTTCCATCAACTGATCAACGAGTGATTTCAGCTCTTAACAGATGAAGAGCTGCATGTTCTGTCAGAAGTGTGTGTCAGAAGTGTGTGTGTCCTGCACTGTGAGAAGTGATGATCCCGTTTTTAATCACTGCAGGTGTTTTTCATCCGATTCGTCCAAACACTCGTGCTCCACGTCCTCTTCACTCTGACTTCATGTTTGGGATTAAAGGCTGTTTAGATGTTTATGACTTCACTTCCTTCACTGAAAAAAGTGAAATCTGCACAAATGTACCAAGAAATGTTCAACAGGCTGCAGAGAGTTGAGGGAAACCAATCAGGCTTCAGAGTGATAAACAGACCTGCTCTCAGTGAGATCAGGTGACTTTCCAGAACATTTTCCATGAGCTTGAGGCTTCGTTTACACGTTGGGAAACCTCACATGTTTTCATGCAAACTGAGTTTTTTTCATTTGTAAAAACTCCGGCCAAAGTGGAGATTTGTGAAAACACGGTCATGTGTTGGCGTGTAAACAGGGTTAAACGGCGTTTTAGGTTCCCAAACGTCACATGTGACTGAAAATACTGAACGTCATGTGAGCGACCTGTTTACGCCCGCGCCCAGTGGTCCATGTAAACGACAACATTTTAAAAAAGATGTGTACGAAAACACCCTGTACGTGTGAACGCAGGGTTAATATATCTCGAAACAAAAGAATAAACAGTTCAGAGTTCTCACAGAAGTTTGTGCTCTTCCACCAGAAGCTGTTCACAGTGAAAGTGGTGTTTCTGTGAGTGCTGCAGGTGTGTTCATGTACTGAAACACCGTGAAAAAAGTGTGTTTAGTGATTTTTATTTTTCTCTCAGAACTGAAGGAAAGAATCATGAAATCAAGCGTAATGGCAGAGGAGCACGTTGGCTGCAGGGAGTCATTTTCTCCTCGTCTGTTTGTGGACATGAAGGTGGAACGAGTCATGTGACTGTTTGACTCCAGGCTGAAGCTTCGAGCAGATCTCTGATTTACTGCCGTTATAATTCAACCTTCACGAGGTCAAAGAAGAGCGAAAAGTGTTTGGACTGCAGCTAAAGAAGGAAGGAACACGCAGAACGCTGGTGTAGAGAGCACTGAGGAGGCCAGAACACAGAACACAGAGCAGCTCGTTATGAGACGTCCAGCCCGTAAACACCAGGTGGACTTTGGTCCTCCGGACGAGCCGCGAGGCCACTGCATGAACCTCCATCACATAAAGCTGCAAACAGCCCAGAAACAAGGAAACTAGTGGCCTGTGAAAATACAGCTGGCCATTATCACAGAAGTCCCAGCACACAGACACACACACACACACACACACACACACACACACACACACACACACACACACAGTGCAGTGGATTTAATGAGGGCAGCAGTGCTTCCCTGGTGTCCTGGTTTCAGTGTAAATGTATTCAGGTTTAAAGTCTGGCTTTAAAGAGGCAGACAGGCAGACAGGTGGACAGACGGACAGGTGGACAGACGGACAGGTGGAGCTACTGTCCACCTACTCCTGTCGTTTCCAGCAGATGAAAAGGACATTTTCACTTTAACTTTCTAACGTTTTAAATGCCAAACTTCCAAACTTGAACAAAGTGAGCTGCCGTTGAGATCCACACAGACGTTCTCCAAACTGAAGGGCTCAGTGTCCCTCTAGCGACCCCTCAAGGCTCTAATGGTCATTACAGAACAGAACAAGAACAACCAGCCTCGTGGCCGTGCTGTCATTTTCAGAGTCAGCTGAAGATGTTCAGTTTGCTGGAGGCCGGCTGCACAGCGAAGGCCACGACCGGTCTGGACTGTTCTTCCTCCAGAGGAGCAGAGGGAGAAACACAGAGTTTGATCACATCTGAAATGAGTCCACATGGTCCCTCAACAAGTCCTCCAAATGAAATCTGTGAAGGCTCTTCAGGATGGTGGAGGCCAAGGTCCTGCTGGAGGAAACCGTCTGAGTTAAAGCTCCTTTTCTTCGGTTTATGTCCAGAGTTTCAGTCGTTGAGCTCTGATGTGTTTCCTCATTAAACATTTAAGAGAATGACCTTGAAACAGTGTGGATTCCTCCTGTGTTGTTACCGGCAGTCTTCTTCTTCGCTGCCTTTGTTGGCACATTACTGCCACCAGCTGTCGATCAGTGGAACAGCATCAAACCAACAGCAGGGTGGAAGCGTGTGTCCAGGCTCCACCTGTTCCTCCACAGCTCCACCTCTTCTTCTGGTCTGACGTCACTGTCAGCGGGACATCGTGGCCTTTTAAAGCTGTTACACTGATCCAGAACCAGCTCTGACTGGAAACTGCTCCCTGATTAAGATTAAGGAACGGCTGTTGTTGAAGGAAAGCAGAGATGACTGCTGGGAAAACAGGAAGAGAAGAACTGATGACATCAGCCTCTTTGTCTTTAGTGCTAATTAATTAGCATGCTAACATGCTAACCTAAGATGGTGAACATGGTAAACATGACACCTGCTAATCGTCGGCATATTTAATGGACGGGTAGTTTGTCCCTTCAGCTCCTACTGTCCACACGTCAGAGGACGTAAAGGTTAAGGTCCGTCACAGGTGTTCAGCGAATGAAGAGGCTCCAGGTAGAACCAGTGGAATCAGCTGATGATGGATGATCTCTATCTCTTTTAAAAAGTCCTGGAATCATGAATGTGTATTTCCTAAAAACTCACAAAGTAAATCCAGATGATGTAATGAGCGTCCTCCACGAGAAACTGTCAGGCGACTCGACGGTGAAGCCGAACGAAGCCGTTCTGGTTCAGTCGACAGATAATCATCGTTAATGAGAGCGAGAATCGACAAGCCGCTGAGGCCCTCAGGGGCCCTTCGTCTGGGAACGCTGAAAGCTGCTGTGGACACACTTCACAGCTGCAGGCTGACAGGGCTGCTCCTCAGAACCAGGGTCAGACCCTCCTCAGGGTCCTCGAGCGAGGCTCGGGTAGACCGCAGGACTCAGAGGAAACCCAGCGCAGACACTCGTCATCAAAACACGTCTATTAATGATCTCATTATTCAGGAACATTACTGTCTGCTGCGCTTCCATTAATCTCACTTTAATCACCTTCTTATGATGGATATATTCATCTTCAGGATCTCATCTCAATAACAAATGCCTCCTCAGTATCATTTATTCTTCATTCACTGACGTCTTTGATGATGTGATGGAGCTTAGCTTCAGGGTTAGCTTTCATTCTCATTGTGTGACTCTGGATGGAGAAGAAGATGAAGCGCCACCATCAGGTCAAAGCGTGTTGGTCCAGGTTGTTTGTCAGTGTCCGTGTCTCTGCAGCAGCATCGTCCCACTCGGTCCACGTCCTCTGCAGACCGTCTCCCCCTGGTGCTCGTACTTCGTCGTTACTGAGAGTCGTGACCTCAGAGTGGAAGGGAAACGCAGCCTGCGTCAGGTCAGACCTCGGGCGGCGTCTCATCATTTCAGGCATCTAACAAGGTTTCTCACAGCGAGAGGAAAGACTCTGCATCGCTCGGGTGGTTCTAATCAGTGCCGAGCCGGCGGGCAGGCGGCCGAGAGCTCGTTTCATCTGAAAGTAATGATGTGGTATGAAACAATGTGGGCGCGACAGCCCTGTTAACGGTCTCCATCGTCTCCAATCAGCAGCCTCCGGGTTCATTCGTGCAGTCGTGACGTGGCGTCGTGACCTCCGGCTGGTTCCTGTGGCCGCGGTGCGGCTGATGCAGTGATGTAGAAATAACACCTGGATTCCACAGAGCAGCTCCTGACTGACTGAAAACTCACCTCATGCATCAGCAGATGTAAGTCAAAGCGCTCACACAGCCTCAGCACAGATGATCAGCTTTATTTTCCAGCCGTCGCTCTGATGCTCACAGGACGGCTGAGCTCTGCCATGATGCAGCGTTATGTTTTATGCCGGTCACGGACTGATTAACAGAGCCAGTTAGCGCAGGAGGTGGTTTCCAGTCGACAAAGTGCCAGTTCTGCTGACCTCTGACGCTAACATTAGCAGATTATTGAGCCGAGCGTTGCTCAGATATGATGATCAGAATATTTGTTGTGGTGAGGACAGGAAGCAGCCCGGCAGGTCAGGGATCTGGATCGTTCCCTCAGATCTTTGTTGTTCAGTGATGTTCATTTGAGTCAGTCAGTAAATCTACGTGGTTTCATTGAAGTGAAGGTTCAGTGAGACTGACTGAAGACAAACACAGCCAACAGTCGGCTGAGCGATGAACTCTGTTTATGTGCCTCGTATAATGAGAGGACGGGGGACAGGCCGGTTTGTCCTCTGGCTGCTGCGACTCTTTGTGAACAATAATGAAGCAGCTCAGTGGAGAGGCAGCTGAAGTGTCATCACCCCGACGTCCTCATGAACAGGTTCAAAGCTGATCCGCGGCGTCCTGGAGGGTTGACAGAAAACCACGAGACGTGTCACGGTGAATTACTGCGGGACGGCTCCGGCGTCTGTCTCTGATGGGTTTTCCAAGCATGAAGCTGCTAACAGGAAATGACAGGATGGTTCACAGCCAATAATCTTCCCCTTCATAAAATGTTCCAAACCGTGTTTGCACAGTAAATATGTCATCATGCAGAAAGAGAAGATGTTTGCAGAGTGCTTCAGAACCTGTTGGGATATTGCATCTTAAAAACACTGACGGGCCTGAAGGTGGTAAAGTAATGATGTGCTGTAAAGAGACTGATATGAAACGTGTTACAGAACACCATGATATCAAGCTTTAACGCGTCAAAAGGCCTTTCATCGACTCTTTGGCCCGACGCCGCGACGCTGCCTGTCCTCAAATAAACAAGAAGGTAACACTGCAAATACTCTGCGTCCTCGATTTCACACAAGAATAAATGAGACGAGGCTTCTCACCTCAGGCTGAAACGACGGTTCAGTCCAATTAAGAGAAGCTAATCTGAAGGAGCTGCTTTAAATCTCCAGCTGAGTCATTTGAAACAAGAACCCTGTGAAGGGTCTCAAAGGGGTCTTAGAAGAACTCGTCAACCTCCACGATAAGGTGCTATAAGATGATGCTAACGCTAACAGGTTCCAGGCAAAAGGTTCATGGAAAGACATCAGACAAGCAACGCAGAGGTTAGATTTCTGCTTTTATTCAGACAGCTGTCAGTGAATGACGTGACGTCAGCTTTAGAAAGAACGCTCGGGGGAAAGCTAATCATACGGACATGCTAACGCCTGCAGCTCAGTGCAGAGCAGGTGAACAGACTGTTAAAACCTCAAAGGCTTTCAGGAAGTGGTGTCGTGACTTTTTATGGTCCAAACATCATGAAATGCACAGAACACACAATAGCTCTCTCCGTTCATGTCGTCAAACCAAACGTCCGGCTGCCGTTTGACGTCAGCGCTTCGCACACGAGCGAGTCACCGCTTTAGCAAACTGCTCGCAGTCGACCCGCCCATCGGCTCCAACTCCCGCCTCCTTCAGCAGCTCGTCCACTGAAAACAGAGCGACACAGCTGCCAATCAATGCTGCTTCAGTCAAGCTGGAAACATTTTAAATGCGTTATGTTGTTTTCTGGTATGAATGTCAAACAGCTGTGTTATCATTATGGGATGCAGACAGACGGCAGCATCCTCATCTTCTTTGTTTACATGAGCAGATTTTGTGTCTGGGTAGTGCTGAAGCTAACAGCTAACCATGCTAACAGGACATGTTTGAGGAACAGTCACATGACCCACACGCCAACGCTGCACCAGGTTTTAGACACGGCCCGGTTACGAATCCTGTGGGTCGTGTCTTCTCCACAGAAGGATTCATAATATTTATCAGACCTCTAGCAGCCTCCCAGAAACATATTTTATTCAGGCTTCTGATTGGCCAGCAGGGCTCTCATCTCATCTCATCTCATCTCATCTCATCTCATCTCATCTCATCTCATCTTATCTCATCTCATCTCATCTCATCTCATCTCATCTCATCTCATCTCATCTCATCTCAGAGGAAACGCCTCCCCCGCTCTCACCCTCTCGGTCGGTCAGCTTCTCTCCCAGCCCCGTCAGTTTGGCTCTCAGCTCGGAGGCGAGGATGAAGCCTTTCTGCTCCTTGTCAGCCATCCTCATGGCCTCCAGGATCTCCTCCTCCGGCGCCTCCTGCTGGAGCTGCCGGTGCATGATGCTCAGGAGGGTGGAGAAGTCCAGCTCTCCACCCCAGTCTGCAGGAAGAGCTGTGTTTCAGTGGACAGGACCAATCATCCTCAGTGTGACAGATGAAGAGATAAGAGGAAACTTTATTGATCTGTGCAGCAGAAGGGAGGACATGAAATAAGCTGTTCAAACAGCGAAGCAGTAAACCAGAACGTGAAGACGATAAGCTGCTGACAGTTTAAACATGTTGGATAAACTCTGGGTGGAAAATGTGGGATTTAATAAGAGCTGGTCCATACAGACGTTCTTAAACGTGTCTCACGCAGAGATAAAGACAAGTCAAATATCTGCAGCCTGTATGAAAACAGACCATAATGACATAAAATCACATGCATCGCTGCCGTCAGGGAAAACCTTCTGAACCTTTGCTCGTTTCTGGCTCCTCGTCAACTTCAGAGTCCGGCTCATGTGGATTCATCCGCCGTTAAAAATAGTCCCTCTGGGGACGCCCCTGTAGCTCAGTAGGTAGGGTGGCGCCTCATGCATTGAGGCTGTCAGTCTTCTGCAGTTCGACTCCCACCTGCGGCTCATTTGCTGCGTGTTGTCCCCTCTCTCTGTCCCCTTTCCTGTCCTACCTTCAGCTGTCTCTCTATCATAAAGGCTAAAAATAATTTAAAAAAATAAATAAATAGTCCCTCTGGTTGTTTCTAAAAGATGAAACTCTGAATCTGTGAGGACTAAATGTGCGTCTTCCGCAGGAACCAATGGGCTTAGAGCTGAGAGCCGCAGACAGGAAGTGAGACAGTGTTAAGAGACGGACCGACACGATGACGTTTCCATGCTCATGAAGTGGACACTCGTCTAATCTTCCTGTTTTGATGTTTCATTGATGGTTTCAGTTCAGACGCTGCTGGAAACAGAGTACGTTTGTGTTTCTTAGGCTGAATCAGACAATGAGAATCTTAACGGCGAAAGAACTAAAGTTCTTCTGATTGGACCATCAGAGCAAAAGCTGTCATTCTGATTGGACGCTGTGTGAGACGTCAGTCAAACAGGATGTTGTGTTGGGACATTTCATG
This sequence comes from Chaetodon trifasciatus, assembly GCA_037975065.1. Taxonomy (NCBI): domain Eukaryota; kingdom Metazoa; phylum Chordata; class Actinopteri; order Chaetodontiformes; family Chaetodontidae; genus Chaetodon; species Chaetodon trifasciatus. The sequence continues at coordinate 417,065 of JBBMOE010000030.1, forward strand.
GTGAGGACAGTCTCCTGCAGACGTCTTCAGCGTGTCACCTGCTTCACAGACATCAATCAGTCGAGGACTCACCTATAGAACATCCGTCATTCAAACGTGTTCCGCTGCTGTGGAGGGAAGCACACAGGTAGGCACACAGGTAGGCACACAGGTAGGCACACAGGAGCACACACAGGTAGACACACAGGTGAGACACACAGGAGCACACACAGGTAGACACACAGGTGAGACACACAGGTGAGACACACAGGTGAGACACACAGGTAGACACACAGGTGAGACACACAGGTAGACACACAGGTGAGACACACAGGTGAGACACACAGGTAGGCACACAGGTAGGCACACAGGTAGACACACAGGTAGGCACACAGGTGAGACACACAGGTAGGCACACAGGTAGGCACACAGGTAGACACACAGGTAGGCACACAGGTGAGACACACAGGAAGACACACAGGAAGACACACAGGTGAGACACACAGGTAGACACACAGGTGAGACACACAGGTGAGACACACAGGTAGGCACACAGGTAGGCACACAGGTGAGACACACAGGTAGACACACAGGTGTGACACACAGGTGAGACACACAGGTGAGACACACAGGTAGGCACACAGGTGAGACACACAGGTAGGCACACAGGTAGGCACACAGGAGCACACACAGGTAGACACACAGGTGAGACACACAGGAGCACACACAGGTAGACACACAGGTGAGACACACAGGTGAGACCACAGGTAGACACACAGGTGAGACACATAGGTGAGACACACAGGTGAGACACACAGGTAGACACGGACCTATGTTGTGGCTCAGCAGGTGTCGGTGGACCTCGGAGGGGGTGGGGTTTGACCCAAGACATCGCATCACTGTGATCAGCTCCTGAGCTTCAATCTTCCCTTTACGCTGACGGTCGTACAGCGAGAAACACTCCTTAAACTCTGCAACACACACACACACACACACACACACACACACACACACACACACACACACACAGACACACACACACACACACACACACACAGACACACACACCCTCACACACACGCACACACACACACACACACACACACACACACACACACACACACATTGAGCTTCAAAGATCTGAACCAGGAAATGTTTTAAAGTCAAACAAGAATCATAAAGAGAAGAAAGTAAAGAAGGAAATAAAGACTCTGAGTGTCTCTCAAACGTCCTCATTCTTCGTCTCTCAAATGTCCTCATTCTTCGTCTCTCAAATGTCCTCATTCTTCGTCTCTCAAACGTCCTCATTCAGTGTTTCCAGCAGCAGCTCAACGTCCTGAGAGAAGGTGTGTTTTCTGACTTTGAACTCATCAAACAATAAATCTATTGATCTACAAATAATCACCCATCAGCCAACAGTGAGCCTCTATGGACAGACGTCTGAAGGACAATAAGGGTATCCGACCAATCACACGAGAGCGTGCAGAGCAGTGGAGAGCAGAAGCTACAACAGAACCACCGAACGGCTGAATCTTCATCAGATATCGATCGATGACACCTACTCATCATCAAACCAGTGAGAACAAAAAGATTCCAACTGGACAGCATTAAAGGACGCCACAGTCACGCCTGTGTCCGTCCAAACAGAGACTGGAATTTGGACTGACATGTCCTCATTAGGCTGAAAACTGTTCACACAGAGAAGCTTTGTGTTTGACCACAGCCTGAACACAAGAGTTGCCTTGTACTGAGGACACAGGACACACAGGACACACAGGACACACAGGACACACAGGACACACGGGACAACCAGGAGACACAGGACAACCAGGACACGCAGGATACAGAAAACTCTAAGAATCTAAAAAAGGTCTGAAAACTAAACACTGAAAGAAATCATCTCAAACGTTTTTATTCCACTTCCTGCGTCCTCTCAGCTGGAATGTGGACGGATGAGAGTCTTACCATTAATCTGATCCTGGGTCAGGAACTTGGCCTGCGATGAAAGGATGAAAATAGCGTGAGTGCAGAGGACAGCTGGATGACAGCATGAAGCTTCACATTAATGATCTCACCATCGTGTCTGCGCGTGTGAGCCGGACTGAACGCTGTCACCGAGCCCAGGAAACTGATCCAGGACGCTGTAAGACGAGCAAGGGATGGACGAGGAGGGACGGCACTGAGGGCAGGACAGGACAGGACAGGACAGAACATGACAGGACAGGACAGGACAGGACAGGACAGGACAGGACAGGCACAGACACAGGCTGTTCTGTCCTGTGCCTGTGGAGAACCTGTGGACATGCCGTCCAGTGAACACTGAGACAGACCTGCACTGATCCTGGAGGTCTGCTGGAAGCCCAGGAACATGAATTAACATTAAGTAACCTGAGCATGCGGTCTACCTGTGCAGGTAAAGGTCAGAGGAGGAGCTGCAGGTGTCCATGGACTGAAGACATTTGTTGGTGAGACGGTGCTGACGTGTGACTCAGGGAGGCCAGTTTGACTGAATGGTCTCTGAAACTTTATTGATCCTGTCAGACACTGAATCTGATCATCTTCATCGTTCAGGGTTAATCACACGTGTGTGTGTGTGTGTGTGTGTGTGTGTGTGTGTGTGTGTGTGTGTGTGTGTGTGTGTGTGTGGAGGAAGGACAAACACTTTCTTCATCATTCATTCAGATCATCATCAGCTTCACAGAGCAAGTCAAAGGTGTGATAGAGACAGACAGACAGAGACAGAGAGACAGAGACAGAGACAGAGAGACAGACACACAGACAGACAGAGAGACAGAGAGACAGAGACAGAGACAGACAGACAGACAGACAGACAGACAGAGACAGACACACAGACAGACAGACAAACAGACAGACAGAGACAGAGAGACAGAGACAGAGACAGAGACAGACACACAGACAGACAGACACACAGACAGAGACAGACACACAGACAGACAGACAGACACACAGACAGAGACAGACACACACACAGACAGACAGAGAGACAGAGACAGACACACAGACGTCAGGATTGGAAACAGGTGAGACGGACGCCACGTCTCAAAGGGACACTCTGAGTCTGAGGAGGAGGACGCCTGTAAATGAGCCGTTCATGTGCTCTGGAGGTGGAGCGTGAAGACGGCGCGAGGCTGCGGGACGTAGATCAGCCCGGGGTGCTTCTTCCTCAGGACGCCGTCGCTCCACAGACAGGCCACCCAGACCGCCACCAGGGACAGAGCTGCAGAGAAACTACAAGCAGAGAGCTTCAGCCAATCGGCATCGAGATCACTCTCACATGATCACAGCGCCATCGCTTCGCCTTTTCAGTCATCACGCAACATGTTTCCAAGTGTCTTCCACACAGGAAGCAGCACGTCCTCACCTGGACTTCACCTGCTCCTTCACACCACCTGTGCGTGTAGAGCACAGCGTACCTGTAGAGCATGAAGATGCCGTTGCTGTCGGGAACCATGCCCCGCCTCCTCTGGTGCATCACTGTGGCGGTCATAGTGAAGAAGGTGAAGATGAAGAGGATGAAGGTCTGTCCCTCAGTGATCAGGTACCTGCTGGGACAAACAGGGAGGGTCAAAGGTCACCTGTGGGCAGAGAGCCGCAGGTTCAATCCCTGCTGTTTCCATACAGGTGAGTCATGTGACTTAGAGGTGACGCCCCCACAGACAGTCGTCAGTGGTTTCGTTTGGAAACATGGCGGAAATGTCTTTTATATCTAAAAGAAAAAAAGACATGAGACCGCTGACACGGTCCTTCAGCTCTGCTTCCAGCCCTCAGGGACGTCCTCATCAAGTCAGCAACACCTGAGAGCTACCTAATCAACTATTACACCTGAGAGCTACCTAATCAACTATTACACCTGAGAGCTACCTAATCAATTATTACTAACACCTGGAGGTGTTCACACACACACACACACACACACACACACACACACACACACACGCTTGGCCTCAGGTGTGCTGTTCATCAGACACTACAGTTTCAGTTCAGGTGTCACCTGCTGGATCAGAACAGCAGAGCTGGAACCAGGTCCAGACCTTCACAGTCCCAGAGGATGAACCCTGCTGATTGTGGTCTCACTGAGACAGATCCGTCTTTGTGATCCTCTGACAGGTGTCCTTTGATTCTGGACGGTCACATGAACTGAGGTTGTTGTTGTCAGCTGATTCAGATCGTCCTGATTGTTTCTGCCTGTTGGTCTGATGTGATTTTAACTTTAACACTAACGAAGCGCTAACACTGTTGACTGTATTTGAATATGGACCCCAGGAGGACGAGCTGTTGCCAAGGCAACAATCCCAGCGTATCAATAAACAGGGATTGAACCTGTGACCATTCAGTCACAGGATGCACTGACGTGATGAGTGATGTTGTAGTAAAGCAGTCTGACCAGTAGTGAGTGCTGCTGGGGACGAGTAGCATCCATGCTGCCGGCGGCATCTTCTCCTCCTGTTTCCTGTGACTGAAACAACCACTGAAGAAGAGGAAGAGGACGAGGAAGAGGGGACCATACCTGGAGGAAGAAGAAGAATTCTTGAGAGACGTCATCAGGCACAGCCTTGGTTAGCCAAATTTAGCCTCGCTTAGCCTCATTTAGCCTTGTTTAGCCTCATTTAGCCTTGTTTAGCCATGCTTAGCCTCATTTAGCCCAGTCAGATCCAAATGTCCTGAAGTTTCTGACCGCTGATGAGCTTTAGAGAAGATACCCAACATACATTCCACATCAAAGACATAACATCATCAAATTTAGCTTTGAGATTTTCTTTTAACGTGAGAAAGAAAGTTTTGAATGAAGTTTTTGAATTCATGATCAGTTCATTAAAGTAATGCTTACTTGAGAATTTGCTCAGATGTTTTTGGTGATGTGATGGCGTGCTAGCAGGTTGGGTTAGCAGGGCAGGCTAACAGGGCGTGTTAGCAGGGCAAGTTAGCAGGGCGGGCTAACAGAGCGGGTTAGCAGGGCAGGTTAGCAGGGCGGGCTAACAGGGCGTGTTAGCAGGGCAGGCTAGCTTTTGCTCTCAGGTCCTGAGGTGACAAACCTCTCTCTGCTAAGCTAGCGAGTGGCACTGATGTGTTGGTATGTTTTTCCAGTAAAATAGTGTTTAAATACTGTTTATCAAGGAAAGCTAACAAGTAGTGATACTGATGTTAGATATTTGATTTCAGTTTAATAGTAAATACACTTTCCACACGTGGATTCATCCGCTGCTGAAAGTAGTCCCAACAGATGCTCCATGTCCTCCAGTTTGTCTGATAAAAACTACAGCTGGCAGCTGTTTGAGGAGATAATGAAGCTTTTAAACATGAAACTAGATATTTAAAGATTTACGTCTTCAGCAGGAACCAATGAGCAGCAAGTCAGACATTAATCACAGTAATGGGCATTAATCTTTTTCTGACATAAGAATCATGTGGGACGAGTTACAGCAAGTGGACTTTTCTTATGCTGCAGTGGATGAACGGCGAGTTTGAGGTCTTCTTACCACATCAGGTGACCGAGAGTGTCGTCAAAGTAAAACAGCAGCTCGAAGGCGTCAACCTGCAGAGTAAAACACCGTTCATCAGCCTTCATCACAGACGCTGATGCATTCAGCCGAGCTCTTGTCTTCCTGTATTGTGTCTAAATTACAGAAGAAATCCTGCAAAAAAAAGGCTTTTTGCTGATTTTCCTGCATTAATCTGAAGGCTTCTGATCAGCGGCTGAAATATGGCATCTCACGCCGCCCAGGTGTGATTCTGGGTGATGCAGCACCTACCAGGGAGGACGGTTCCAACGTCTTCATGATTGGATTCTCTCTGACCGACAGGTGCAGCTGGTAGCCAATCAGCAGGAGTCGCCCTGTGATGGAGTCGGCCACCAGGTGGAGACTGGTTCCCGTGACGACGGCGATGATGCCCAGGCGGACGGCGAGGGGGGGCAGCGTCCTGGGGCTGCGCTCGAGCATCTGCAAGGACAGAAGTTTGACTGATCTGAACGAAGCGTCCGTGAATGTGAGTGAATGCAGCGGCGGCGTGTTGTGTCTCAGTCACCTTGAGCAGGACGAGCGGTGTGCTGATGATGTACAGGACGTGGAGGACTTCTGCGGGACCTGGACGGTTCACAGGACACCAGTCTGCCGGGACGACCAGCTGCACAAAGGTTCACATTCAACACAGATTTAATGTTTTATTCCCCCTGTAAACGCGCAGTGAGCCATTTCTGCCTCTAGAGGTCTCTGAACCGAAACAACAACAAAAGATCATGTTTGATGACATCATGAAGCAGCATGGCATCATGGGAGCTGTTGTCTTCAACACCATCACTGCTGATGAAACAATAGTCAACAAAAGAGCAGCTAGCTTCATTTTTTCCCTCCTGCATCCATCAAAGACACGACGCCATCAACAGGTGACCAAATGAAACGCACCTTTACCTGAATACGACCACAGACGTCTCTGACCGTGGTTAGACACAACTCAATGAAATACTCTTAGATCTACTCTGTTTTACACATTTAATGTGGAAACTTCCTGTGTAACGCCTTGAAAGCCTCTTCGTTTCATTGGTCAGCGTGTTCAGGTTTGCTGACTGAGCTGGTTTTAAAGGGACACGTGAAGACATTCAGGACACACAGGGACAGGTGATAAGGTAGAGATCAGCTCTTAGACTACCAAGAGTACATCGTTTTTTTATCCTCCTGTTACCATGAGGACAGGTCGGCCCACATCCAGGATCCAGTTCTGGACGGTGAAGCAGAGCCAGAGGTCCAGGTGGAAGCGAGGCTTCGGCAGAACCTCCTTCAGGTCTGCGGAACCGGCCGACCGGCTGCAGAACACAGAAACACACAGATTCATGTGTTCATTCGCCTGATTCGCTGACGCAGCGGCTAATCATGCGACCAGAGACTCTGACTGCCTTCTGGGCGCATTTTGTGCTGAAGGGGAGCTTAAATCCTGTGATGCATGATGGGATTTGTCTCAGACCAGCGACTCACAGTGAACAACATTTCTTTTTAAAGCTCCAAATGAACCAAAGCAGGATGACTGAAACGATGTGAGTAATGGATGGAAATGAAAGTGACGCCGTCACTGAGGTGTAAACGTCGCAGAGCCGCCGTTCATCAGCAGCCGCCTCCAGAAATACTGGATGACTGTGATGAAACGCAGTTTTGCTCATTATCAGAAGCACGAAGTGCAGCCGAGGCTGATGCCTGTGTCGTTAGTCCTGCAGGTATTAAACCAAAGGACTGAACACGTCCACACGCTGACCATCAAGGTATTTCAGTTCATCCTGAGGGGAGCATGAACGTCTGAACCACGTTTCACTACAATCATCCAGCAGTTTAAAAGCTACGCAGCTAACGTCGCTAAAGTGTCAGAGGCAGTGTTTGAATCTGCAGGCTGACCCCTGACCCCTGAGTCCTGAACAGACCTGAACAGACCTGAACAGTCCTGAACAGTCCTGAACAGATCTGAACAGTCCTGAACAGATCTGAACAGTCCTGAACAGATCTGAACAGACCTGAACAGTCCTGAACAGTCCTGAACAGTCCTGAACAGTCCTGAACAGACCTGAACAGTCCTGAACAGTCCTGAACAGACCTGAACAGATCTGAACAGTCCTGAACAGACCTGAACAGTCCTGAACAGATCTGAACAGACCTGAACAGACCTGAACAGTCCTGAACAGATCTGAACAGTCCTGAACAGTCCTGAACAGATCTGAACAGTCCTGAACAGATCTGAACAGTCCTGAACAGATCTGAACAGTCCTGAACAGTCCTGAACAGACCTGAACAGTCCTGAACAGTCCTGAACAGACCTGAACAGACCTGAACCACCGAAAGTCCTGATCTCCCTCCAAAACCCTCAAACTCTGCAACAGTGGATTTCCTGCAGCTCTAATCCCATCTGTTCATCTGTTACACGTGTGACAGAGGACAGAGGACAGAGTGATGTCCTCCACTGACAGGCTCAGTCCACAGCAGCTGGATGACTTTAAAGGTGGAAACCAGCAGAAATTCAGAGACACTAAACAAGAGAAACGTTCAGACGAGAACCAGATAAGGACAGAAAGTCTGTAAACTTGGAAGTTTTTCAAAGATTATTCTGAAAAAAGGTTTGGAAGGTTACAGCCCCCTCTTCCTCCCTCTCCTCATCGTCATCATCGTCATCATCCTCCTCCACACAGATCTGATGTTTTCAGACGTTTATTCACTCGTCTGTTTCTGCTTTTATCCAAACAGTTTTTCCCCCTCAGACATCGCCACACTTCACCTTTTCTTCTTCATTTCAGCTCTTCTTCGTCAGTCTCTGCAGATCAAACATTAGATCTACTGGGTGGAAACGTAAACTCGCACGTGTGTTAGAAATGAGTGAAATCAGGAGGTTCAACTCCTCCGAGCGAAGAAACACAAACTCAGCTGTGACCTGACTTTACTTTTCGTTCAGCAGAACCAGGATGTGCAAACTTGAAGCTGTGTGATTAATGAAGGTGGATGCTTAAAGGTGAGGCCGATGATGAAATCTGAAGTTTACCGACCTGCACATGAAGGCAGCTGCATGCAGAGCTGTCTTCTGTCTCCTCTGGGTGGACGGCTGCATGTCTCCTCTGCAGTTCAGCGTCTGTCTGTGACACGAAAACACTGTTAAACCTGCTCAGTTTCCCCGGTGTGGATCAATAAAGTCCTATCTTATCTTATCTTATCTTATCTTATCTTATCTTATCTTATCTTAAACAGCTACAGCATCACCAACTGACACCACAAAGAGGCAGTGAGAGCCAATCAGGTCCACCGTTGACTCGTCCCTCCTGGTCTGAAGAAGAAGAAACAGTTTCTGTCAGACTGAAGCAGAACTGAATCGTTTCATGGTAGAACAGTCAGGAATTAAACTGCAGGCTGATCTGCAGCAGATAAGCCTCTAATCTGTATAAACCTCACCCATTTTTCATTAGACAGCGTTAATCTGGCTGCAGGTGAGCTCAGTGAGAAGCTTATGCTCCCTGTGAGGTTCACTGTAAAGGTCATGAAGATCTGTGAAACCTGTTTTCCTGTGACTCTGGGAAAACCGGGACACACGAGACAAGAACACACATGGTTTACTGCATTTCCTGTTTTATTTTGGAGTAGTTTTCCTCGGTCATTCCTGTATGTTGTACTTCCTGTCATTGTTCAGTTTCCCACCACTTTCTCTGACCACCTGTTCTCTATCATCCAGTCGGTTCCAGCAGCAGCTCTGTGACTGAAGACAGCCTGATGCTTCAGCCGGAGGACAAGGACGGGGACGGGCTGTCAGTCAGTCCCATTCACACTGTGTCCAATGCTGCGGCTGTAACTCAGCAACAACCAATCACACGCACGCGCACGCGCGCACACACACACACACACAGAGCAGAGAGCGCTCAGGAGGACTTAGACACCTGTGTGCACCTTCTCATCCATGTTTTCTGCTCACTTGCTCCCTTTCAGAGGCTCCGTTCATGCTGCTTCATCCACTGAGCTCCAAAAGCTGGATCCTCTTTGACTGACTGTGTTTTTCTATCCTCCTGTGATCCTCCACATGAAGCTCAGAGACACAGCTTCAGACGCAGCGTGTCCTGTCTGGATGAGCCGTCGGATGGTTTGTAATTGGAACAGCAGCGTTCAGTCTGACACCACCTGCTCTCCTCCACCCTGCTAACTTTACAGCAAACTCAAAGCTCCGCTGAGGTCTGCTAACCTGCGTTGCCATGTTAGTGTGCTAACATCTCTAATTTCACGTTGTGTGTTTTATTGTAGTTTCAAATGAAGTTTTAGAACTAGACTTATAACAAGGAAGAAAGGCCACGCTTTGAACTCTTCCGCACGAAGGTAAGATCACCTGATCCATTCCCCACAGCTGGCACACCTGCAGGGACGTTAATCAGTGCATTTTTCCTGAAAATAAACCGATGAATAAATACAATAAATAAATCACATTTAAATATTGGATTTTCCAAACCATAGTCATGTGTCCATCCAGGAGTGACTGGGTTTCTTTAGCCACCAGGACGCACTGGCAGCAGGATTCAAAGTCCAGTGTTTGTAGAAATGTACATCTGTTGCTTGTATGATGCTGTTACTCCTTCATCCTCTCAGTTTTCAGGTTACTGTCAAATTTATGTTATTTATTAGTTATTAAAATCATGAACCACAGACCAGACAAAGAATACTGTAAACATGACAGCGGTTCAGAAACAAACAGGTAACATCTTTCTATCTAGCGTTAATTCACAGAATATACAATAAAGGTCAATATCAACTTTACGTTTAAGCGTATGAATTCTCTCTCTACAAAAGAAAAACTGTTAAAAGCTTTTCTTAAAAAGAAAGATCTCACCTTATGTTCTGTATTAATTTTATGGATATTTTTCTTAGATTTTTTCAGTTTTTTTGTATTTGTCTGCGCTCTTTGTGTTCATTGATATGAAGCCGCTTTGAGAAAACAGGAAGCGGAACATAAACCAGCGACACAGAGTTCCAGTCGGAGGTATTTTCACGTTGAACGGCAACTTCCGCCAAATGAGTAGATAGCAAAAGGTGAGAGTGCTGGTGTTGGTTTTTCAAATCTGTGGGATTGTTTGTCAGTTTTTAGACGAAGCACCACGAGGAAACGACTTTTTGTGGCCAACATTGAGGCGCCAGTCAGATTAAATCAATCCCGGAGCTAAAAAGTGTCTGTTTGCCGACCAGCTCGCTAACGTTAGCACAGAGCTAACCGGCTAGCTCCCTCAGCTGACGCCTGATACTCGGCGTCCGGACACAGAAACTCAGAGGCTGAAACTCAGTGTCGGACACTTCAGCTGTCAACTTCACGCCGGGATTTGAACCATTTCTCTCGCGGCCACAACGGAGAAGCTCCATTTTTCATGTATGCACTGGGGCCGATTTCGACATTTTAATGGGAGGCGGCTTGCTTTGGAGGATTGGACATTGCGGGCGCCAGTTGCGAAGAAAGCGGAGGTCCTGGCTACCTGTCGGGCCCAGATGGAGTCTCTGGCCGGCTACGTGTACAAGGCAGCCAGCGAGGGCCGAGTCCTGACCCTGGCCGCGCTGCTGCTCAACCACTCCGAGGCGGAGACCCAGTACCTGCTGAGCTATGTGACCCAGCTGGCCGGGCAGAGGTCCACTCCCCTGATCATCGCAGCCCGGAACGGCCACGACAAAGTGGTCCGGCTGCTCCTGGACCACTACAGAGTGGACACCGAACAGACCGGCACGGTTCGCTTTGACGGGTAAGAGCTGCCATGTTTTACTCTTCATGTGGGCAGAGCTGTGGTTCAGGTTTCAGTTCATGTGGAAAAGTTTTTACATGCTGAGATTGTCATGTTATTTATGGAAATGAAGACCACGGACTGGTCCTGGATTTAGGTTTCTGTCTGTGGTTCAGGTTTTGGGTTTAAAAGTGACTGAAACGATTCAGTTTTCACTGAACTCACAAGAAACGATCATTTTGGAAACTGTTGACATCAATGTTCAGATGAGACGTTTGACCTGAGGCTGAAACTGATGATTAAAGATCAGGAAACATCTCACTTTACTTTGATCCAGAGGACAAAAGTCCACAGAGACACTGAAGGTGGAAGCAGAGACGCGGTCTGCTCGTGGACTTCAGCTCCAGTGAGTTCCAAATCTGCACCTGAGAGAAACCTGAAGCGTTTGACTGAACGCGTCTGTGATTCGACGCTGACCCAGTGTTTTAACTTCCTGCTTCGCTTCGTTTTGACTTTTGTCTTTTTGTCTCCGCTGAGACTTTTTGTCATCTGATCAGGACTGAACCACAGAAACCTGCTGGCTCTCTGTCAGCTGTGGCCACGCCCACGCGGTGACATCACCGCAGGTGTTTTGACCCAGTTTTCAAATGAAGGCTCCTGCTCTGATTGGTGGACTGAAAACAGTTTGTCCAGATTTCAGTGGTTCAGTCCTCGCAGAAAGGACGTGTTGATGAAAAGTCCTCCTCCTGATCAGATCATTGATCTCTGAGCGCCGCCGCCTCCACCTGTAACGATGAAGACGATGCTGCGCAGACGTACGCTGACGCCATGTTTAAGATTCCTCGTTTGTTTGACGTTTCCGTCTTCAGACTTTCAGATTTCACATTGAGTGTTTGATGTCAGCTGAGCGCGTCCTGATTCGCTGTCTGTCTGTCTTCTGTCTGTCCCGCAGCTACGTCATCGACGGGGCCACGGCGCTGTGGTGCGCGGCTGGAGCGGGACACTTCGAGGTGGTGCGCCTGCTGGTGAGTCACCACGCCAATGTCAACCACACCACGATCACCAACTCCACCCCCCTGAGGGCCGCCTGTTTCGATGGGCGCCTGGACATCGTCCGCTACCTGGTGGAGCACAACGCCGACATTAGCATCACTAACAAGTACAACAACACCTGCCTGATGATCGCCGCCTACAAAGGCCACACGGATGTGGTGAAGTTCCTGCTGGAACAGGGGGCCGACCCCAACGCCAAGGCGCACTGCGGGGCCACCGCCCTGCACTTCGCAGCCGAGGCGGGACATTTGGAAATCGTGAAGGAGCTGGTGCGCTGTCAGGCAGCCATGGTGGTGAACGGACACGGCATGACGCCGCTGAAGGTGGCCGCGGAGAGCTGCAAAGCGGACGTGGTGGAGCTGCTGCTGGCGCACGCAGACTGCGACCCGCGCAGCCGCATCGAGGCCCTGGAGCTGCTGGGCGCGTCGTTCGCCAATGACCGGGAGAATTACGACATCCAGAGGACGTACCACTACCTGCACGTGGCCATGACGGAGCGCCACCGCGACCCGGAAAACATCATCGCCAAGGAGCTGCTTCCGCCCATCGAGGCCTACGGGGGGCGCTGTGAGTGCCAGACGCTCCAAGACCTGGAGGCCATCCGGGTGGACCGGGACGCGCTGCACATGGAGGGGCTGATGATCCGCGAACGTATCCTGGGCTCGGACAATATTGACGTGTCACACCCCATCATCTACCGCGGCGCCGTCTACGCGGACAACATGGAGTTTGAACAGTGCATCAAACTGTGGCTTCACGCGCTCCGTCTGCGGCAGAAAGGCAACCGGAACACACACAAGGACCTGCTGCGCTTCGCCCAGGTGTTCTCCCAGATGGTCCACCTGAAGGAGCAGGTGTTGGCGTCGGCGGTGGAGCAGGTGTTGAGCTGCAGCGTGGTGGAGATTCAGCGGAGCATGGCTCGAGTGGACACGGCGGCGGAATCCGAGCTGCCTCAGGCCATGGACAATTACGAGTCAAACGTTTTCACCTTTCTGTACCTCGCCTGCATCTCCACCAAGACCGCCTGCAGCAGCGAGGAGCGCGCCCGCATCAACAAGCACATCTACAACCTGATCCAGCTGGACCCACGGTCGCGCGAAGGCTCCTCCCTGCTCCACCTCGCCATCAGCTCCAGCACGCCGGTCGACGACTTCCACACCAACGACGTCTGCAGCTTCCCCAGCGCTCAGGTCACCAAGCTGCTGCTGGACTGCGGCGCGCAGGTCAACGCCGTCGACCACGAAGGCAACACGCCGCTGCACGTCATCGTCCAGTACAACCGGCCCATCAGCGACTTCCTGACGCTGCACGCCATCATCATCAACCTGGTGGAGGCCGGCGCCCACACGGACATGACCAACAAGCAGAATAAGACTCCGCTGGACAAGAGCACCACCGGCGTGTCGGAGATCCTGCTGAAGACGCAGATGAAGATGAGTCTGAAGTGCCTGGCGGCGCGCGCCGTCCGGCAGCACCAGATCACCTACCGCAACCAGATCCCCAAAACGCTGGAGGAGTTCGTGGAGTTCCACTGAACGGACGGCGAGCCGGAGCCGCGACAGACTCTGAAGAACTTCGTAGAACTTTCAAATGGTGCTGAGGACAAAAGTCCAGAACGAAACCTTTTTCAGCATTTTTATAAAAAGGTGTTTTTTTTCTATTTTAAGTGTGAACTGCCAAAAGCACCAGCAGCCGTCAGCCGTCCGTCTGTCCGTCTGAGTCTCCTCTCTGGCTGATGTGTCGCAGCAGGTTTGTCCTGTGAGCGGCGGCGGCGGCGGCGCGCTGCTTCTTGTTTTGCCTTATCTCCACGCCGCGAGCCGCCAAGGACGCCGCCGAGGACGCCGCCGTGTTTTACTTGACTGTTTTAAAAGAGGTTTGATGGTGACGGTCTGTGGAAAGGTTTTGTCTCTCGGCCTGTTTTACTGAAAGGACACTCGCTGTCCTCTATGGACAGACGGCTTCCTGTACGTCAAACAGCAGATTTAATGTCTGTGATTTCAATTTGACTAATTTAGGCCCAAAATGTTAAAACTGTCTCATATTAAGAAGAAACGTTTAACGATGAAGATGAAAAGAGTTTCAAAGTAAAAGCTGCTCAGAGAATTCCTCCATGTTTAAACGCCTCGTTAACTTCCTCTAAAAATACAACCAGTGTTCCCTGACTGTGCCGAGCTTTTATTTTGAAATCCCCATTTTAAGTTGAGAAAATGTGTTTTTAATAAAAGGTCGAGGACGAAGTCGCCTGCTTTCCTCTTCTTCCTCAGCTTTAGTTCAGCCTCGTCGCAGCTTTAACGTGAGCGACCTCTGACCTCTGACCTCTGACCTCTGACCTCTGACAGGACGAGGTCTGAAGGTCTGGACTCTGAATGTTGTTCAGCTCATTTCTGTGAGTCCTCTTTGAAGCATAAAGAATAACTTTAAGCACATCGATTATTGATTATTGATTTGTCATCGTTCTGTCGGCTCTGGATCAGGCTTTTATTTATTTCTTTTTTTCTGCCGTGTCCAATCAAACATCAGTTGATTTATGACATCATGTCCATGAAGTCACAATAAAACAGATTTTTAAGCCTTTTCAAATCTGACCTGTTTCCAAACAAAGATGGCGGCTGAAGCTGAAGCTCCTCACAGACATCAGGACGTCTTCTGAAGCATTTCTGAAATATTTAGAGACGCTGAACCGCAGCTTAGATTTGATATTTTCATATAAATCACTGTGTTCGTATTTGTTAGGCTTCATTAACGCGTTCAGCAGGTGAAGGTTTCTTCATCAGAGGTTTCAGAGTTTGAGGACAGCGAGCAGGATGTGGGGTCAGCCTGCAGCTGGTTAGCTTAGCTTAGCATAAAGACTGGAAACAGGGGGAAACTGCTAGCCTGGTTCTGTCCAAAGGGAACAACGTCCACCTTCCAGAAGCTGTAGAACTGAACCGGTCACATCCGGTTTGTTTGACACGGTGAACACTGACTCCAGGAAGTATCCCCGCCCAGCCAGGAAATAGTCCAGCTGAAAACCTGCAGTGAAGCTAAACCTCTAACTGCTCCCCAAACCGACTGCTGTTCATTAACGATCCGACCGCTTTATTTTGAAAGAACTGATCGATCATCAGGAAACAGTGTTTCTCTTCACGTTGAAAAATGTGAAAAAGAGAACAAAGAAAATCTGAAGAACGATCAGAATCGTTGTTTCAGCTTCTCTCACGAGCAGCTTCTCCTCGTCGGTCGCTGAATACTGAGGGATTGTGGGCCGCCGGGTCCTCAGACCAGCTGACTCCAGATCAGTCTGGAGGCTCTGCTGTGATTGGTCGATCAGGTGAAATGTTTCATGTTTTCTGGGTTTGATTTTGTGAACTCGATGAATCAGAGAAGCTGAACAAACGTCTGGAGTCCGTCTCTGCTGTCCAGCAGGACTCAGCGTCTCTGAGTCATGTGATCAGACGCTCAGACGAGACTCTGCTGTTTAGGCTTTGATGATGATGATGATGATGATGATGATGATGATGATGATGATCTCATGTTTGAACTGGTCAGCGTGCAGCAGCATGTCGAGGTTTGACGGCTGGAGTGAGGCCGAAGACTCGCGTCACCTGCGGGGACTTTAAAGACGTCACCTGCGGTGAACTTCCTGCAGAGTGAGCGCTGTCAAATTAAAAGTCTTCTGTCTGCATTCTGTCCTCCTGTCCTTCATTAACTCACCTGAGCAGCAGGTGAAGGACTAAGAACCAAATCTATGAGACCAAACTTTCTCAGCATGAGCACAGACAGGAAGGACCCGCCCACAGCGTCTTCATCATACCAGTTTATTTACAGCGAGTTCAAGTCTGACTTCATACAGCAAAAGTGCATCAGATGGAAATTTGGAAGTAAAATACAAGAAAATACAACAAAATACAATAAAGTACAATAAAATACAATAAAGTACAAGAAAATACAACAAAATGCAATAAAGTACAATTAAGTACAATATGTGTTCTTAGGAAGTATTTACAGTTTCCACCAGTATAAACAGGAAACTGGAGTGAAATCAGCCGTCGTAGGTAGTTTCTCTTTCTGTCTTTAGTCTCTGTCTCTGTCTGTCTCTCTCGCTGTCTGCCTCTCTCTTCAGTCTCTGTCTCCCAGTCTGTCTCTCTTCCATCCGGACGGACCTTCATTGGGTTTATTGATCTTTATTTTTCTGTCTCGCGGTTCTTTTTCTCATCGTTTTTATTGGCTGTCGATCGTCCAGCTGAACTTTGTGGTCGAACGGCTTTTTCCAGTTTCACCACGTGAACTGTGTCGGGGACATTCACTTTCACTTTCATTGTCTCCTGAGGCGAGACCGTTCACCCGAAGCTGATGCGTGTGTGGTCATACAAGACGTCCAGACGTCGTGGACGTGGTCACACGGTCCAAACGTCCATGTGAAAATGAAGCCAGAAGATTGAGCGGGAAAAAAAACACCTGAAATGAGAAGCACACAGGAACTGAAGCAGACCAGGAACATCCAATCAGATCCGTGCAGGTGAGCACAGACACCTGCTTATTGCATTCTTTCTTTCTGCTGCAGGTGAACCTGCAGCTCATGAAGCTCTGCTCGCTCGTCGTCTTCTGTCCTCTAATGTCCATCATCCCCCCCCCCCCACAGTCACCCGGTGACCATTTGGAGGGGCCCCACCCTTACGTTGGGAACCACTGTGTCAGTCTACCTGTCCCTGTGTACCTGTACCTGTACAACAGTCACAGGGTGATTTTCTTCACGGAGTACTTCTGATACTTGAAGTACATTTAGCTGATGATACTGGCGCTGCTGTACTCTTAGGACCGGAATAACTTGGAGTATTTGTACATTGTGTTTGTACTTTAAGTTCTAGTCAGTCTTCCACTGAAGACTCGGGGGTGGGGGGGGGGGCATCAGGGTCCCTGAGTGACAGGTGAAGTGTCATGATGCGTTCAGGTGATCCTCATCGACTCGTGGAGTTTCGACAGCACAAAGAGCAAAGTTCAGCCCTCAGAGTGAAGTCGTGTGGAGCGCATTCATCCAGTGATGAGCGCCACGCTCAGCCCGCCGACGGCCGCCGTCCACACAGCGTCCACACAGCGTCCACACAGAGTGTCCACACTGTCCACACAGCGTCCACACAGCGTGTCCACACAGAGTGTCCACACACAGCGTCCACACAGAGTGTCCACACAGAGCGTCCACACAGAGCGTCCACACAGCGTCCACACACAGCGTCCACACAGCGTCCACACAGTGTCCACACAGCGTCCACACAGCGTCCACCAACCACACACAGCGTCCACACAGCGTCCACACAGCGTCCACCAACCACACACAGCGTCCACACAGCGTCCACACACAGCGTCCACCAACCACACACAGCGTCCACACAGAG
>JBBMOE010000030.1:439600-472100 GCA_037975065.1 Chaetodon trifasciatus
AAGAACGAAAGAAAGAAAAAAGAAAGAAAGAAAGAAAGAAAAAGAAAGAAAGAAAAAAGAAGGAAAAAAGAAAGAAAAAAGAAAGAAAGAAAGAAAGAAATAAAGAAAAAAGAAAGAAAGAAAGAAAGAAAGAAAAAATAAAGATGGTTAAAATGGTTTAAAAAAGAAATCTAATATCTTTGTTTCATATTCATTAAAAAAGAATATCTGAACATCTGAAACAGGCACAACTGATTTAAAAAAAGAAAAAACAGATAATTAACTAAAGAAGAAGTAGAAGAAGAACCTGATTAAAGCAGAACTTTATGCAGAGCGATCGTTTGAGACGACTGACTGTCGTCATCCTGTCTGACAGCAGGTGGCAGCAGAGGACCACAAGCTGACTGACCGGTGGAAATGTAGGAAGTAGTTAGTGACTGAGCCAATGAATAAATGAGGAAGATGAAGGTCGGTGTCTTCATCAATGAGTCTAAATGTCGTCACATGGTCACATGGTCACCAGCGTCAGCAGGTCGGGTCCAGCCGGTGACCTTTGCTGCATCTCTCTGTCTCGTCCATTTCCTGTCCTGTTCCTGCCGCAGTCAGCGTGTGTTCATTCATTCATTCGTTCATTTAGCGTGAACTCGTCAGCTGACAGCGTTACCTGTCGGACCGGCCGGTCCTCCTGCAGGAACATCGGACCGGATGCTTCCAGCTGGATGGAGGCAGCCGTCAGTAACTCCAGCGACCTGAAGTTCACCTGAAACAGGTGAGCAGTTGTCTCGTGGTTATGAAGGATGCGTGTTGAGCAAACAGAAAACATGAAGACATGAAACACTTTGAGTTCCTCACACGAGGGGAACACCTGGAGGCTCTTGAAGAGGAGGCTGACGCTGAAGGTCAGACTGTGAGCTCTAAGCTGGACGGTCTTCTCTCTGAATCTACTTCCTGTACTCACACGTTCACAAAGCGCAGCACACTCACAGCGAGCAGAGCGCGAAGCTGAAGTCTTCCTCGCAGCGTCACCTTCATCTCTCTGGAGGCCGGCAGGTTCAGCGCGCAGCGGACCAGCAGACTCTCGCTGTTACTGCGGTTCTGACAGACGGACGGAAATACAACTTCCTGTCACACAAACCGCTTCCTGGACCACCTGAGACCAGATCTGGATTAACAGACTCACCAGCTGCGACAGGTGAGACAGATCCTCAGGTGTGACCCGATTGGTTGTTCTGGGCTGAGGCAGCGAGCAGTGAGACCCAGCGACCTGCTGAGAGGAAGAGGAGGAAGAGGAGGAGTCTGTGTAACATGTGGCTCATCCTGTCTGTAAACAGTCCAGTCAGTCTCAGTCCTCTTCCTCGTACCTGCTCGATGCTGTAGTCTGTGATGTCGACCAGCTGGTTCCTCTGCCGGGTCACCGCCCAGACCTCCGCCCTGAAGACCACGTCCTGCACTGAGAAGACGCCCAGGTTCTGGATCTGCAGGCGCAGTTCAGGATAACACAAAACATAAAGCAACATAAAATGAACTTTGATGTGTTTGAACGTTCTGATGCTTCAGTGAAGATTTGGCGTCACGGCAGTGAAACAAACATCCTGCAGGTTCATCCTCTGGAGAACATGAATATCTACAGCATTCAGCTTTAGGACCGCCAGGACCCAAACACAGCAGAGACCGAGGACAGATGCTTCCTAGATGATGTGAGTGTGTTTCTTAACTCACAAAATAAGTGAGGTTGAAGGAGCTGCTGTCCGGCTGCTCCCGGGACGAAGAGGAGGAGGAAGAGCTGTCTGCTCTGATTTCAAAACGGGGAGGGTTGGGGTCTCTGAAGGAGAGGAGAGGAGAGGAAGTGCCTGTTTCAGGAAGTATACCGTACCGACCTCCTTTTCAGCCAGAAGTCAGTTTGAGTGTTTCCTGACCTCTGAAACCTTCTGCCATCGTTTCTGCACATGATGTAGAACTCACCTGGTGAAGAGGAGCTCCGTCTGGTACTTCAGAGGGAGGAAGATGTCATTCACGTTGTCACCCGGGTACCCCTCCTCTCCCTCACTGAGAGACACACAGAGATCCACAGTCACCACATGAACCTGAACCCAATGCAGGAGTCTGGACTCTGAATCAACAGTTCACCCTGCAGGGTCCAGCTGTGTGTCCCCACAGAGGGACTGAGGACAGATCAGCACTGTCCCCACAGAGGGACCGTGAGGACAGATCAGTACTGTCCCCACGCTCCCTCTGTGGGGACTTGTAGTGAGTGCTTTTTAAAACCTCTCATCCATTCAGCAGCATGGATTACATCCCCTCTGAACTTCCTGTTTCAACAGGAAATACATAAAAAACAAAAACAAAAAGGTGTCTCACCTGCTGGTCGCCATGACGACCCGTACATGGTCCAGGAGGACAGAGTGGCTGAACTCAAACTCCAGACGGAAAGATACCTGGACAGGAGAGGAGCAGATAGCTTTCAAAATAAAACTCCAGGAGCTGAAATGACATTTTCTCCAATAAGATGACAGCATGACACTCAGTCTGTTCACATGAAGCTCTTTGTTCATTCATGTTTGATGGTGTCAGTGATCTTTGCTGTGGAGTCATCTGATGTTTGATCTTCTCAGATGTTTGATTTGCTGCTTTTCCTCTCAATGATCTCAATGATCTCTACTTTCACTGAAGTAAAGGACCTGAATACTTCCTCCATCCCTGTACATTGGTACTTTTAGGGATGCATGTGGGACATGGTTTTGCAGATCCTCCACAGTCTCTGAAGGTCTCTAATCTCTGAAGGCCTCTAGTCTCTGAAGGTCTGTAGTCTCTGAAGGCCTCTAGTCTCTGAAGGCCTCTAGTCTGTGAAGGTCTCTAGTCTGTGAAGGTCTGTAGTCTCTTAAGGTCTCTAATCTCTGAAGGCCTCTAGTCTGTGAAGGTCTGTAGTCTGTGAAGGTCTGTAGTCTCTGAAGGTCTCTAGTCTCTGAAGGCCTCTAGTCTCTGAAGGCATCTAGTCTCTGAAGGTCTCTAGCAGACTGAGCCTCATGTCTTCCCTCTGGCTTCCCTCTGACCTGATCCAGCAGCTCAGAGGAAGCTGACAATAATCTGCACCACGGTCTGGACCTATAAACCGGACTTTATATAGACAGGCATCTGTGGAGCGGCCCTCGGGGGCCTCACAGTGAAGGGCGGGCCCGTGATCATGTTTACAGGACGATCATTAGGCTAATGAAGGATTTCAGGCAGTGGGCGTCAGTCAAAGCGTATTCCCGCTCTGTTTAATCACCATCATTAGTGTGATGGTCTAATAGCACCCGTGTGTCTGTCCACAGGTAGACGTCCAGTGGACAGACACTCACCACTCTCTGCTTCACGTCTGCGGGAAACGTACATCAATAATGAGAGTATCCTGAAAATACTCCAGACTTAAAGTACCGACTCACTGACTGGCCAATCACCAAAAACACTGGAGCCTACATGTCCCATAATGCAACTGAGTGAAGTCTCAGACCTGACTGACTGGACATGTTCATGTCTTCCAGCACCCACAGTTTGTAATTCAGCTGTAAAAACATCTGAAACTCTGACCTCACGTGATCTGAACAGACACTGAATGAGCGAGCAGTGACGGCAACACTCATCACAGGAAGCGTTAAAGGAAACATTAAAGGAAACGTTCCAGGAAATGCTCCAGGAAACGTTCCAGGAAACGTTCCAGGAAACGTTAAAGGAAATGTTTCAGGAAACAACATTTCAGGAAACATTTCAGGAAACGTTCCAGGAAACGTTAAAGGAAATGTTTCAGGAAACAACATTTCAGGAAACGTTCCAGGAAACGTTAAAGGAAACGTTAAAGGAAACGTTTCAGGAAACGTTAAAGGAAACATTCCAGGAAATGTTCCAGGAAACGTTAAAGGAAACATTTCAGGAAACGTTAAAGGAAACATTCCAGGAAATGTTCCAGGAAACGTTAAAGGAAATGTTTCAGGAAACGTTAAAGGAAACATTCCAGGAAGCGTTAAAGGAAACGTTCCAGGAAACGTTAAAGGAAACGTTCCAGGAAACACTCCAGGAAACATTCCAGGAAACACTCCAGTCAGCAGAGTGCTGTTGCTGTATTTGCACTGCAGTATACACATAAACATAAAGCTGTGGTATTGATCAGGTATCAGCAGTATATCAGTCTGCATCGGGACTGGAGGACGGACGCCGCACCTACCTGGGACATGGACTTCATGAACGGAGCACTGATGTTACAGCTCCTCTGACTGGCCAGTCTGTCCTCAGAGTAACAGTCAATCTGAAGATCTGATTGGTCCTGTGGGGAGGGGGAGGAGTCTGCTGAGTCATAGAGTCACACCTATTGGTTGCAGTAAATAAAGACATTGTAGGTGAATTGATCCAAAACCATAGAGCAGAACGTTTCCTGTCTTGTTCCCACAGGTCGTGGAGTCTCAGAGGAACGATGCTCTGACGTGTGACTGCTGGAAATTAGGCAGCAGTGGTGGGTAGTGGTCCGTGTGTCCCCCGGCACCCAACTCTTTTAGAGGGATGGATTTGGGGGTCAACAAGCAACTGCATCAGTACTCACCTGGCACAGTTTTCGGTCTCAGAGTTAGAAAGCTAGAAATCTGAGGTTCAGCTTAAGACCACTTCACCGTCTCCAGGAGGAGAAACTTGTCTTGGATTAAACAAAGAGCTGCCATCAGGCTGTACGCATGTTTTCTGTCAGACAGGAGACGAACAAACGCTCCTTATTGTGATTATTTCTCATCTAATGGAAGAGCATGAGGACACCTTGACTATAAGGCTGGAGAAGAGGAGGTTGGAGGAGGTGGAGATGTGGATGGCAGCTCCATAAGCATTTTCTCCCTGATTCTCCAGTCGAGCAAACACCAACATCCTCCTCCGGCCGGTCTCCACCACGTACACCGAGCGCTCTGACGCCCCCTGATGGCTGCAGAGCGACCAGGCGGATTGGTCCGAGCTGCAGAACTGCCTTCAGGTGAAGCACAGAGATGGCGAGCGGCGTCAGAACATACGTGATGATAACAACATGTGTGTGTTTCTGAAGACCGGCTGCTACTCACTGAACATCCAGGAGGTCGGTGTGACTGTGGAGGATGAGGTCAGGGACGCAGTTTTCTTCCTGCTCACAGCCGTTCCAGAAGGGAAGCTACGGCAAGAAACAAGGACCATTTCACTTCTCTGTGATGAGACACTTTGATGTGAGCCAAAGAGTTCATCCTGAAGGAACATGAATGTCTGAATCACATTTCATCGGAATCATCCTCCAGATGTTGAGACTTTTAATAAAATCAACCTCAAGGTGGCGCCAGAGAAAGAAAATCACTAAAAGCATGAGCAGACAGAAAAAACTCACCTTTTCAAACCTGAATCAAGTTTTTATGGATTTATTTATTCTTATTTTAGTGTTTTTCAGTTATACCAGACTCTCACCTCGCTCCTCAGGACATTCGGCCAGTCCGGGTCCAACACTGGACCCTCGTCTGGACTCTGCAGCCCCGTCTCCAGGACAACCGCGATGGGACGTCCATAATCAGTCGTCTCCTTTTCAAAGAACCAGTGATTGACAGTGACAGACAGTTTGTGAGTTTAATGTGTGTGTGTGTGTGTGTGTGTGTGTGTGTGTGTGTGTGTGTGTGTGTGTGTGTGTGGTATTCTGACCTGGATGGAGAAGCCAAGCCGTTGGCAGCTCTGACCTCCAGGTGGTAGAAACAGACTCCGGGGCTGCTGTCGATCTGATTCGTCCAGAACAGCTCGAGGAGGAAAACGCCTCTCATCCAGGAGCAGGCTGAACCAAACAGCTGGAGGAGGAAGAGGAGGAGGAGGAGGAGGAGGAGGACACAGGGGCTTGAAGGAGGCTCATATGCAGCACAACAACACTGTAAACATGCAGCGAGCAGACTTTACAGGTCTTTCAGGTGATATGAAAGACGTGATGTCACCTGGTCGTTATGCTCTAAATGTCTTGGGGGATTTTCTGAGACGTTGAATTAAAACATGGAGGCGTCAGTGTTTCCATCCACCGGACACACGATTTATTCTGTTTGACATGTTTGGACTCAGACCAGAGACACAGCATCGTCTTTGTGTCCTCCAGCATCAGGACACCCTCCATGTTTTATTCTGTCTTTTTTGGACATTGCGTTGTGTGCGTTTAGAGGAAACAGAAGCTGATCCAGAGACAGTCAAAATGAACTGAAATCTGCAACAAAGAGGACGCCTGAGGACACCTGTTGTTGGCGGCAGGTAAAAAATGAGACCGCCAGCGGTGACAAGAACTCGAGGACAAACTGTAAGTGTGTCTGTGAAGGTGAAGAGGAGCGTCTGCGTGTGAATGAGTGTTTCATCACTGTCCTGCAGAGCAGCTGCAGCTCACCGACTGTTTGTCTGATGCTGATTATCAGAGAGGCGACGTGGCACATCCCTAAACTCTGCTGCTAACTCCAAATAAAATGCACATTGAGCCTGAACACAGAGCCGCAGCAGTGCAATCAGCTGTGCTCCTCATCACTGCTGCCATACTTTGTTCTTTGTTATTGATTCATGAAGTGACGCCTTCCTCGCTTCCTTATTAGTCATTGGACTGCAGAGCTCATTCTCATGTGTTTAACAACTGAGGCTGGGTTTTGATTTATGAGCGCTCAGAGAGCTGAGGTAAGCCGCTTCGCTCGAAACGCCACGTCTGCACACACACAAACAAACCAGCCGAGTTCATCCTCGAACAAGGCTTCACATCGTCAGCCGGGGCTTCTGTCCTCTATCTGTGCACTGAAGCGTGTTCGTTTGATACCGTGTGGAGGGCTGGCGTGTGTGCATGCATGATCTCTGGCTCTCTGTGTGTGTGTGTGTGTGTCTTAATGTGTGTGTCTAATCTAGTCCAGATGATCGGGGGGAGGATGAGGAGCTGATGCAGAGAGAGAGAGGAAGGTATGAAGGTATGAAGTGATGGAGGAGGAGGAGTGACACAGTTTAACGGCCGCTGGCTGGAGTTAGCATGTTAGCGAGGTTTCCATGCAGCCGGCCCGCACATCTGAAGCCAATTACCCAGAGACACGACAACGGCTTCACGGAGCACTGAGGGGATCTGCTGCGAGGAAGAGGCCACAACAAGACTTTACACACACACACTGAAAGACCAAACATCTGCATGATCCTGATGGCCTCATGTCAAATGAACCGAAAGAGCTGGTTTCATCTGTAGAAGCAACACTCCCCTTCATGAATCCAGACAACGTCCAGCATTCACCTCCACGTCTTCACAGTGGAAGCTGCCAGGTAGGCACAGCCTCAACCTGCTGTTGAGCAGCTGGGAGCTGACGCTCAAACACTGGCTGTTAGGAGTGTTCGAGTCCAGTCACACCACGACCGGCCAAGTAACATCAGCTCCAGCATGATCTCATGATGAAAAGCAGCAAACCGAGTGCACACATGCTCAAAGTGTCGTCACTGTGAACTTTGTTCCTCGGCACAAATTAGGTTTTTACATCAGGTTTATTTATTTGAGTCCAAATCTGAGTTCAGTGTCGGACACTGCGGGTCTGCTTTGACACTTCACTGATGTTAATTCACGGTGCGTTTCTGTTATTCTTTGTTTACCACAATCACCGAGAAACAAGGACGGTGCCCATTCTAGTTCAGGCGGATGGAGCCAATGAGGGCGACAGAGGAGTGAAAAACAAGCGCCATTCTTCCATCAGACTCCTCGGAAATAAAACATCATGGAGCATAAACATGGATTATCTCACTGGGGGTGCTGGGCCAACAATACACTACAGGGCCGTCCTGTTCAGAGCGAGGTCTCTCATTGGATATGAGTCCTAAAATACACCTGCTACCACTTGAGGCCCTGTGGCAGAAGACCACCTTGTACAGGTTTGGTAACCTCACCGTAGAAATGTTATTCTCTGCTGTGCATGAAAAAGACCAAGACAGGATTCAACCATCTTTTGAAAGAAAGAAGAAACCTGAGTTAGCGTGTGCCGAACACCTACCAACATCTGTCCCGGTCTTGGTCCTGGCCTTGGTCCTGGAGTCCAGACTCAGACAGACGGTAACAGACATGCAGGTGACCTCTTTCCCTGCTCGCCGACAGTCTTTGTTAAAGATGTTGACCTTCTCAGGTTCAAAGATCAGCTTGGCCTGAATCCGCACCACGCCACGGGACCTGGAGGAGGGAGCACGCCATGAAGGTTCAAGTTAACTTTAGGTTACCATGAGGCGTGTAGTCTCCTGGGACTAAATGAAGGCTGCACTTAGACACAGCAGTGCTATGAGGTAAAATGCTGACATCATCATGCTAACATGCTAACTATGACAATGCTAATATGCGGATGTTCAGCAAGTGTAATGTTTACTATGTTCACCATCTCAGTATAGCAAGTTAGCATGCTAACATTTACCAACAGCGGAGGTTGAACGTCATTAGTTCTGCAGGTGATAAACCAAACTCGTTCTGGTCTGATGATGGTGCTAAATGAGAAGTCAGAGGATCAACAAATACTATTACAATTGTGTGTGTGTGTCTGTGTGACAGCCTGACCAGATGATGACAGCAGCTCCCAGTGCTCCCACTGCGAGGTCGACGAGCCCGTCTCCATTGACGTCCAGAACGCCGTGAACACTTTGACCGAAATACTTCAGACCTGCAGAAAACGCAGCTGCAGACAGGCGCTGGAGAAGCAGAGTGAGAGACTAAAGTGATTATTTGTGTTCCTGTTCAGATCCCTTCTCTTTGACTGAACTGGTTCAGCCTCTGTCACCTGTCTGTACTGGAGCTGGATGCTTTTGTCTTGGCCATAAAACACGTAGACTGCCCCCTGGTGGTCGTCCTCCAGCGGCGCTCCCACCACCAACTCCCTGAACCCGTCCCCGTTCATGTCGGGTATCTGGGCCAATGACGAGCCCAGCCGGGAGTTCTGAGAGCGGTCAGAAACCTCCAGCGCCCCCTGCAGGATGAGTGATGTCTGGAGGGAGATGGTTTAGTTTAGATTTGTTTCGCTCCGCGTTCGTCCTGCAACTTTAAGAAACGCTCACATGGTGTGAAGCCTCTGGAGGTCCTGAGCTGCTGAACAAACTGCAGCAGTACCTGTGTGTACCTGTGCGTGTGCACCTGTGTGTGTACCAGTGTGTGTGTACCTGTGGTGACCCTGTGTGTACCTGTGTGTGTGTACCTGTGTGTGTGAACCTGTGCGTGTGCACCTGTGTGTGAGTACCTGTGGTGACCCTGTGTGTACCTGTGTGTGTGTACCTGTGTGTGTGAACCTGTGGTGACCCTGTGTGTACCTGTGTGTGTGTACCTGTGTGTGTGAACCTGTGGGTGTGCACCTGTGTGTGTGTACCTGTGGTGACCCTGTGTGTACCTGTGTGTGTGTACCTGTGTGTGTGAACCTGTGGGTGTGCACCTGTGTGTGAGTACCTGTGGTGACCCTGTGTGTACCTGTGTGTGTGTACCTGTGTGTGTGTACCTGTGGTGACCCTGTGTGTACCTGTGTGTGTGTACCTGTGTGTGTGAACCTGTGGTGACCCTGTGTGTGTGAACCTGTGTGTGTGTACCTGTGGTGTAACAGCGTAGATGTAGACCTTCCCTCTTTCCCAGCCCTGGCTGTAGAACATGGGTGCTGCCACCAGGAGGACATCCGTCTGTCCGTCGCTGTCTACATCCATCGATAACAGCTCGCAGCCAAAATATGAACCGATCTGGAAAAGAACAACACAGAACGTGACAAACGTGAAGTAGAGATGAACAGATTCAGGCTGTTCTGACTGAGTCCGAGTTTGATTGTCTTCCCTCAGAGTTCAGTGGACATTGACATGAGCACATTACGTCCTGTGAGCATGTCCCACAGCATCTTGGACATCGTTTCATGGTCCATAGGTGCATCTCTCATTTGATAAGACGAAGATGAACCAGGTGAAACTTTTGTACCATGAGTCACTTTTAGTTTTGAGCTTTCATGTTTGACCGAATGTACCAAACTCTCTGGGAGAACATTCAGAAGAACCTTCAGTCCCATCAGATCTGTGGATGGTCCTGTTTTACTGAGAGCTGTGCCACGGGCAACAGTCTGATTATCGTGGAGACAGCCGTGTCTCATGTGTGGACACATTCAAAGGTGTGATATCGACATGCTTCTGCGTGTGTGTGTGTGTGACCTGCTGTCCCAGCAGCGCCTGCAGGATGGTCAGGTTTCCGGTGTTCTTCAGGGTGAAGACGATGACCTTGCCAGTGTGGTTGAACCTCGGAGCTCCGGCCACGTACAGCTGAGCACCACGAGATGAAATGAGTGAGCCCACTGAGTAACCTGAAATCAGGAAAGACACAGAAATGGACCAACGGGGAGTGATATGACCCAGAAGTTTTCTTCTTTGACTCTTTCACAGGTAACTGAAGATGGTGATGGAGGTCAGTTCCTTAAACTGCATGTCCAACATTTTGGCCACTTCCTGTTTTAAGAATATTCATGGTCGGCAAAAGATGAACCCAAATGATTCTGCTGACCCCCATGACCTGCCCTGTTCCTCCCAAGTTCCCACTTGCAGTGCCCTCAAACAGGTCAACCTTCTGGATTCAAAGACTCCAGCGGTTCCACCCTCATTTTGAATGACTGCTAATGCAAAGCTCAAACAAGTGGTTCATCAAATGCTGTAACTATCAAATTAATGAGGCATCAAACTCAAAACAAATATAAGAAGAGAGTGGAGAGTACTACGGGTTCTTCGATCCTGCATGTCATTACCCAGATAGGCTCCGTGGTTCTTTAACTCCTCTGGAAACTCGTCCTTGTAGGAGGATTTCGGTGGAACGACTTTTCCATGTTTAGTCTCCTTCAGCACGGCACCGTTCCAGTCGTAAGCGCCCACCGCCCCGAGCAGGATACCATCCTGAAGGGAAGACTGGGATTTCAACGGAGGTCACAGTAACACAGCAAGTCTAAAGTGTCACATTGATAGAATACAACATGAAAAGTATTCAAAGAGCAGGAGGACGTCCCAGCGTTGAAACCTGGACGCGTTCATGTGTTTGTTATTGAACGAATCCATCAGTTGCTGACAAACTGACGCTATGTTTGATGCTCATATTGTCACATATGCTGGAAATGAAATCTCAACTAGTAAAGTGACTGATTATTGGAGTAAAAAGTACAGTTATTATTGTGGAGTAGAAGCACAGAGTAGCTTTAAGTGGAAATACTAAAGGAAACGTGTCTCAAATTTGCTCTTAAACGCAGAACTTGAGGGAATGTTCTTCGTTCCATTGCACGTCGGCCCAGTGAGCTGCTCTTATCAGGATGAACTGAGCTCCAGTGCTTTCATTTACTCTGATAAAAGCTTTTCTCTTTCTCCTTACGGAGAATTACTAAAAGGCTTCAAGCCTCATTTGGCATGAAGAATCCGTCTCAGTCCGATCAGATCTCACATAGTTCCACATGAAGTTCATCGTTTCTTTCCGACAGTTAGGTGAGAACATTGATACGACGCTCCACACGTGAAGCTGCTTACAGTCTCCACAGTAAGAGAGTGAGTAAGTCTATTTACCAAAATGTCAAGTTCAGGCCTCAGTTCGATGCCTCTCTTCAGACCTCGTAACCAAAGGTAGCAGATGGACAAAGCCCATCATGCTGCTAATTTTGTCATTGTTGGTAAAAATAATAATAATAATTAATAAGTATAATTCACAGACACTGAACTCAGCCCAGTCATCAGCACTGTCTCACAAAGTGTGTGCAGCGAGACGCACACCCAGATGAACTGTGGCGCTCGTAAAGTCCAGATATTAAAGCTATTAAAGTGCTGAGTCATCGACTCTTCGGGCCAGCGAGTCAACGACCAGTGAATGACCAAATCTTTGGCGACAGCAGCGGCACGAAGCTTTTCAGCCTGCAGGACCTGAAGTGCACATGGGCTGACTGGATCTGCAGATTCACTGTTAAATGTCAAAACGCTGCTTTTGTAATCGTGTAGGAGGAAGAGGAGGAAGGTCGCAGATGATACTGTGTCGTCTGTTTTCCACATCAGACTGACTTCGACCTGATTTCACATTTTACCTTTTAATCCTGAGACGGAGGAGCAGGAAACTCTTCACATATTTGTCTGCGTCTGAGCCGGTTTGCATCATGGTTAATGAATGCATGTGCATCTGTGTGTGTTTACGGGCTGAAGTCTGCTGCCGTGTGCTCCTGCATGGATTCATGTGTGAGAGAGTTTTACTGGCAGCGTCACGTTCAGGAAAACCATCTGCTCTGTGTTACACATAGAGAGTTTCCACGACACTATTTTCACTCCCTGACGCTGGAATTCAGTCGAAAATGATTTTGCCCTGGACGAGAAACAACAGAAATATTTCTAGAAGCTTCTTATTCTGCAGCTTCAGACCACTGCCAGGACCAGGAGCAGGACCAGAAGCAGGACCAGGACCAGGACCAGGACCAGGACCAGGACCGGACTGATACTGGATGGTTAAGGATGATACTGATACCACAAGTTGAGAGTTTGCTGTTTTGTCGGCTGTGTTTCTGTTGGAATCAGAATCGATTAAACACACAGCTCTGCTCCTGTCTTCTCTTGATTTTGTTGGATGATGGTTTGCTTTTCTGGAGAAAACTAGAGGAAAATCCAAACTTGTTACCAACAGCAGCTAGAAACTTAAACCTGCTGACTCCCTAATTTCTACCAATAAAAGTCTTAAGGTGTTACCCTGCAGTAATCTGAGGACACGGTAATTATTCTTGATCATGTACTGACAGATCTTTGGAAATAACATGTTAAAATAATGAACTACACTTTAGTGGAGTGTATAATTGAACTCATCCATCAGAGCTGCTTCTGCCCTTTAACGTTCAGTGTGATCACTGGTGAGTCAAAGAACAGTGAGAAAGAGCGTTGGCCTCATCATCATCACGGATCATTTTACCAACATCAACACTGAATCTCTGTAAACGGAGGACTCTGAGGGACTCACTTTGACTAAATGTGAGGAGAAACCAGCCTGAGCCATCTGCAGACCAAACCCTCGACCCTGACTGCTGGTTCCTGCAACACACAAACACAGACAGCATCACTGCGTTACTCTCACTTTTAATGGATGCCACTTAAAACTGGTCCAGCGGTGCCAGCACTGCTGATCTCACTGGAAATCACATTACAGATTACTTAAAAAGTACAATATTTGCCTTCAAAATGCAGTGAAAGTAGAAATATAAAGCAGCAGAAAGTACTTGAGTAAATGTACTTACAACCCTGATTCCAACAGAGTCTGGTCTGAACTTTTCTGGAATCAGAGTTGCTGTTGTTGCAGGTCCATCTGACCCGTTTAAAGTGAAAGCAGACATGAGCAGACTGAACCAAGTGAGCTTAAAATGGAGGAAAGAAGGAAAGTGGAGCATCAACGACTGACGAACATACAGAGTGAGAGAGTTTTCTCAGGGGTTCAGGACCAAACCACAAAATAACTTCTCTTGAATTCAACTCTTGGTAAGGAAACATTCTGACAGCTAATTTCAAATATGCATAATTCATCTTTTGGCCACTTGGGGGCAGCACCACGAGCCGAAAACACAGATGACACACTATCACCTGATAAAGCTGATATGTTTCATATATGATGACATTTCAGAGCAACATGAACCTCCCATTGGATGATGTTTGTGTCACCTGATGACTGTCCGTCCAGTGTTCTCTCTCTTTTAGCTCTGTTTTTAGTCTCTACCAACTCCTGAAATATCTGGCTCCACATGTGTTTAACCACTGTAAGTTCACCCGCTCCGCTCTAACTGCACTGCTGCTGGAAAACAGGATCAATGAGAGTCAAGACATAAAGTTTGGTTTGTAGAACAATGAGCTGACAGACACCTGCAGGCTCTGCAGGACCACAGACTCGGGCAAACAAAGCCAGATTCACTTGATCACACATTTGAGAGCAAACTAGTACATTTTTAGCCATAAAACCTGCTAAAATAAAAATATCAAAATCATTGAATTCGTCCTCAGACATCAACAGAGGTTTGACATGCAGAGGTGACCTTCTGACCTTCAAGAGAGAAAATCCTCTCTCCCAGTGCGTCCACGATGTCCTTCAGTGCTGACTCGTCGGTCACGTTGAAGAAATGCTTCTCATCCGGGTCGCTAGCAATGAACTTGATTTCCTTCAGAAAGGCTTCGGGGTTGATTCCTCGGCGGTTATAATAACCCAGAACCTGAGGGAGACGCATAGGAAAGGCTGAGGACAAAAAGGTTTTCCAGCCCAGAGACAGACAGACAGCAGCAAAGGGGTTTTGGTGGGAGAAAACTGAGCGGAAGGTAAATTTTAAGCTGAAGCAGGAAGTCCAAACTCTCAGGAACAGAAATCCGAATCAGGACCAGACAGGAAGTCAAGCAAGGGTCAGCGGGACATGTAAAACATCATTTTGAGACAAACATGTAAGACAATATTAGCCACTCTGCACTGGCTCCCTGTAAAGTTTAGAATAGAATTTAAAATTCTCCTCCTTACTTACAAAGCCATAAACTGTCAGGCACCTTCTTATCTTAAAGAGCTCATAGTACCTTATTACCCCACTCGAACACTGCGTTCCCAGAATGCAGGCTTACTTATGGTTCCTAAAGTCTCCAAAAGCAGAACAGGAGCCAGAGCATTTAGCTATCAAGCTCCTCTCCTGTGGAACCATCTTCCAGTCTTTGTCCGGGAGGCAGACACTGTCTCTAAATTAAAGAGTAGGCTTAAAACTTTCCTTTCTAATAAAGCCTATAGTTAGGCCTGGCTCAGGCTTGTCCTGGACCAGCCCCTAGTTATGCTGCTATAGCATTAGACTGTCGGGGGACCTCCAAAGACACACCGAGCTCCTCTGTCCCTCTCTCCCTCTCCATCTGCACGCTTTCATGTCCTACCACAGCCTGTTACTAACTGAGCTCCTTCTCCGGAGTCTCTGTGCTTTGTCCTCTCACAGGTTCCCATGGACAGTGTCTGAATCTGGACTGTGGATTACAGCTACGTCTCCTGCCATGACCCTGCCTGACATCCACTGTCACTGTTACTGTGACTGCATGTCTGTCTCTCTCTGTCTGTCTGTCTCTCTCTGTCTGTCTCACTCTCTCTCTCTTGCTCTCCCTCTCTCACCCAACCGGTCGAGGCAGATGACGCCCACCCTGATCCTGGTTCTGTCTGAGGTTTCTGTCTGTTAAAAGGAAGTTTTTCCTCACCGCTGTCTCCAGGTGCTCGCTCATGAGGGAATTGTTGGGTCTCTGTAGATCAAAGAGCTCGGCCTGTAGCAGCTCTATGTGGAAAGTGTCCTGAGACAACTTTTGTTGTGATTTGGCGCTATACAAATAAAATTGAATTGAACTGAATTAAAGGTAAGGAGGGACGGACTCACAGCGATGGCATACATGGTGATGTTGTCTCTCTCGCTGTCGGCGACAGCCTGCAGCAGCTGTGGACTGTCATGAGATTCTCCGTCCGTGATCACGATCATCACTTTCTGAGCGCCGGGCCGGCCGCCACGCTTGAACGCCTCCGACCTGCACGGAAAAGCACCTGAACCTGAGTGAACCTGAACGGACTCAGTTCATCCCTCATCAAGGATATCATTTATTCATTGTCGTACCGGGCCACGTTGATGCCCAGTGCCGTCCGCGTCTCCTCGCCACCCCGCTGATCGATGCTCCTGGCGGCCTCCACCACCTCCTCCACGGTCTGGTACTCACCCAGACTGAACTCATGGACCACTGTGGACCCGTACTGAATCACACCCACCTGCAGCCAAAACACACCACAGCTCAGACCTGTTACTCAGTCAGCATCCAGTAAAACCACTCGGCTACTGGTGCTGCAGCACGTAATGGTTCAAATCCTGAGCTCAAGGACACGTCAGTGGGAACTGTTGAAGGTAAGAAGATTATTCTTCATTCACTCTTCTGGCAGTGACGTTCAAGGTCAACCCCACTCAAAACATCACCTACTGCCTCCGCGACTTCTCAGGTTTCCCAGTTTTGAGCTGCTGGGACGTAACCTGACACATAAATCCAGAGCACTGCAGGTCCAAAGCTCAGTTCAAGTTTCAAAAACATAAAGAGAATGAGGCGACAGAGAAACTGCAGTAGATAAAATGTTCATTGTTGTTGGCTTTCACCATTTCCTACTGGAAACCAGTCGTGTTAGCGTCACTCAGCTCTAAGGATCAAAATGTTAGTTTGGTGGTAGTTATAGAGAAATAGCGTGTATAAACGTTCTAAAACAGTCATTTCATTTATTTTAGATGTGTTGAGTTTCTACAAAGCTGAAGTGCTGATTGTGGAACTGTGTGTTCTGGTTTGTTCTCAGGCTGACTGGACAGCAGCCATGTTTTCCCAGCCTGGATGTTAGAAGCATTGACCAATAGCAGCCCAGTGAGCGGCGTTTTCATCCAGTCCGGTCAGTCATCTATTGTTCCTCACCAGGAGCATCATTCAGGGAAACAAAAGACAAACAGCAGAAATCGTGTGTGGACATGTGAGGGGACATTCAGTGAGGTCAAACAGCCGTAAAAGAGTCCTGGTGCTACGACAGACGTGACCTTTGTTCTCATTGGCAGTTACAGTCTGCTTCCATGTAAACTGTTGAGAAATGTGAGTGAGATTCGATCAACAACCAACATTTTTCAGGGCTGAACGCTGCCAGTCGCTCAGAGTCTGTGGTGAAATCCAACACCTTCACATTTTTCAGTATCTTGCCAAAGAATTCAAAGTATTCTTCAGAAATGTCTGAGTGGAAAAGCCTTTAAACGGTGTCAACACTCCACCAAACTACAGTTCATGTGCTGTAACGACATTCAACAGGAAGCAAACAAATCAGAGCGAATCCCAGCAAACTGAACTTTAAGACTCAGTGATGAACCGACCTGCGTCTGACCTGGGCCGATGTAGAACTTATGCAGGATGTTGATGAGGAAGTCCTGGACCTCATACCAGGGGTAGATGGAGTTAGAACCGTCCAGAACGATCACGATGTCCATGAACGTCTCACACCCTGCAAGACAAACAACAAGAATAAGACCAGGACGGGTAGATGGATGGATGGATGGATGGATGGATGGATGATGAGTGGATGGATGGATGGATGGATGGATGGATGGATGGATGGATGAGTGGATGGATGAGTGGATGGATGGATGGATGGATGGATGGATGAGTGGATGGATGGATGGATGGATGGATGGATGGATGATGAGTGGATGGATGGATGGATGGATGGATGATGAGGGGATGGATGGATGGATGGATTTGATAATGGATGGATGGATGAGTGGATGGATGGATGGATGGATGGATGGATGAGTGGATGAGTGGATGATGGATGGATGGATGGATGGATGGATGGATGGATGGATTTGATAATGGATGGATGGATGGATGAGTGGATGGATGGATGGATGGATGGATGGATGGATGGATGGATTTGATAATGGATGGATGGATGGATGAGTGGATGGATGGATGGATG
The DNA here is from genome assembly GCA_037975065.1 of Chaetodon trifasciatus. NCBI lineage: Eukaryota > Metazoa > Chordata > Actinopteri > Chaetodontiformes > Chaetodontidae > Chaetodon > Chaetodon trifasciatus. Next base: position 457,059 of record JBBMOE010000030.1, read on the forward strand.
GATGGATGGATGGATGAGTGGATGAGTGCATGGATGGATGGATGGATGGATGGATGGATGGATGAGTGGATGGATGGATGGATGGATGGATTTGATAATGGATGGATGGATGGATGAGTGGATGAGTGGATGGATGGATGGATGGATGGATGGATGGATGGATGGATGGATGGATGAGTGGATGATGGATGGATGGATGGATGGATGGATGGATGGATGGATGAGTGGATGATGGATGATGGATGAGTGGATGATGGATGGATGGATGGATAGATGGATGGATGAGTGGATGGATGAGTGGATGAGTGGATGGATTACTGTGCAGGGCGGGTGCGATGGTGTGCGACAGTCTGAAGTTCCGGCTGACTCTGGAACAGATCCCAGTGCTGTACAGGGAGCTTCCACATTCATGGGACCAGAGAGGACCACAGGTCTGAGGACACGTTGACACACAGCAGCAGTGAAAACACTCGAATGGATTTTGAAATCTTTACATTTCTATTATTGTTTAAGTGTAAAAAGTAAAAGAAGCTTCATTTCAGGGTTTTCTGTGTTGTTTAGGTGAAACAGGATTTAACTGGATGTTCAGAGCGACGCTGAGCTGATGGAGGTTGTTTCTCGTGTGTTTGTGTCATGTGACTCACCACAAAGCTGCCGTCTTTGGGGTTGGAGGTCAGCGTCATTCCCAGCCTCATCTTGTCTTTCCTCTCGGACACGTTGTCCAGAGACAGTTTCCCTGATTCACAAACAGTCAAAGTTTACACAGTGAGCCTGACCAAACTCCCAGCTCATCCAGAAGTGGACAAGAGGTGGAGCGTGGGTGGAGCTGAGCCTGGCTGTGCATGATAAAGCAGAACTTTAAGGCTCAATAATTTATCATTTCAACGAGTTCTATGAAAATTCAGCCTGTACAGGAAGTTAGCTTTCGACAGCTAAACCCTTGGTGGACCAGGCTGCTATTTTAATGTGGAGGTCTATGGGGACTGACTGGCTTTTGGAGCTGCCACCAGAGGCCACCGGAGGAACTGCAGCTTTTGTCTCTTTAGCGTTAGCTTCATATTTCAGGGTGCAGGTTGATGTCCGGATTTCAAAGTTCTGCTGAGACTTAAACAGTCAGAGTGATTCGTTCTGAACTCGTGACGAGCGCGATGTGTTCCATCACCACAACATCGTGTCGTGTCACGTGTCGGCCATGTTGCTCACCCAGGTGGAGTCGGGTGCAGTTCGCAGAGTTTCTGGTATCCAGCGGACATCTGTACACATCACCAGTCTGCTGCTTCCCAGTGGATTCAAAGGGAGCTCCAACCAGCAACCTGGACACACACACACACACACACACACACACACACACACACACACACACATACGTACACACACGCACATGCACACACACACACACACACACACACACACACACACACATTAATGTGTTGAACCGACAGACAATGAAAACACTTTGAATAACAACAACAGATGTGATGAACATTGTTTGTTTCGGCAGCAGGCTGAGGACGGCGGACGCCAACAGACTCAACAAACTGATCCGAGGCCAGCGACGTCGTGGGGATGGAGCGTGACTGACGGTGGTGTCAGAGAGGAGGAAGCTGACTGAGCTACAGACTGTCTTGGACGACGTCTCACACACACTTCATGATGTGCTGGTCGGGCACAGGAGTACGTTCAGTGAGAGACTCCTCCCACCAAAACTCTGAACGCCACAGGAAGTCCTTCCTGCCTGTGGACATCCACCTGTACGCCTCCTCCCTCTGAATGGCCCGTGGACGTTCACTGCCTGTTCTGTTATATGTTTTCCAATTTCAATTTGCACATCCAATGTTCAGCATTTATATTTTGTTTTATTGTTGTACATTTTATTGTGTTGTATATTTTGTTTTCTATATATATTCTAGTATAAATATTTTGTTTTTTATATTGCTTTTATGTCTATATTTCTTTCTCTTTTCCTTCTTTTCTAATTTCATTCTAATTCTATAATTCTATATTTGTATGGAGCACTGCTACAAAAACAACTTCCCCTCATCCTCTGAGTGACTGAGGACGGACTTCAGGTGTCACTGAGGACATGAGGACGGACTTCAGGTGTCACTGAGGACATGAGGACGGACTTCAGGTGTCACTGAGGACATGAGGACTGAGTCCAGCCTCCGTCCTGCAGCCTGAACTCGTCCACTCAGACAGACGTGCTGACGGTCTTCGCTGCTGTCTCTCTGCCGTCCTGCTCTCAGACGCCGTCTCTCTTCCAGCAGCAGCCACAGAGCCGCACGGCGAGCGCGCTGCAGTGTTAACCCAGTAAACTCCACCACATGTGGCCCGGACGGCTGTTCCTGGAACAGCGCTGAGTCACATACCAGAGCAGATGCCGTAGTAGAGCGCTAACCTCCATCTGCTAATGTGTGTCGCTCCACATCAAACGGGCGGAGAGCGACCGCATCCCGAAGAGTCCACATCCTGCAGCCTGCAGCAGCGCCCAGCAGGCGCCGCCATGACACCATCCGTCACGCCGATCATTACCTCAGCAGGTGCTGGAAAACCTCCCACCTGTACCTCCGTCATCAGCCCAGCGAGACACCGACCGACGCCGGCCGAAGACTTTTCAGAGCGTGGGGCTCCTCAGCTGCTGCTGCTGTCAGGACGAAGGCTTCACCCTTCTCCTCTTCAGTTTGACAAAGTGTGAGTCTGACAACACTGAACCAACCAAACACTGCAGGGAAGAGCTCAGCTCGTCTGCATGTCAGCAGAGCGCAACACACACACACACACACACACACACGCACACACACACACACACACACACACACACACACACACACACAGACCACACAGACTCTGAGATCAGCAAACAAACAGCGCCGGAGGTTTGACCTCAGAGGACGACGCAGGTCAACGGGTTTGACCTGCAGGACACACATCAACATCCTCAGCCAGCTACACACACACACACACACACACACACACACACACACACGTCTTTATGTGGGTTCTGCTGGAAACTGGTCACAAGCCATTACACTGAAAGCTGTGAGGAGCGTGGGGTCAAAGGTCACCGCGGGTGGAAGAGACAGAGCAGAGAAGACGTCTGACAACAGCAGCAGTCCACACCTGAGACGTAAATGTCACCAGTCTGTGAAGAAAAACAACCAGATCCCCTTTAAACACACGCGCACACACACACACACACACACACACACACACACACACACACACACTCACACACACACACACACACACACACACACACACACACACACACACACGCTCAGACTGATGGGCTTCCCAGAGGGGGGCTGGGGAATAACAAACCACAACACATAGTTTCCAGATCCGCCGCTCCGCCTCAGGACGCAGCAGAAGACAAACCGAATACTTTCCACTTATTTACCTGCGACTTCAAAGACGGACAGCGTTTGTAATCCTGGAGGACTGCGAGGAATTATCACGGCTGAACGTTTCCAGGTTAAAGAACGAGACCGAGAGACGGGAAGGTGCCTCAACCTCACCTGCAGCCGCAGACAGAAGGACAACGGCAGCCGTGTGACTGAAGGTTAGTCACATGATTTCATGGTCGCCTCAGTCCAGCTGCCCCCAGAGCCCAGATTACACTACAGATTACTATGCACTAGAGATTACACTACAGATTACTGATCATTGATCGTGTTTGTGGTTCAGAACCAGAACTAGAAGGTTTTGGTTTTGTGGGTCCTGACCTGAACTGACCCTCGTTAGACCAGAAGAGACGTGAAGCACCGAGGAGAGATGAAATGAGAAGAAGTGAGATTAAAGGAGTCCAACGATGAGGAGAGATTAAGATTAGATGAGACAAAAACCTGGAGTTCAAAATGAGACAAGATTTCTGTTTGTGTCAGAGAAACAGCTTCATCTGTCCTCCGTCCGTCTGATCCAAACAGATCAGATCAGATCAGATCAGATCAGATCAGATCAGATCAGATCCGATCAGGAACTGTTAATCTGACTATAAAACACGTGGTGCACAGAGATGGCAGAAGAGTTGGGATTAGATTAAGTGAGATTATCTGATTATCTGTGATCTCACCTGTCGTCTTTGGAGGTTTTAGATGTGTTTGCTGGTATTTGAGGATCCAGCAGCAGGTTGGAAACAAAGATGAAGAATGAGAGACGAGAGACTAGACAAAGTCTCAGCAGACTGATGGACAGCCAAGGACAAACCGTCCAGGAACCTGTGAGCTCATGGGAAGTCGACGGTAGCGCCGCGTGGCCTCGGGTCAGATCGACATTACGAAACGCTGATTTACGGCAGGAAGGACCAAAACACGCCGGCGGCTCTGCAGGTCTGTCCGCTCATCAGACGCACTGCTGGAAAATGTGACGTCCCAACATGATTCTGACGTCTCAACATGATTCTGACGTCTCAACGTGATTCTGACGTCTCAACGTGATTCTGACGTCTCAACATGATTCTGACGTCTCAACATGATTCTGACGTCTCAACATGATTCTGATGTCTCAACGTGATTCTGATGTCTCAACGTGATTCTGACGTCTCAACATGATTCTGACGTCTCAACATGATTCTGATGTCTCAACATGATTCTGATGTCTCAACGTGATTCTGACGTCTCAACATGATTCACCGACACGCAGACAAAGAGACAGAAAGCAGCGAGCAGCTTTCCTGGAAGGTTTTAACTTTCCCAGAACACCAAGCTCTGCTCCCACGGCCGCAGCCAATAAATCCTGAGATCAGCAGACAGTTTCATCTGAACCGTCTTCACCTGCAGGGACGAGGAACAGAGGCCGAGTGAGGGGACGAGGGACGGAGGCCGAGTGAGGGGACGAGGGACGGACGGTTTAAGGAAATCCGGTCAAACTAAAAGCTTGATGATGATGAAGGAGGGACGTTTATTTATTACGTCAAACAGAAACCAGTTTACTGGTTTACATTCCTGCTGAAAAACCATTAAAACACTTTAAAAACATGGTTTCTGGACTGGTTTCTGTGAATGTGGACAGACCAGTACAGACTGGTTTGTGGATGATAAAGAACTGTGATCTCACCACTGGCGTCCTCCCGCCTCGTGCTGCTGGACTGTGTAACCAAACTGGTTTTCTTTGGATCCAGAGAAGATCTTGAAGTTCTTCGTGTCGAAGTTGAAGCAGAGATTAAGATCTGAAACACAGAAGACACTCAGCTGAGACAACATGCTAAAACCAGTAGAACCAGTCCACATGAATCCCTGAACACTGCCCAGTAGAACCAGTCCAGAGNCCAGTAGAACCAGTCCACATGAATCCCTGAACACTGCCCAGTAGAACCAGTCCAGAGCACCAGCTTCATCTCTGGACCTCTTCTTCGTGGAAAGTGTCACTCCGCCGTCACTCACGTCAAACCCTCTGCTCAGTGGTCCGTGTCCCCTTCAGGGGCTCTCAGAAATGTAGGACAGTCTCTGATTGAAGGAAAATGTTTCATAAATCAGTGAAAATCAGCTGGAATCAAAGTTTCCTCTCCGAGCGCCTCCGGCCTGGAATCACATTCGACTTTCCCACAGAGCAGAAAGACTGAAGAGACTCAACCACACACAGGTGTTCTGATACCTTTTCCTTCCCACAGGTTAGCGAAGGGACAAAATACTGTGAACGCCTTCCAGAGAAATGGAACCAGACCGACCGAATCCACGTCAACACCACAAACGCTGGAGGAGCGAACGTCATCATGTTGATGTTGTTGTGGACAGAAATGAGACTGAGGACAAAGCGCAGCAGAGACGGACAGAACAGTCCTGTCCTGTCTCTTCTGCATCGGTTTATATACTCTTTCAGACAAACACACACACACACACACACACACACACACACACACACAGTGGACGTGATGGACAGTCTTTCTGAAGATGTTTCCTGGTTGAGTCTCAGTGAAGCTTCTCGATCTTCATCTGTGACTTCTGTCGTTTGATTTGCTTTCAGTTTCGTAGTTGAACTGCTGGAATGTGAAGTCGACGCGTGGAGGTGTTATTTCCCTGATATGAGGAACTCCCCCCCACCCCCACCCCCCCCCGGTCTCAATTAAAGTCTTAATGGGAAGGTCAGTGGACAGACTGGAAGGCCTGTGAACGCTGCCAAGGGTGACAAAAACAAGATGATGTAGAAATGACTCGACCGCAACAGGAAGCAGAGAAACAGATGAGGACAGCGAATGCATCGTCAAATGACCCAGGTTCAAAGATTCAGGAAATATGAGGAAGGAGTGTCACTTCCTCCATCAGATCATCAATGACTTTATCTGTGTCACAGAGAAAAAACACATTTCAGGAGAAGAAGAAGTCGTTTGACCTTCATCCATTCCAGCTCTTCTTCTCAGATCAGGCAGCTCTCCAGAAGCTGTGCAGACAGACGTGTATATATCATAGAAGGCTCTGTGTTCCACAAAAAAGACACAGAAAAGTTAGAACAAACAGTCAGAAACAGCTTTTAAATCACATTTACAGGCCAGAGATCCACACTGTGGTGCATTCAGGGTCTCTGTGGTGCATTCAGGGTCTCTGTATTTAAGTCATTTTATTTTCATCATCTTGTTTCTTCTCCTTGAATCTCGTCTAACCTCGTCTCGTCCTCCGTCCGTCTCATTATCAGGTTTTAGGACCAACATGAAAAGCACAGAGAACTTTTCCTGTGAAGGAAACGTTCCAGCCTTCATCATCATCATCGTCGCTCTGACAGCTCCTGCTTTAGTGTCCTTGAGCCAGGCGTTTATTTCCTGCCTGCCTGTGAGCCTCAGACTCCGCTGTGAGCCTGTGACCTTTGCGGTCTCTCCGTCGAAGGCGGCAGCCATGAGTCAGAAGACGCTGGGAGGACGGACGGTGGGCGAATCGTCTCTTTCTGAGGTGTGTTTGCGTCCTCGCGGCTGAGAGGAATCCGCTCCTGTCTGAGCCGAGCCAGAGACCGGCTCGATTTATCGGGCTGTTGGCGAAAGACGCACAGAGACTTGGCTGAGCAGAGACTCCAGATCCAGATCCAGGTCTGACGGGCTCCCGTCACTGTCGGCGGATGATTTGACTGATTGGGATCATCCTTCCTGGCTCTGACGACACATTTTTCTCATTTTTACGCAGCCGAGGAGACTGTGTGACTTAGAGTGTGCGTGTTCATTTTTCCAGATGTGTGCGAGCTGCTGCCATAATTGAAAGCAGATCAGCGTCCTGCTCCGGAGAAGACTCGAGTTCGAGCAGAAACAAAGTCTGTGCTGTTTCTGCAAAACCTCCAGTTTTCAAATCGGACGCAGCAGCGAGAGAAGAGTGTGATCGGGTCAGAGACGGGAGCGATTTCGAGCGCAGCGAGGCAGCTCGCAGCCAAACGCCGTCTGTGTCGCTTCCTGCAGCAGGCGGACAGACGCCCCGTTGGCTCAGCGTCACTGCAGCACTGACCGCGGCCAGCAGAGGTCAGAGGTCAGAGGTCACGACCCGACAGTCGTGTAACATTTCCTGACCTGTCAGACTGATGCTGCGGCCGGCTGTCAACCACACCGCGTGCCAGACCGCTTTAACAAACCGCACGTTTAAAACGCTCTGTTAACGACCGGTTACAAGAGTTCAGCTACAAATAACTGATGGAGCAGGTGGAGTCAAGGTGTCGCTGCCTTGGCCACATTCAGGTCTGAGTTATTTCATGTGTTGAAGAGGCGGCACGGTGGCGCAGCAGGCAGTGCGCGTGCCTCGCAGCAAGTTCGATCCCCGGGTCAGACGGGTGAAGCTTGCGTGTTCTTCCCGTGCTTGCGTGGGTTCTCTCCGGGCACTCCGGCCTCCTCCCACAGACCAAAAACATGCTCACTGGGTTAACTGGTGACTTAACTTGTCCTCAGGTGTGAGTGTGGGTGTGAATGGTCGTCTGTCTGTGTGTTGCCCTGCGGTCAAAATGGATGGACTTAAAAAGAGTCACATGCTGCAGTGTGAGCTCTCCTCCAACGAGCAGGCACACATTGAATTCAGATTTTTTGAATGGAGCCTGGTGTGAAAGCCTCTCCTTACGTAAGATGACACGTGTCAGGGATTGGCAGCCCGCTCTGTTTTCAGACGCTGGCTGAGGAATGAATCATTTTGTTTTCTTTGGTTATATAAAAGTTTTCAGGCATCACACAGATTGATCAGGCTGTCCCTGAAGCAGAGCTGCTGCTTCGTTACAGACTAAATAAGTGCAGCTGTGATGCCGAGCTGCCAGCAGGACGTGTCTCCTCCGTGGACAGTCCCACGGGTGCAGTTTGATAGAGACGGAGCGCTCTGAGAGTCAGAGACTCAGGACGCTTTCTGAGCCACGTGAAGACACATCTGTTCCCACAGGTCATTAACACACCTGTCTGGGACATCAGGTGGTGCAAACAGTCATGAGACACTCGCTGTGAGCCTGAAGGTGTGTGTTCTGTCTGAACGGCGGTGTTTCCTGCGTGGCGTTTGACAAACAGCAGCAGCATCTTGATCTGATGCTTCCTGATTAAAACCGTTTCAGCCGTGAGGTCCTGCAGAAACCAGCTCTCAGCGAGCGCTCGCCGCCCGCAGGCTGGACCTCCAGGGAGACATCACGGCCTTCAGCCATCACCGAACTCTGCACTAACTCAGTGAGGAGCCAGAGGACGGAGACAGTCTGAGAGAGCCTCGTCCAGCTCGGCTGAGACTCACAGCAGAAACATCACAATCAACGATCATGTTGTCCGTACTGAACGGACTGCTGGCCGTCCAGGCGTTGATCACACCTCGTCCTTCGTGCTGCCTTCGAGTGCAACATGTTGAAATAGCTGTAGGCACTTTGCTTTGAGCCGTCAGATGACACAGGATGTGTCTCTGTCCGTTTTAGGACGCTGAGCTCTTCCTGAACACGTTCATGCTCCCGCAGGCTGAACCGTCCTCCAGGACTCCAAACAGCTTCACCTTCACCACCTGCTGGTCAAACTGCTGACTTTGTGCACAACATCTGATAAAAGAGCAGATTCTGCGACTGAGTTCCTGCTCCTCAGAAGATGAACACCACCTGTCCTCCAGCTCAGCCAATCAGGACAGACTTCACACCTCCAGGCACAGAGAAGAAGAACTGAGACCACGCTTGTGTCGAGCACGTTGACAGTGTTCTGCGTCACGCTGCTCCTCCTGTCCAGCGCCTCGTGTTGTCGGATGTAATGTCGACAGCAGCCTCTAGGGAGCGCTGTCACTTACTCATTTCTTCGTCCGTCCTGAAGCACCTGAAAGAAAACCTTTTTGGACTTGACCAGTTTTTCCACGTCTCCACCTGCTTCACCTCCAACAGAACACAGAACGCCTCATAACTGTCCCAGAGGGACACTTCCTGCCGACATTGAAGACAAAGGCTCATCAAAGCAGAGTCACTGAGAGACTTTCAGAGGCGAGGACAGACACGTAAATGTCCTTCAGGGGCAAATAGATCTTATAAAAACCAAAGACTCCTTTGAACAAAGCCACATGCTCGCAGTCAAAGGTCTCATGACGGCGTCTCACTGCTCGTTAGTGAAGCTTGTGACCCCGAGAGCGCTTCAGCAGCCGCTGGCCGAGACTCAAAACGAGCGTCCATAGTCAAAACGAGACGCTTGATCCTGAAACTACATGAAGGACATGACTCAGAGCGGACCATCCTGACAACATGGACACCTGAAGGAAACGTCTCAAAGTTTCATTCTTTGTCTTTGGTCTCAATGCTACTGTAAGAAATAAAGGAGGTAAACACATCAGCAGCTTCAAACACCTGTCATGTCCTCCTGACTCCATCAGGTGCACAGACGGACATGAAAGGTCTCACAGCGAGTCAACAGTCCATCGTCAACATCCTCTCTCTCTCTCTCTCTCTCTCTCTCTCTCTGACCTGTGCTGCTCACTCGCTCACCTGGCAGGAAGCTACAGGTCCACAGCAGAAGAAGAAGGTGGAAGTAATCCATCTGAGGAAGGACGGGAGAGACAGAGGGACAGAGAGAGACTGACGGACAGAGAGAGACTGACGGACAGAGTGAGACAGACGGACTGAGAGACAGACGGACAGAGTGAGACTGTGGGACAGAGTGAGACAGACGGACTGAGAGACAGACGGACAGAGTGAGACTGTGGGACAGAGTGTGAGTGTGTGTTGGTGGGTTGATCCTTAACTCTGCTGCTCTGATGAAGGAGAGAGTGAGAGAGGAGGAGGAGGAGGAGGAGGAGCACAGTAAACACACCTCCTCCTCCTGCTCCGCACACACACACACACACACACACACACACACACACATACACACACACACACACACACACACACACACACACACACACACACAGATCACCTTCCCTTTTCAAAACAGGAGCTTTAAAGTCCCGATTGGTGCACAAACAGGAAATGCCTCCATTGGTGTCTGCGAGCAGATGTTGACATCTGTCCAACAGTCCTGGAGTCCTCCAGGAGGAGCACTGAGGCCTCACATGAAGTTCTTCAAATAGTAAGACAACTTTATTCAGCGCGTGTCAGAAGAAACGACGGTCAGATGAGGTGAAAGATCAGAAACGTGAAGAAGAAACAGGATGGAAGGCTTCAGGTGTCGATGCAGATGTGAAGCTGCCGCTGATAGACTCACCTCACCGCAGTCACCTGGAGAAGATCCTCAGAGTCCAGCATCAGCTGTGGACGAAACCAGGAGACAAACGCAAGGCCGAGCGTCTCCACAGGTGAGACAAACCACCCGATCCTGGTTCAGTGTCTCGGCTGGACGAGCAGGACTGCATCACTCCAGGGCTCTGAGGTCTCATGGTGTCATTAACAGTTCATGAACGCAGCGCAGAGGCTGTAAACAACATGTGGTTAGGGTTACACACACGCACACGCACACGCACACACACACACACACACACACGCTGATAACATCCAGGTCACTTTACATTGAACTGAGGACTTTATAATAAAATTAATAAGAAGAATTTATGGAGTAACTTTAATGAAAACCACAAAACGAATGTTTGACTTTGTGAGGACCAGCTTCCTGTCTCCAAACGTCCCCAGTCCCCACACTGTAACTGTGTCAACACGTTGTTATTCCCACAGTGCGACACACACACACACACACACACACACACACACACACACGCTCCCTCCCTGTCCATAAAAAGACACTGCTGTGTGGACCTGGACGGCAGCAGACTGCTGGAAACAACAAGTGGAAACTCAGAGTCAAAGCAGCAAAGTTAAAGTGAAACAGACGGTAAAACGGCCTTTAAAAGAGCCGGAGGGTCAGTGAACACAACACCCTGTCTCTGTCCACCGTATGGACTGTACACAGACAGACTGACTGATGGACGGACAGGTGAGAGCTCACCTCTTAAAGGAAACAGAATCCTTCACTTTCATTTTCTTCTTCATGTAATGAGTCAAACGTGGACGTGAGATGGCGTCCAGCTCTGTCCACCATTTCAGTCCTCAGTGTTTCTAAATGTGACCATTAAAGATTCAAACACTTGAAATGTTTGGGATCATAAACATGCAGCAAATGTCCGTCAAACAGTCAGACACATCGTCAGAAAGACCAAAACAAAGAGGACAAAATGAGCAGGAAGGGAGTGAGACAGGACTGGACGAAGTCTGAGATCATTTCAACCACAGAACAATGAGTGGACGCTGAAAATAAGACGTAACGAGCGTCTGAGCAGAGACGCCTCATTTCCTGACGCTCAATAAACTCCACTGAATATTGCACAAATAACATGAACATGAAGACATCAAGCAGAGGACACAAAGACAGAAACATCTGTCAAGTGGAGGTTTTTCATCTGAGCTCCAAACTCTGGATCTGAGCGTCTTCTTCTGTCACAGTGTCCCGTCAAAGAGACATCAGGAATCATGAGAGACAGGTGGAGTTAAAGATTTGTCAACAGTCCAGGTATGATTGAGACTTCACAGACAGACGGAGTGTTTCAGTCCTGTCTTCTGTCCTTCATGTCCTTCATGTCCCTCCCTCAGCAGGTAAAGCACCTGTAACCCATCGCTGATCAGAACGATGGACAGAAATAGAAAAATATGACTTTCACAGTTAAAAGACAAGGACAGGAAGTGACATCACAGTTTGTGTGTGTGTGTGTCTGTCTGTCTGTCTCTGTGTGTCTCTGTGTGTCTGTCTGTCTGTCTGTCTGTCTCTGTGTCTCTGTGTGTCTGTCTGTCTGTCTCTGTGTGTCTCTGTGTGTCTGTCTGTCTGTCTGTCTGTCTGTCTCTGTGTCTCTGTGTGTCTCTCAGTGTGTGTGGAGCTGCTCTGCTTCACGCTCAGACTGTCTAACTGGTCCCAGATGTCCTGGTGTCTCTGCCTGAGGAGACGTCCAGCCGAGCGTCAGGACAGAGAGACGGCGTTAAAGGGCTTTTCCTCCACACGTACTTTTACTGTGTGTACTGTGCTCTGCTGTAGCACTGCTGTAGTACTGCTGTAGTACTGCTGTAGTACTGCTGTAGTACTGCTGTAGCACTGCGGGGGTCGGGCCCCTGAAGCAGATCAGTGTGAGGGGTCGTGATGATCACCAGGAGGAAGAAGGAAAATCAAAGATCTGTGAACGTGTGAATGTGTTCTCTAATATTACATCATTAAATATTAGATCATAAAGTTCAACATCACACTCTGAACATGCAGTACAAGAAGTACACAAAGGAAATACTAAAGTACTTCAACATTCTACTGAAGTACAGTAATCATGATAATCAATAAACTTGACATTTGTCCCTCATTTTCTAACAGGAGCATAAACGTGAGACATCCTTTTTTGTCTTTGCAGGACAGACTGTGACTGAAGGATTCAGATCATTGACGTCTCTGTCTGTCTCATCCAGTCTCAGCTGTAATGTCCGCTGAGCAGAGACATGGATTTACTGCCACCTACTGGTAGAAGGGAGCTGATGTCTGGAGCATGTGTAAAATGTCTTTTGGACATATTTGTCAAAGAGTTTGAGTCTCAGTGTGAGACACCGGGATCAGATTGATGATGGACAGCAGCAGGACGCATAAAGAGAGCTTTTATTATTTTATTATTGTATACAGCTTTTATTAAGAGTGGTCAGAAATCACACCGAAACATGTCCACGAGACAAACAGTCAACGCTTCAGGACATCACAGGACAGCATGCTTCATCAGAGACTGCTGGACGGAGCCTGTGTGGACAGATCAAACAAACAGCTGGACAGGAAACAGTCCTTTGTCAGACACATTTAAGATCATGTCTCAGAGACTACAGTCGTTGTCCTGATGGAGCTTCAACGTCTCGTGATGCGTTCAGGGTCCTATGTCAGCACCGCTGCTTCTGCTGCTCGTCGACCAACGGCCGTCCTCCACGATGGCAAACTTCACCTTCCTGAGAGACCTCTGCAGAGGACAGACACACGACAGACACACAAGAAATACACAAGAGACGCACAACAGACGCACAACAGACACACAAGAAATACACAACAGACACACATCAAACACAGATTTGAGGATTTTTGAAGAATGTTTTCAAAGAACACAAACGTCAGCAGAAGATTATTTGTTTTGTTTGTTTGTTAAGTTTTTTCGGACTCGTTCAGACTCAAACTCGTCACCTGTCTCTCTGCGAGTCCTCGGGGGTATCTGGAAATGTCTTCCCGCCGACGCTTCGCCTTCTCCCAGTCGTCCAACCACAGCTGGCGGCGGTACTCCGACTGGCGGGCCGTGATTCGCTGGTAGATGGCCTGATTCTGACGCCCGACCAGTAGAAGCTCCGCCCTCCTCTTGTCAGCATTCAGACTGAGGAGGAAACACAGGTCGATGCGGATCGATGCGGATTAATGTCAGCACACCGACTGCACTGAGACGTCTATGTTAGCGATGTAAGAGTCCAAAGCAGCACTTTCTTCACCCATCATTAGGGCCACGGTGCAAAGCACGAGCACTGGTCACTGCAGCTATGAAATAGCTATTGTTATACTGCGTGTTTTTTTCTTTTTATTATTCCTCTTCCGTGTCAAATTTCGATTCGCTACTAGCCCTACAGCTTTGAGAGCACCGAGGCGAATTATATATCAAAACGTGCGTCTTGATCGGGATCGGCGTGCTATTACTTTTCTCAAATTTATCGCAGTTTTTCGCAACGTAAGTTGATGTTGGCCTGTTAGCATTAGCCACAATGCTAATAGCGGCTAATGCTAACATGAGGTCCTATGAACTTGTTGGTGCATACAGGTTTGACTTTTGATATCAGGTTGTTGTGCTAATATGCTAATGATTAGCATGCTAATGCTAACATGCTAACCTACATTAAAATGATTCTTAAATGCATTCTAATGGTGTTCAAGACCTTTTTAATGTGTTATTTGACATGCTAATGTTAGCTTAGCATTAGCCGCTGTTAGCATTGCGGCTAATGCTAACATAAGGTCCTATGAACAGGTTTGACTTGTGATATCAGGTTGTTGTGCTAATATGCTAATGTTAGCATGCTAATGCTAACATGCTAACCTACCTTAAAATGATTCTTAAATGCATTCTAATGGTGTTCAAGACCTTTTTAATGTGTTATTTGACATGCTAATGTTAGCTTAGCTTAGCTTACCAGCGGCGGTAGCCCCCGTGGCCCTTTCAAAATTTCCCTAGGGGAAATTGTCTAGTTTGATCTGTCACTGCTTGATTTATCGTAGCTCCTGAGAGCTGTGAGCATGAGAGTGAGAGTGAGCATGAGAGTGAGCCTGAGAGTGAGCATGAGTGCGAGCGTGAGCATGAGCGTGAGAGTGAGCATGAGAGTGAGCGTGAGAGTGAGAGTGAGCATGAGAGTGAGCGTGAGAGTGAGCATGAGTGCAAGCGTGAGCATGAGTGCGAGCGTGAGTGTGAGCATGAGAGTGAGAGTGAGAGTGAGAGTGAGAGTGAAAGTGAGCGTGAGAGTGAGCATGAGCGTGAGAGTGAGCATGAGCGTGAGAGTGAGAGTGAGTGCGAGCGTGAGAGTGAAAGTGAGAGTGAGAGTGAGAGTGAGAGTGAGTGCGAGCGTGAGAGTGAAAGTGAGAGTGAGAGTGAGTGCGAGCGTGAGAGTGAGAGTGAGCAT
>JBBMOE010000030.1:477100-496573 GCA_037975065.1 Chaetodon trifasciatus
TGTGTTCGCAACAATTTAATGTTTCTTTGCGTGTACAATAAGCTAGCCTCACTCCCTCCTATATTAGCATTTTAAGCATTGCTTTTGTTTATTGTTCCCACGACGTTAACGGGCAGCGGTCCACAGATGAGTAACGTGGCTAACGTAATGCAGGCTAACAGTATGAGATAAATATGTGCNTGAGCTGTCGCTGCCTTCTCTCAGTGTGGTGCTCCTGTAGATTTGTGGCCTCGGGGTCAAGGTAGTTGTACCTAAAGATGAATTTGAACTTGAAGGAGTGGTGCAGTAAAACGGTGCCAGTGGTCTTTTTCATTGATAACGTACTCCATGTCAGTGCTGTGGGAGAGTGTGATGAAGCAGTGAAACTGAGAGGCTTGTCTGAGGCTTGTCATGGGACTCTTTCAAACCAATCACAGGCGGTCGTTTGGTGGAGGTTTGGACACTAAAAAACCTGACTGTTAGACAGCAAACAGATCCTGCAGCATCATCCAAGCCTCCTCAAAAGGCTCCAGTGCTTCAGATACATCCATGCTCCAGTGTTATCCAGCTCAGCGACTGTGACGTCACATCGACCGCAGGACGTTCAAACGTGACATTATAAATAGGTTAAAATCCAGATTCCCATTCCTGGATGATGAAAGGCTCCTCCTGTGTGCTGATTATGTTCTGCCTGTCAAAGTTCATATCTGGAGGCTTGACCCCATTCAGATTCTGGTTCCCGTTCCTGTTGAGTTTTGGATAAGGTCACGCATGTCCTCCACAGAGGTCCTGTCGTGCTAACGGTCCCTCAGTGTGTTTTATGCTTTGGCTCAGAAAGACTTGGAGTGATACAGCAGCTTTAACCTGATGTCATGTGACAGACAGAGACAGCTTAGTGAGACAAGTGTCACTTTTCTGGAGTCTTCATGGCAGGGTGTCCACGAGCTGACATCCACACACTAACTTTAGATAAGACTGTATTTTCACGGCCCTTACAGCTGCACATGAAGACAAGGAGCAAATAATCTATATTGTGATGCTGTCTGTTGTGGTGTCTGTTGGCCTGAGTGTCATGATGTCTTCTTTTCCTGCAGATAAGTGAACTCTGAATTCACTTGATTTCAGGCCCTTCAGCAGTTTGAAGGCTGGCGGTTGGTCACGCTTTGTGTTTGTACAAGTGTGAAAGTGTTTTCTCATAATGCAGTGAATTCATACAACACTGGGTGGACTTCTGCTCGGCCTTTTTATGAGTATATTTGTCTCTTCAGGTACACAGGTACTGTGATGTACTTTCTAATGATATATCATGCAGAGTAAAATCACATGGGTTGTGGTACTGTCAGTATTGTAGACACACACACACACACACACACACACAGACAGTGAACAAGCTCCTGATTAGCAGTACAGTATCAGTGAAGTGTACATTAATAGCTGTGGAGGTGCAGAGGTCTGGACTGTGGTTATCTGCGGTCCAGTCAGACCTCTGTAGTGTTGGCTGATGGTCCGGTCGACGGCAGCATCGCTGAGCCGGTCTGCCCTGGACGAGGACTCCAACAGGAGGCAGAAATCTGTCTGCTCCTCCTGGGAGGCCGCTCAGACAGGAAGAGAGAGTTACCTGACCTGTCAGCGCTCAGTCCTGGAGGTCCTTCAGCGACGCTGCAGCCTCGAATGACTCGGAGGATTTCAGCGGAGTTACCTGAGCAGGTGAACACCTGCAGACATCAGCAGCTCGACTTGTCCGCCACAGAATCAGAATCAGAGCAGCTTCACCCTCCACATTCTCACTGAAATCCATTCATTTATAATCAGCTGACGATGATCACTGGAATAAGCAATAAGGGTGGGATAAAGTGACGGCAGCTGGTGTCGTTTGGTCATGTGACAGATTTGTGTAAGGCTGAGGATGGAAGCTGAATGCACGTGGCAGCTCGTTGGACCGATCACTGTCAGGATGGCTTTTCATACCTCGTCCAGACTCTTTTAAGAACATCAGATTTTCCTCAGCAGTATGCAGATTTCAGCGGGGACAGACTGTGGACCGTCTGAACGCCGTTTCTTTGACACCTTGTTGAGCATTTTGTTTGACTGTTTATAGCAGAAGAAAAAAGATTGAAAGCATCGAGGCAGGTCAATAGTTGTACCAGGGTGGCTGTGCCCCCCCCCCCCGGTGTGAGTCCAGGTTTGGGTCAGTCAGTCTTGAGTCAGTGTGAACAGAGCTGCTCTCAGCCGCAGCTCAGTGATTTCATGTTTTATTGTCAGAAACACCAGCTCGTTCCTCATCATCATCGGTTCCTTTTGTCGACCCTTCACGTCCTGAAACATCTCACCAAACACCTGAAGGAGCTTCACCTCAGCAGCAGGTTCAGAGGTCAGAGCAGCTTCTGTTCTTCAGAGCAGGAACATGCTCAGTGTTTCCTCTTCAAACCGTTACTAGAGTGGAGGTATAAAGTCTTAGTTTATTTAAAATAATGTGCTTTACTGTGGCTGTGATAACATGCAGATGGAGGGCTGAGCATGTACTCATAGAACTGGAGTTACATCCGGTGACTTTTCCTCGCTGTAACGCAGACTGCAATAACAGGAAGACGTGAAGGTAACAGTACGAGCAAAGCACACCTGTTTCCAACAGCAGGAGAAACTCTGATATGAAACTGATAAATGTTGATGGCATACTGAATAATCCTGTCATTCAGCTTCACTCTCTTGTTAATCTGTCCATATTTGAATTCACCCATCACTGATTAACAGCCATTATTTTTTAACCCTGCTGGTTGGGGGTAGAGTTTTGGGAATTTTGATCCCTGTGCCGGGCTGGAGGCGGCTGCGTAGAAGATCGGGGCTGTGAATCCAGCTAGCTTGCAAAGCAACGTTATTCGGGCAGTAGGACTGCTAACCAGCGCTGAATTGAATTTCCAGAGGAATGACTGTGATACGTTCTGCTGTCGTCAGAGGAAGTGACAGTGCCTGCGCTGTAGAAGAGCTCGGCCTATCAGCCAGCGTGCAGAGTCTTCACGGGTTTCGAGGGTGTGACACTTGTGAAAGTGTCCTGACACGCAGACAGCCGTGCTAACATTGAAATGAGGTGATCTGGACCCTGCAGCTGTTTGTCTGAGCAGGTCAACAGTCGATCCGCACTGGGAGGATGAGACTCATCAGTCTCATGTTTGGTTTCGTTTCCAGGCTGCAGGCCTTTCATACTAGAGATCATTGTGTCGCTGGTGCAGTTTGTGGTTTTTTGCATGTCTAGGATTCACATTTCATCAGTTGTTTCTGTGCGTCCATGGTGGAATATCGGTGTGAAGGGGTTAAAGGCACAGTAAGCATGTGAACCTGCTCAGCCTCAGACTTCAAATCACTTTTATTTCTAAGCCTGAACAGCAAGCTGAGTATCAGGTGTGTCTTTGGTATGTCTAAAGAAACAGGACTACATGTTTTAGATGCTAACATGTCGTTCCGTGTGTTTCCACAGTGTTTGGAGCCCTCCAGCAGGCTTTGTGCTAAACTAAACTTTACAGTTATCACGTATTCATCTCTGAGCTGAAACAGGATGCGGGTGTTTCCACTGCCGGCACTGACAGCTGCATGACAAAGCCTGCAGGTGAAGGTTTTCTCTTTTCTTCAGAAAATCGTGTCCACAAAATGGAGGATGCCCCCTTTTATGTAGAGAGTGAGAGACTTGATTCAGAGGCAGAGGTGTCGTGGTTAAACTTTCACTTCCTTCAGCCTCCTGGTCTCACTGGTGAACGGATGCACAGCGGTGCTGCAGGTGGAAGCGGGGTCGGGTGAAGACGGCCTCTGCTGGGCTGCAGTTGGTTGTGATTGACTGTCAGCAGGATGGTCGGCGTTCAGCTGCAGACTGCTGCTCCTCACGCTGCTGCAGGACTTTGGTATTACTGCCTCTGGTGCTTTTTACCTGAAAGCTGCAGCTCTGAGCGTGATTTAAAAGCTTCAGTGCAGCTGCTGCTTTCTGCTGGCGGTGAGCTCCTGTGAATACAGGAGTGTGTATTTTAACCAGCATCTGACTGACAGCGATGAACGTCACCATAAAACAAATGACTGCTGCGGGTCCTTCATCAGTTTCTGAGCTGTATGTTTCCCTCAGCAGTAACACTATTTATTCTCCATATTGGCAACAGAACTTTGATAAACTGAAGATGTGATCCTCAGTGTGGAGCGTGCCTTACTAATGTGAAAAAACAAAGGCCTCATTCCTTTAAATGAGACCAGCTGAGCGCCAACACACAGCACTCCAGCAGAACACCTCAGGGTGGTCCAGGACAAGGTGGATGCTGGCTCAGCTGTGGCCACATCGCCATGTAATGTCATCTGACGAGGCGTGCAAGTGTACATCCCCGGAAGGTCTCTTTAAACACTGAAGACCACTTTTCTGCAGTTTAGCTGATTAAATGTCTGCATCCAGCATTTTAAAATCCTGCCTGTGAGCAGTGTAAATCACTGTGGAGGCCTCTGGCATCTAATCAGCCCTCAAACTTACGACTCAGTCTCACTTTACATTTGACAGCTGGGCCCACCGGCGCAGCCCCTGGTGTTGTTTCAGCTCAGGACTGTTGACGTGTGTGTGTGCAGGTTTGGTGTTCATGGGGACAGACTGATGCTCAGGCACCAGAGCTGGTCCCAGAGGCAGTCTCTGTTTGAAAGCTGTGACTGAAGCAGAGCTCTGGATGAGCTGCAGCTCCACACAGAAAACCCTGTTTCCAGCCTCACGACAGCTTTTATGAATTATGAATTGGATTCACTCTTTCATTCAGTCAAAACCAACACGTTCTACTTGCTGTGCAGCTTGTGTTTCCTTTCATCTCCTGCCAATGGATGATACGTCTCATGGTTGTAGGGTTGAGCGTGTCTGTCTAATCACTGAAGACGTACGATCTGAAGTGTATCCTGATTACAGCTGTTGTAGTGAGAAGAGGTGTGTGTTCACAGCATGGCCTGTATCAGACAGAGCCTGACCTACATACACTACAGAACCAGAACAGCTCGTCTGAACGCGGCGTTTCAGAATAAAGACCAGATCGATCCACGAGCAGACGGCGAGCTGAGAGAGACCCGCGACAGATGTGGACGTCTTCCTCTGCAGACAGATCACTTCTTCGGGGAATACAGATTCAATCAGGAAACGATGTGATCTGATGATCTAAACCCAGAGCCTGAAAAGGATTTTTTCTTATGATGACGATGATGATAAAGAAAGCAGCTTTGTGGAAAGTGTCAGATTCATTTTGATTGTAACATGAAGGACAAACACGCAGGATTTTTTGTCAGGTGTTCGGTGCAGACAAGCCTGTTGATGATTGGAAGGTGTGTGCAGCTGTGACTGCTTTAAATAAACCTGTAATCCATCTGAAACATCAGTGCTTCCACACACCGCATGCCCTCTGTAGTCCACTGCTCAGCAGGGTGAACTGGTCAGGATGTACTGGTCAAAGGTTGTGACCTCACAAAATACGTTTCTGGCCATAACTCAAGAGTTCATACGTTTACTTTACTACTCACATAAGGCAAAAGTCAGTAAGGCAAACTGCCACAGTGGACATTATCAACTGGAATCAAACTGGTTAATACAGAGAGAACTTCCCTTTCACCAGCAAATACACTGGATATGTTTACCTCCTCCACGTCTTCACTGCAGTGTCTTTGAGTTTGTGGAGGTCATCTGAGGAAACCCCCACCCCCACCCTTCCTGGAGCACCTCCCGGTAGTTGGATTGGTTTGATGGGAAGTCGTGTGCACCATCAAGCTGCTCCCACAACAGCTCAGCAGGGTGTAGAACTGGTGACGGTGCTGGCCTCCATGATGGACAGACTACCAGCTGAGGAGCTGTTGCCTGCTTTGGGTCCTGTTGTAGAAGGAAATCGGCTTCAATGTGGAGCGATGGCCGTCCTGATTCCAGACCCCTTTCACCCCACCACAGCGTCAGGTGGTGTCGAGCACTCCTCCAGCATCCTCTCATTTGTTCTGTGTCTGAAAAACATCTCAATCTGTCCATAACACTTTTTCCAGTCTTGCTTTGTCCAGTGTCTCTGTTCTGTTGTCTTTGGCTCATCTCATCCTTTCCCCTTATTGGCCAGTCTCAGATGTGGCTTCTTCTTTGGCCAGCATCCTGGAGTCACCTCCGCTGCTGCCGAGACTGTTCAGCAGGTGCCTTTTAATGAAGCTGCCAGCATCTGTTTCTCACCGCACAGTCCATCATGTGCAGGTCTTCTGCTCCGCGAGGGCAGTTGTTCACATCGTTGTGTGAGATCTTCAGTTTCCTGGCAGTTTCTCAGAGCAGATACTCAGCTAGCTGAACGAAGGCCAGTTTTATTGCTTCTTTAGCATTAGCATTAGCATTAGCATTGCATCCGTGACAATATTTCCTTAACAAATCTGTTTTACTTCACGTTTACCATAAATGTGTGCATGCTTGCAGGCATATATCTCCTTATAGCTGCTAACTTCACAATGCTAACTCGATCTACACACTGACCAGCTACAGCAACCTCAGAGGGTCAAAACTCAAACACATAACCCCACTGGGTTTAAAACACAGCCACCACTGGGCATGCAGTTGAGAGCAGTGCAGCAGTAAAAGTGTGAAGACTGACTGACGTGCAGTGGTTTTGGACATATGACCCATGATACTCAGTCTGTGGGAGTGAATGATTCAACTTAACCATCTTCTAATGTAGAGACAAACAAACAAATGAGCAAACATGGCAGTACTTTGATTACTGTACAGATGAGGCTCATCACTGACCTCATGTCCTCATGTCTGTCCAATATGAAGAAAACAGCTGACTTCATCATAATGAATGTAAACAACAAACATGGCTACTGTCAGGGCTTTCTCTCACTTAGAGAATGTGGTGCATGTTTTCCTTTTCTCAGGATGAATAGCTGAAACAATCAAACAGACATTTGATTTTCTGTTGAATGTTTACTCTGTTTCACTGTTTGAGCAGCAGGTAGAAGTTTTCACCCTGAAATCTGAAGAATAATAATCAGTATCTCCAAACATCTGTGAGGTTGTTGTGTGGTCAGCTCAGCTTTTCCTCCCCTGAATCCAAAGTTGTAAATTCACTTCAGTCCCAGCTTATATAGAACCAGTTTCACCCAGAGCCAGTTCACCAGCAGTCCACACAGAGCCGGAGCAGCAGCAGCAGCAGCGTCAGCTGAAGCTGGCGGTTTCCCAGCCTCGTCTTCCTCGTCCTGCAGTGCAGCACAGCCTGCTGTAAATCATCAGGAGCGCTGACAGCGTGTTAATATGTGGGCGAGGATTCACCCGGCCGGGGACGTGTAGTTTATAGCTCGGCAGAGTCAGAAGATGCTTGCTGGCTCGTACGTGTTGAGTTGTGGGATGGTCCGGGCCAAGTTTCCATCAGCCCGGCACGGATGATTTGTCCTGCTGTTGGTGAGAAGTTGGCCGGGCCGGGCTCGGCGGGGCCGGACCCTCTCCGCCTCATTTCCATATAAAGTGGCTCAGAGGAGCGGGCGGCCTGTGGAGGTCCTGCCACCGTGCCGCCTTTAATTAAGTGTGGCATTAGAGGCGGCTGAGCAGAAACTCTGATCTGAGAACAGCTCTGTGGCCTGGATGCCATCAGCTAATCCACTCAGTCATCTTTAACACAAGCAGCTTGGGAATTAGTGAGTTAGTCCAAGCAGCAGAGGCTCAGCACGGGAACTCTGCAGACCTGTTCACGTTCGCTGCGTAACGTACAGCACAGCTGCTGATCTGTGGTCAGCTCACACACTCCACAAACTAACATTTACTGGTTTCTATCACTTTAGTGCTTGATTATGATTATGATACCTCAGTTAATCAGGCACGGCTCAGTGTGCTTTGAAAACTTGTTTAAGGCCAATTGTTTGTTATGAATAAGGACGTCTGCCAGTTTGAACACTGCTGGACCTGAAACCTGCGGTCCATCAGTCAAGTGACGAAATCCTCCTGCTAACTGGTTAATGGTTTGAGTGGTTTCATCTTCATCGTCTGTTTCCACGTTCTGGTTCCACGTTCTCAAACATGAGGCTTTGCTGCTTTTCTGTTTTTTTTGTCTCAGTAGATTATTTATGTTTAGTTTGGACAAAAGCTTTTATTTTATATGTTCTACGTTCAGTCGAGTCATTAAGAACATATTTGTCAGATTCATCAGTGCCAAATTATTATTATTATTATTATTATTATTATTATTGCAGCCCGACTCTGTGCTCCACGTTCTGGTCAGAACCAGAGAGAACGTTTAGGTTCAACACCCTGCCCCCACCCACACACAGATAACCAGTCAGTGATTTTGATTATTGATTAATCCTTTCATTCATTCATCAAGGTTCTGACCTTTCAAATGGAAGAATTTGCTTTAGGAAACTGAAACAATGAACNACTCTTCGGTGGTGACGTAGACTCTTCGGTGGTGACGTAGACTCTTCGGTGACAGCCGTAGCGTATTTGACGAGCCCTGCGCTCTCCAGTTTCCAGCGTGGCATCTGTGTGTTGTCTGCATGTGCTTTTTAACCTGGCAGGCTGGTTTTCAGTGTTTTCTCTGTGGTTTGGTCTGAGCATTTGAAGTCTTGTTGTTGGCGGCAGGATTAGCACCGCCCCCTCCTGTTTGGCCATCTGGCTTCTCAGCCACTGAGGTGGAGCGAGGTTCAACGCCTGATTGGCCAGGTGGAGCAGTTAGTGTGAAGTAACTCTCCCAGCTCACGGGTCAAAGGTCAGCCTGCTACATCTGGTCTAGTAGTTGGAAACATGTAACACCTCCTTCAGCACGAAGCAGCGTGAAATCAAAGCAGATGAGGACGACTGTCCCTCGTGTCCGAGTCATCTCAGGAACACCGTGAGGGAATGTCTCCACGTCTGGCTCAAACGTTCACTCTGACTTGAGCTCATTAGATTATGTGATCAAAGGTCAAAGGTCACTGTGACCTCACAGAGGACATTTTACACCGTAACTCAAGAGTTCATACATTTATCGTGGCAAAAAATGTCTCCGAGGATAAAATGATGATGTGAGGACATTTTCTAACAGGTCAAAGGTCATCTTCTCTGTGACATCATCATCTTTTCTGTCTGTTATTCAGCAGCATCACTCAGGACCTGAAGGACGGACTGAGACCATGTTTCTCATGTGGTCTGATCCTGAATCAGTGACTCTGATGGTTCAGATCTGCTGCTGTTGGTTGAACATGTGTGGAGCAGTTTGACCTTCTGCAGCTTCTCTGCAGCAGCGTCCATGTTTGAAGCATCGTCGTTCAGCAGAAGCTGATTGGCTGAGCTGATATTGATCCTCAGGTGATTGTCATGGCTCCATGTGGTGAAGCTGTCTATTAGTCCTCTGTCCTCCTCTGGACAAATAGACTCTACATGAAGACAGCATGTGTCTACCTGGACATTATTCACGTCGTGTCAGTCAGACACGTTGACACGGAGGGAGCAAACACACTGAACACCTTTAATTAAACTCCTTCAGAGATGAGTGTGGACAGACATGATGGAAACAGCAGCCTGATTGGATAATAAGTGTTGAAATGAGCTTTTCACCTTCCATCACAGTCTTAGGTTCCTTATTGTGTGTGTGTTTTTACTGTTTCAGTGTGTTCATCTAGTTCTATATGGAATTATGGAAGATATAATCCAGTACTTTAGTTCTCCCTTTAACATTGAACAGTTCTCCAGCAGACTGTGAACCTGAACGCATCATTACCATCATTTGGAGGCTTAGAAACAAACTTCATGCCCTTGGAAAACAAGGACACCCCCCAAAGCTAAATTTGTCCAGCAGTGGAAATCCCAGTCAGGCCTAATCTAATCAGCTGCTCCTTGGATCACTGCTCCCTGTCAGGTGAAATTCACGGCGATCTGCTCATATGTGTTCAAATGATGGTGCTGACAGACGGTGGGTGGAAACATGGCTTCCCCGGCCGGAGTAAGACTTTTGGTGGATGGATGTTTGTGAGCATCAGAGTCACTGAAACAGATTTGGTGTGTGTGGATGACGGAGGCAGAAACAGATGAACTAAGGGAAGATCAAGAAATGCGACTGAAGTTTTATTTTATTTTATTTTGTTTTATTTATTAAAAATGTGTTTTATTACGTGTTAAATTCCAAAAGGACGCAGTAAACTCACTATGGATGCATTCAGGGGACAGACCCTGTTTTACCCCTGATGTTTGATTCGCCAACCGGCCGTACTTTAGTGAGAAATTTCCTTTTTTTTTTAGCAGCTCTGAGGTCTAATTTCCACAGTCTTCTCCCAGTAAAAATGCTCAGCTAACGCTGGTCATCAAGTTAATACTGAATTTACAATTTATGGATCATATTGATGAAGACTGTTGACATGACGCGTGACGTTACTCATCTGTTCAATACTGTTGCATTGAGTCATTTTGCATGTTTTGTTAAATGAAGGTCATGTGTTGGGACAGATATTGAACATTTTAAGTCAGTCATGTTCCTGTTTTCTGCTCTACATTTGTAGGGTCAGTGGAAATGTGCATATTTGATTACAGTTTATTAGATAATGAAGTTCTCTGGATTAAAAGCGTAATGTTTGAGCTATGGGCTGAGCTGAAGGTGTTCATCTTAAGCTTTTTAAACTGGGCCGCTGCAGGTCATGTCAGTCACCTGTTGCCTCTTGTGTGTTGCTTACCTGAGTGAACCTCAATGAAATACTGTGAACTTCCAGTCAGCCGTGATCTCTCTCCTCACTGTCTTTATTCTATTCTGAGTTTCAGGAAAGCTTCAAATAAGGGAACAGTTGATTTTGTGTATTGAGTGGGTGGAGGAAAATGGATGTTTAAACCACAACATGATGTACAGGATTTTACAAGATAAGACATATAAATCTAACAAGATAAGATCTAACTTTATTGATCCCGTGCCTGAGAAATTAACAGACCCCATCTTGTGATGCCTGCCTCCCAGTTAACCCTCTTATCTGGTGTCAGTGTGTCAAGGACGCTCTTCAACGCCAGGTCAGGGAGAAGGGGCATTGCCTCAGAGGAGAAGTCTCTTCGAAGTTCAGCCTGAATGAACTGTTGTGTTGTCTGTTTGCTTCGTGTTGTTAATCAGAACCTTAATTAGCATCAGTGTTGAGTCACTCAGGCTGTAGGCTGTTAACATTAGAGCCCAACCCCCTCTCATCCACTCCCATGGCTCTACCAACAGCCCCCCATTGTCAGAGGAGGTCAGGGGTTACGCTCCTCCATTCATATGATAAGTGGCCTAAAGCAGGCTTTAGAGGAGGCCCGCGTCTGCTCCCTCATGCTGCTCGTCGCAGGGCGCTGCTGGGAAAAAGCCTCGCGTGAATGGCTGTGATTCTCCGTCAATACAGCCTTTATGTCAGGAGCAATAAACCTCATCCACCCACTTTACCAGTCTGTCTCCAGGAGACACTACAGGAAGTAACCGACCTGCTCTGTCTGACCTCATCACAACAGACGGCCTTCAAAGCCTCCAGGACACTTTGACTCTGCAGCTCTGTCCGTCTTAAAGCTTCAGATAAACCACTGAAACACAGGGTCGGCGTTAGCTTCCCGACCAGTGAGAATGATTGTGTTAGCTAGCCAAACTCTGGCAACGAGGCACAAAGTCCATAATTCATAGTTCACTTGTTCAGCAGAGTGAGATTATTCTCCAGCTCCATCCTCTCTGCTCAGTGGACCCTCCATCACACCGGCCGGCTCAGGCTGCTCGTTCCCTGAGCCGACAGCAGCACCAGCCGGACTGCAGGAGGATCACTGAGCTCGTCTAGTAGCGCCATCAATGGTGTTTGTTGTCGTTGGACAGCTGTTGTGTTGAGTCTCAATTGGAGAATTTTTGCTTGCTTCCTGGATCCTGAAGAGGAGCGTTTGTTGAGACCAGGATTCATTCATTGGTCGCTGAGCTGTGGGTTTTGGATGGAGCTCTACTGCCTCCTTGGTGGAGCTCTGAGAGCATTTCCTAGGTCAGAATGTAGTTACCATCATGGATTTTACACGATTTATTCATCCTGATAGAGACGCGTAAAAAATGGAATACATTTGGTGAGAAACTGAAAATATTGAACAATAATAGGCTAATTAGATTAATTAGATTTGAAAGAGGACCCCTGATGTAAACGCTATGTTCCTGACCTCACTTTCTGATTTTTGTTCGTTATTATTATTAATCTTGTAGCCCATTTTGTCTTCGTCTAACCTGTTGTTTGTCCTGCGTGCAGGAGGCGATGTGGGGAGCAGGGAGGAGGCGCGGGGTACAGCCCTGAGGAGGCGTCCTGCGGCTGGGAGGAGCGCGGCCCTCCTGCGGCCCTCCTGCGGCCCTCCTGCGGCGCTCCGGGACGCTCCTACTAAGATGTCCCTCAGCAGCGGCCCTGCAGGCGGGAAAGGTGTGGACTCCAACGCGGTGGACACGTACGACAGCGGCGATGAGTGGGATATAGGTGTTGGCAATCTGATCATTGACCTGGACGCCGACTTGGAGAAGGACAAACTAGAGATGTCGAGCAGTAAGGAGGGAGGGGGCATGGCCGCCCCTCCCAGCGCTGTGGCTGCTTTACCTGACAATATAAAGTTTGTTAGTCCTGTAGCCGCCATGCAGGGCAAAGAGAGCAAATCCAAATCCAAACGTAGTAAAAACTCTAAGGAGAGCGTGAAGGCCCCGGTCTCAGACAGTGCTAAGAAGGAGGTTCAGGGTCGGGCCCCTGGGGACCCTCCACCCCAGAACCCCAACTCTAACCCCAGTAAGGGAACTGATAAGTCTAGTAAACCCTCCCGTACCCTCCCTGCTGTGAAAAAGGACAAGGACGGGGTGTCTGGGAAAACTAAGAAGGACAAACTGGAGGTTGTGGCCTCAGGAGTGGTCAACGCCGACAAGGAGTCGGCGGCACCCATCCTGCCACTAGGGGCCCCTCGCAGCGGCCCGTTTGAGGGTCAACAAAACCCTGAGTTAGCTGCAGCTGAGCAGCTGGGGAATATGGCACTGGACTCTGCAGGGATTGGCCAGCCGGTCTCCATGACAACGGAGCAAGAGGAGGTGGACAACAGTGAATGCCGAAATCTGAAGAAAGTCGTCGGAGTGAAGGTAAGATTGATTTTTATCAAACTGGAATGTTTTAATGCTTCTTGCTCTGGGGATGCAGCGTGCCTTGCTAAAGGACACGTGGACATGTCTCGGGTGCAGGTGTCTCAGTAACGTGGTGGGTTCTCTGGATCGTAGCCTGAAGGAAACGTGCTGCTGGACTGAGACCATGAGATGTGATCTCATAAGTCCAGCAGAGAACTGGTCGGTCTGCTGCAGCCCGTCTGTGGATTCATCAAGTATTGAATGGACACCCCACCGATGTATTAGTGCACCTTCATGAAGCAGGAAGAGGACTTAAAGCAGACGCAGTCAGATCAAAATGGAAGCAGCAGACTGAGAGCCTCCAGTATGAGCCAAAACACTGGATCCTACATTTCCCATAATGCAACCAATGGCATCGCTTTGTCAGACCCTCCGTGCCGGGTCAGTGCCCGCCCTCGGCTTTCTGATGTCATCACTTCACTGACCTTTGTGTAACACCTGTGGTTTCCCTTAAAGTCCGTCAGTGTCAGAGAGGTTTAGCGTGATAAGAGCTGTGCTGTCAGAGAGCCACTGGATTAAAACCTGCACAGGTATGTCTTCACTGCTGAAGTTAATGTGACAGAAGTGAGCTCCGTCTTCAGACACAGATATTAATTCTACCGTCTTCACGCCTTGGTCAGAGTGAAGTGGTCAAAACGTGGACGGCTGTGTTCGTTTCAGGTGAAACGTCTGGTTCTGACAGTCCAGGCTGCTTTTGTGGAATATGCATAACGAGGGTTCAGGTCTGTCATTGTTCTCAATTAAGACCTGAAAATAAAACCTTTCAGTCTGTGTGGGGGAAGAAGTCAATCAGCACCATGAATCACCCCCGAGTTTGACATGGAACAGGTAATAAACACACTGAACGCCTCATGCCACGCACCTCCTCCAACCACAGCCTCCTTTGACCCTGATAAACCCTGATTGAGCTGCCTCCTCCATCACCTCTGAGTTCTTCTGGCACAGTGTTTTCTGCCGTACATGAATATTTCCTGTATTAATGCACAGATAGTTTGTATTTGGACGGGAACGCAGAAGATAAAGGAGGTCACAGTGGAGTTGTGTGTTCATGCAGGTGTGTGCTTTTCCAGATGGAGGTACAGATTCTGATGTTTTTCCTCTCAGCGCTCAGACTCCTCTGTCAGTATCTCCTCCACAGCTGCTGCTCAGCCCAGCTTCCCTCATCTTTTTACCAAATTTAGCATAGCTTTGAGGTTTCCGGCCCTGCCAAGCCGTCCTGCTGGCCCGCGCCGCAGGCTGTCTGTTATCCAGCACGGTGGAGGCCCGCTGCCAAGATCCAGCACTTGCGCTGTGTTTCCTGGTCCAGCTGGCCGACCTCGTCCGTCCGTCCGTCACACACGCCGCTGTTACCTCCGGCCTCTCAGATGCAGGCAGACAGTGAGCCAGCCGGCTGTGGGTGTCGCACTGCCTCGACCTCACGATGGTTTGACCACTAAAACCTTTAAAGCGTCATCCGTCCTGTTTTGGCTGTCATGGAAAAATGCTTTAAAAACTCTCATCAGTCCGTCATATTTAGCACATCGCTGGATCTCATTTCTGGTGAAGAATCTGCTTTAATTAGTAATTTCCTTCCTTTGTGTAACACAGGTGAAGAGTGTCATGCTTAAAGTTATCTGTCAGTTACACAAGAGGGTTGCATAAGGAGGGAGATGTGAAAAGCAGCTGGTATGGAGAGATTTCTGGACAGTCCTAATCAGGGTTAACACCAGGGTCAAAGTGCTGCGGGTCAAAGGTCAGAGTTTAACCTAGATCTGCTAACGCCACGCTTTATGTTTGTGAATGAAGCCGTGATGGTAAGGAGGTGCTTTGAGCAGTAAATACAGAGAAGAAACATTAAACCTGGACGACCGTGGTGTGTCTACAGCTGAGGTCTGTTCACACACATCCATACTAAAGAGGAGAGCTCAGGAGAACCCTCAGAACAGGTGAGACAGGTCGAAGCTTCAGTCAGCTTTACGTCAGCAGGCTGTAACTCTGACTAACGAAGCTCCTCATTGGGTCAAAATGTCCGTCTGCTTCAAACAGTGAGCGAGATCTTTTCTCATCTCTTGTCCCGAACAGTAAAACCGAGCTGTCAGGTGGAGCGTGAGCTGGTCAGTGTCAGGGTCTAACCTAATCTGTGCTTTCCCTCCAGCTGATGCTCTTCAGGCCCCGCTGAGCCGACGTGTCCACCTCTGACAGTCTGCTGCTTCGGGGTTAAACACACTGTTGATTTAGAGCCAGACGCTGCTGAGTCCACCTTCAACAGGCTGTTGATTGGGTTTACGCGTTGGCTCAAACACGCGGTCGGTTCAGTGTGTCGGCTGGTTCAGGGTCACGCCGGCTGTTGGTTCAGATTAACTGGATGTAATCAGATGGTCATGGTATACATGAAGGTGCACAGAAGGATGCTAATGACTCCACACACATCAGGTGGGACAGCGAATGAGAGGAAAATTTGATGGAGTCGTGGCAGCAGTGCTCCTGCCTGTTTAACGTTTCCTCGACAGTCCAAAAAGACAAACGTCGACTAGAAATACGTCTTCATCGGCCGGCGAGTAGCTGCCGCGCTGTCGTCACGTTATCCCCGGCCTTACCGTGACCAGTTCCACATCAAACCCTGGAGGAGTCACAGTGACACAGCCGGGCCTGCAGCTTGGAGAATAAAGGACTGAAGAAAGTGAATGACTGGATGTGAAAGTCGTCGCTCCTGTTCCTTCTGTTCACAGCAGAAGTGGAAATACTGACTGACCTCTTTCATTTGTTTTTAACGTTAAAGCTCATCCACACACGTTTTCTCCTTCTTTGCTTTATTATTATTATTTTTTTTCCACCAGCATCACACAGGCTTCTGTCAGTTTGATTGACAGCTGCTTCACCCGCCTCCCTGATGACCTCTCGTCAGATGAGACGTGCTGTGATTGATCGGGGTCATACGTGTGGTCACCTGACCGCGTCACGGCGGTGTGATGGTTAAATCTGACGTGGTGACCATCGTGTCGTCTGATCCAGGCCTCAAACAAATATTTGTGTTTGAAAGACATTTTTGTTTGCGTTTTAAACATTTTTTATATCTAAACCACAAAATCCTTCTGTGAATCCTTCAGTACACGTTCAAGAAACCAGTTAATCATGTGATCCCAGAAGCAAACGGACTCTCGATTCAGGGTTAATGAAACTGGTAGCTGATTGGTTGTTAATCAGCTGTTGGCTGGAGGTTAAAAGGGCTGCTGACTGAAGGCTGAGCAGGTGGTGCGTTCAGGCTCAGACTGCCTTTGGATTCAGGCTTCAGTTGGTGTTTGATCAAAGGTTAAACTGGCTTCTGGTTCAAGGGCAGGTGGGCTGTGACTGTGGGTTCAGCAGGCTGAATCAGGGTATAATCAGATGATTCAGAGCATCAGCCTGAGGCAAAGCACAAAGTTTCAAGCCTATCAGGAGGTCAGCTCGTTCAGGTTAAAGTTCAGAGATCAGTTTTTAGCTCTCTGTTAAAGACCCTCAGCGAGCTGCGTCCTGACGTCTGACGCCCGTTCGTTCAAGAGCTTCGAGTCATTGATTTTCTTCCTGCTGTTTCTGGAAGCCTCCAGTGAACCGGCAGCAGGTGATCAGAGTTCTTGAAGGCAAACAGTGTTAGCAACGTAGCGTGATGCTAGTCCATTAAGCACATGATGCATGCAACATGAAGTGGCTGCTTCCACATGTCTTCGGTTGACAAATGATGGTTTTGCTCTGTCAGAGCTAACTGAGGTGAAGTGTTGAAGCGTGCTAATGTGACACAGGCCGAGCGGCCGTCAGCTGATCGCTGGTTAAAGTTTCTCAGTAGAAATGAGTTCAGTGTTACTGCAGTCAGGTCTGTCTGACAGGAGACACTGTGAGTCTGTTTGGACACCACAGACAGAAACAGATGACACTACGAGGACTCAAACTCAGACTAAACACTCCGTAAAGACTGTGGAAAAGGAGTCAAGCACTGTCTTCCTATTGGACAGCTTGCAGTGCAGACAGACAGGATGATTACAGAGACTGAAGGGGGTGGGGTGTTCTTCCTGCAGCTAACATCTGGCTATTTCCAGCTGCTCATTGGTGTTTGATAGCCACAATCTTCAATGATTCAAACAGCAGTTAACGTTAGCTTGTGGTGTCAGAGTCTGTTTGACAATGTCTTCAGTGTCTTTGAGTCGGCCTGTTGGACTACAGGTTTACCTGAGACACTTCACTGATGTCCCTGTGGATCACTGTCCTGCTCAGACCTCAGTGGAGTGCAAGCTGAACTTCAGCTGAATGCTTTGGACATTGTGGGATAAAATTGTGGGGTTTTATTTTGTGTTTTTCAAAATGGTTTGAAGATGAAACTCTGGATTCAGCTCCTGTGCTGTGAATGCCAGACTAACATCAGGTGCACCAGCTGCCTTCACAAGTCACACAAATAGTTAAACAGTCCACTTGTGTGCAGTGATCTCAGTGTGAATACACCTGTTCTGTGGAGGCCTCAGAGTACATCAGAGAACTTCATCAAACCACCAGCACCATGAAGACCAAGCAGCCCGTCACACAGCTCGATTAAAACCAAATCCTCAGCTGTGAACATGTCATGGCGCACCATTAAATCCATCATTAGAACATGGAAAGAATGTGGTTCAACAGCCAAGTTCAGGCCAGCGTTAACCGGAGAATCAGCCAGGAGGCCAGTGGTGACAACGGTGAGGAGCTGGAAAGATCCACGGCTCAGCTGAGACAACCTGTCCTCAGGACAGTGTCGGTCCTGCACTCCACCAGTGTGACCTTCAGAAGAGAGCTGCTGCTGAAAGAAAGCCACTAGATCCTGTTTGGAGTTTACCAGCAGCCATGTGGAGACATGAGGAAGACGCCATCAGCATCAGAGAGCAGCATCACGCTGGGAGGATGCTGCTCATTGGCAGGTACTGGGAAACTGGTCTGGACTGAAGGAAGGAAGGATGGACCGTTTCAGTCTGCAGAAGACTTGAAGCTTCTCATTGTACTGTTAGTTTTGGCCTTTGCCCTAAAAATGACTTCATTCCAGGCCTGATGTTCAGCAGGAGCACAAAATATATCCTCCACAAGATCACAGGTTTATTTCAGCAATGGCTGCATTCCTTTTACATGGGTGTTCCTAATAAACTGGCAATACGCAGGTGGTGATATAAAACCAGAATGTGCTGATGCTTGGGGCTGTGCCGCCTCAGTAAACCGGCTCTCTCCTGACCTCTGATTGAGTTCAGCCTTGTTGTTTTTACAGCTCCGTGTATTTTTCTGTAGCTCTGACGATCCTGAATG
Organism: Chaetodon trifasciatus; assembly: GCA_037975065.1. Taxonomy (NCBI): domain Eukaryota; kingdom Metazoa; phylum Chordata; class Actinopteri; order Chaetodontiformes; family Chaetodontidae; genus Chaetodon; species Chaetodon trifasciatus. The sequence continues at coordinate 495,454 of JBBMOE010000030.1, forward strand.
ATTTCTTTCCACTGCAGATTCACTTTTCCTCTTCTGAAGCGTTGATTCAGGCCAAATACTGTAAATTCCAGTCTGGCAGGTATAAAGGTATGAAGACATGGCCGGTGCCCAGACCAACTCTCCACCTGCACGTTAAGCTGAGAGCGGGGAGCAGCGGGGGGCTGTGGGAGCTGTGGGGCTCTGCACATGCTTTCTGGGAAACACAAGTGGAGGAAGACGCGGCGGCTTGTGGGAAAAGTGCGTTCGCTGAAAAGTAAATTAAAGCATCTCGAGAAGCTAACGGCCCAGACGCCTCAGCTCTGCAGCCAGCCTTCCTGGAAGAGGGACAACAGAACAGGTCACATGTCCCCTCAGAGGGAGGTGGACGGCCTGTTTGTCTCTGAAGACACCAAGTTTGAAGTTCACTCGTTTCAGACTGGTCCACCAGCTCATTTGGCTCTTTGGTCTTAAGTTTGATTCCAGGCTCCATTAAAAAGGGTTTAGTAGTAAAACGTTGCTTCATCAAACGTCTACATTTCCTCTTTCTCCGAGACCACATCGTCGTCCCGGATCCGTCCAAAGATCCAAAGAGAGAGGAGGAATCACTGTGGTCTTCCTCCATCCCAGATGTTATTCCATCCCTGAAGAAAGAACTGCTCACCTGTTGTTCATTTCTAACATTCCTGTGAGGAGGAGGAGGAGGAGGAGGAGGAGGAGGAGGAGGGTAGTTCTTGGGGGTTTTAAGGGTCATTGGGGGTTGTGGATATGTTCTGGAGGGGCCTTGGGGGATTTTTGGGGCATGTTGAGGAGTTTCTAAGCATCCTCATTATCACGTCTTACTGTGAAGGCTTCCAACGTGTGTGTGTGTGTGTGTGTGTGTGTGTGTGTGTGTGTGTGTGTGTGTGTGTGTGTGTGTGTACGTGTACGTGTGCATGTCATGAAACACTGCTGACATGTCGACATGTCGCTCTTGACACGTGTCCACGATGACCTGCACCTCCCACAACGCCTAATAGGACAGGAATGTGTTGACAGGGGGACCAAGGCCAAGTGTGCTCCATTTATCTTCAAGGTCTCTCTCTCTCTCTCTCTCTCTCTCTCTCTCTCTCTCTCTCTCTCTCTCTCTTTCTCTCTCTCTCTC
>JBBMOE010000030.1:496964-521014 GCA_037975065.1 Chaetodon trifasciatus
TTGCTTGCTTGCCACTTTGCTCAGTTCATTGTGATCATCACTCATCATTGTGGAGAACGTGAGAAGAGCTCACTGAACACCTGAAGGTCACCTGAAGGTCACCTGAAGGTCACCTGTGACTCCTCCTGAAAGCACCAGTTGTTTTTTATGACAGCAGCGTTTTGATTGGCTGTTGAAATCACAGCAGGTCGTCCAGCAGGTGGACCTTCATCAGGTGTTGCTCTGCAGCTCATCCTGCTCTTCACACTGTCCAAAGACAGACGTTCTGATGTTCTCAGCTGAGGCCCGTCTTCATCATCACGGTGTTCCTCATCGTCGATCGCTGTGATACTGATCGGTGTGTCTGTTAGACTCTTCGTTCTCTCTCTTGAACTCCGATCGATCGATCGATCAATCAGTGAAAATCAGCTGAGTGAGTCGCTGATGAAGAGCAGTTATTCCTGTCAAAGGTGTGTTTGCTGTTGTTGACCTCTGTGTCTGAGTCCCTAAACTCTGTCGTACTCTTGTTTTTAGGGTTTTAGTCATTTCTGATTGGTCAGGTTGTTGCTGCTTTAAGGCTGCAGATCCGTCCACTGTGAGAGGAGTATTGATCCTGATTATTACACCGCTGAACACCGCTGAGCCGCCATGGTTTGTTGAGGATCCACGTGGAGCCAGTCGTCCTCCGACAGCTCCAGCGTCCCGCCGTCTGTCGGCGTCTCCGCTCTGTCCGTCACGTAGTGGTGACGGCCCGGCGCTGTGGGTGGATGTGCCGCAGCATGTTGCTGATGGAGCTCCAGCGCGTCTCACAGGATCGTTAAGTTTACATGTGCCTGCACCGATCGGCTGTGGACCTGAGCCAAGCTCACGCTGTCAGGGACACGGCCGACGGCCTCACGAGTCCTCGCGCGCTGGTCGCACCTCGCAGGTGTTCTGATGTCAGCAGGGTGTTTGCAGCACCACGGTCAATTTCTGCAGGAGCCTTTCAGTGTTTGGGTTTAGACCAGTCAGAGACTATTAAAAACGGGTCCTCCTCGCTGTCACAGAGCTGATTGGACGTGTGGTTAACGTCTCTCCTGGACCGGTTTTATACTCAGTCTTGTACTTTTGACCTTGTAAATGAAGCAGACTTAGTCCACTCAGTGTCTCTGTTTGTCCTGTTTGAGTTTAGCGTTCATCCTGTTTGAACCCGATCACGATCTAAGAGGAGAAATCGACTTTAGTCTGTGAAGCCTGGCAGCCTGGAATAACCTCACTCCATGAAGTGACACATTAAACGAGCTTCGGCTGTCCGGCTGAGCTGACGCTCAGAGTCCTCTGAAGAGCTGATGGCTGTCGCTGGTCCTCGCTCACAGCCGGTGACTGGCCTTGAAAGGAATGTGGCCTGTTGTAATGAATACCTCTCTGAATGCAGAGGAGGCGCAAGGGGAGGAGGAGGAGGAGCGGGGGCTGGTGTTTCCCAGCCCAGGAGGCGTCCTGTTGGTTGGAGCTCTGCAGCCGGTGGTGAGGAGGAGGAGCAGAGGAGGAGGCACAGCCTGAGACTGTCGGTTGGAGGGTTTTCTGCTCGTCTGGGGGTTTCCCAGCATTCCAGGCAGCCATGTTTTTTATTCTTAAAGAGGACAACGGTAGGGGCGGGGCGCTTTGTTTTTCCTGTTACCATGGCGGCACCCTTTTAACCAGTCAGTGACCCAGCGCCTGGCGGTCGTCATCGTGTCGCCCGGGTCCGCTGTCCGCAGGGAGGACGGAGGTCTGAACAGCCTGGAGGACAAGCTGAAGACGTCCATCGCTGTTTGACTCCACTGACTGCAGCTGGCTCCAAACAGACAACAAACTGTGGATGAAGCGTGTTTTCAGACCAGGACCTGGTGTTTGGTTCAGGCCTGGAACCGTTTGTCTGCCAGGATCTGGATCCGCGTGGCTGCAGCTCAGTCCAGGATGTGTTTCAGCACATCAGTAAATTCAGTTTATGCAGCAGATAAAAGCAGTTGTAAAAATGTGTTGATGAATTTCTTTGGATTCGTCTTTTATGTTCTCGTTGAAGTTCTTGGAAAAGCAGATGATGTGCAGCTTGTTTCTGTGGTTCTTTAATGTCCCAGCTGGTCCAGACCCGGCTCTCTTCAGGTAGTGGATCTGCTGCGTCGAGTCTATGTGCTGGTTAGATTCTGGTTTAACGATCCGAAGTAAGCGCTAACTAAACCCACCAGATGAATGCAGTGTGTCGTGGAAGGCCGAGCAGAAAGTAGCATGACATTGAAAAACTACTCGCTGTCATGTCTTGTTTACTCTGAGTATCTGGGACAGTTTGAAGACGCCGTGCTGGGACACATGAAGTGATGATGAAGAGATGGAGACGTGAATGATGATGATGGGACACATGAAGTGATGATGAAGAGATGGAGACGTGAATGATGATGATGGGACACATGAAGTGATGATGAAGAGATGGAGACGTGAACGCGCTACTCAGACGTCCGTCACTTCCTGTTTAACGGCCGCTTTTAAAGGTTTGCTTGTTGATGGTTGTGATGAGCTCACAGGGACACAGGGACTGCTGTCTGTCTGTCCCTGCTCTCACGGGGACGTGTTGTCTGTCCGTCTCTGCTCTCACGGGGACGTGCTGTCTGTCCGTCTCTGGTGTGAGTTTCTTTGTAACGTGGAGTCATGACGTGACTCAGGTGTATGGATGGGTTGTCGTCATGTGACCTTTTTCAGTGACGCACCTTCAGATCACCTCTGAGGTTTAACAACGTTCTGAGAACGTGAACTGAACTGAGAGCTGTTGGTTCATTTCCTGTCAGTGAACTCATTGATCGTCACAGACCGCCCTTCCTGTCCTCACGAGGACCGTCGGGTTGGACGGAGACAATTCTGACCTCCGAGATTAATTAACACCAAATATTAGAACTGATAAATCAGTCTTATCTGCACCTGTGATTGGCCAAGCAGGAGTTCAGATTTAGCCTGAACAATCAATCAATCAATCAATCAATCAATCAAGACGATGCTGATTTTCTAATGTTTGTGAATCACAACATAAACATAATGAACCATGTTTTCTAATGCTGAGCAGGTTTGGGTTCAGACTGCAGGTCGCTGCTGTCTGGCAAGTTTAATGGACATGTCCCACAGCTCTGGACATTTCTGTCCTGAACAACTGTTCATCTAATCTAACAATGAATGAATGAATGAATGAGTGAATGAATCACTGTCTGTCATCAGTCGTTGTCGTGCTTGTGTCCGTCCGTCAGACAGCAGCTGGAGTCAAACATCTGCTCACATTTCTGATCAGATCTTTTGTTTTAAGGAAAAAAAATAATTCACACTTTATGGAGCCAAAGTTGGTGTTCAGACGTTTTGTTGAATTAGAAAAGAACTGTTGTGTAGACGTCCAAAAGATTTTCTGTCTGCTGACCGGTGAAGTGCTGGTGTTTGAAAAGCCGCTTTCCTGATTGGTGATCAATAATCCATCACAGCGATCAGTTTTTTCTGTCCTCTGTCGCACTCATTTGTGCTCCCACGCTCTCACATGAAGCTGCTCTTCATCATTTCATGACCTCCTCGTCTGCTCCGTGTTCCACCAGCAGAACCTCTCTGCGGTCATTTCCTCCAGATAATAAAAAAAACAGTTGTTCTGTGGGGANTTCTGTGGGGAACCCTGCGCTGTCGGAGCGGCGTTCTGTGGGGAACCCTGCGCTGTCGGAGCGGCGTTCTGTGAACTGATCCTCAGCTGTTTGTCACCAGTTCAGACCTTTGACTGACTGGTGGGGGTTGGAAGAGGAGGATGAAGGACGATGGCTCTCTCCAGCTGCTCTCTGATCTCCTCCTCTCTTGTGGTGAGGAGGCGGTTTGGGAGCGTTTCCATGGTGATGACTGACACCTTCCCAGTGCTCCCCGCTCCGCCCCCACACCAGCTGCTTCCCACCTGATCGTTAAGGGTGGTCCTCAGCACCTCCTCCTCTTCTTTGTCCTCTTTCCTCCTCCTCTCCTGACACTTGTTTCTCCTCCCTCCTTATCTTCCTGTTCTCTCCTCAGTCAGGTTCCGGTTTTCACGTACAGAGAACTGGTTTTGGGGTTTTGGTGTTTAACGGTACAAAGACGAGATTTAAGAAATATATTACAGAAGTGAAGAATCATTAATGTAAAGTCTGAGTTTCCATTAAAGATGTCTGAAGTCTGTCTAAGAGTGAAAAAGCTGCACAGCGTCTCCTCGTCCCTCTTAGAAAATGTAGGAATTTGCTTTTTCAATGATCCATCTGATGTTGCCCCACATTTCCCAGAATGCTTTTCACAGCACCAAGAGATGCTGCACTACAGTGAGGGGTAGGTGGAGGTGATGGTGTGCATGTACATTATTCTGAGGTGAAGCTGCTCATCTGTCTGTCATTCTGTGTGGTCACGGCGAGCCCGCCCCCTCATCCCATTGGCTCTGCACTAAGATGATGTCATGCACAAAAACAGCTGTGATGAAGAGTGCCAGTGATCTGTGATGAAGGTGGAAGGGTGAGCTGTAGATGCTGTTCAGGCCAGCATGACCTGATTTTGGCCCGCTGGGGGCAGCAGAGCGTCGACATACGTGACGTTAGTAAAGCGTGCTAATGTGTTAGCGGACACACAGCTCGTCTCTTCAGGTGACACCTTTCACATGACGCGCTGCTCTGTACAAACTTTATCGGCACGTGTGTGGTCTGACGGCAGACGAGCGACTCGTCCTCTGTCTGAACTGTGTGCGGACATGTTGACTTTTCTTTTCCAGTTTGTCCAATCAAAACCTCAGAATGTGTGTCTCACCATCGTCTCTCCTCTGTCTCTATCTTATCCAGATGGAGTCTCCGGTCTCCACCCCTGCTCCTCCTCCTCTCCACCTCCTCGCTCCCGTCGCCAATAGCGACATCTCGTCTCCGTGTGAGCAGATCATGGTTCGCACGCGCTCAGTGGCGGTGAACACGGCGGACGCCTCACTGGCCACCGAGCCGGAGTGCCTGGGACCCTGTGAGCCGGGCACCAGCGTCAACCTGGAGGGCATCGTGTGGCAGGAGACTGAGGACGGTGAGATTAACGTCTGAAAGACATGATGAAGCTCAGCCAGCAGTCTGCCTGTGTCTCCTATTGACAGCCATGAAACGAGACATGAAGGAGTGAGGGACTGACGGCAGAGTGAGGGACTGACAGCAGAGTGAGGGACTGACGGCAGAGTGAGGGACTGACGGCAGAGTGAGGGAGGGACGGCAGAGTGAGGGAGGGACGGCAGGGTGAGGGAGGGACGGCAGAGTGAGGGAGGGACGGCAGAGTGAGGGACTGACGGCAGAGTGAGGGAGTGACGGCAGGGTGAGACAGTGAGGGAGGGATGGCAGGGTGAGAGAGGGACGGCAGAGTGAGGGACTGACGGCAGGGTGAGGGAGGGACAGCAGAGTGAGGGACTGACGGCAGGGTGAGGGAGGGACAGCAGAGTGAGGGACTGACGGCAGGGTGAGGGAGGGACAGCAGAGTGAGGGACTGACGGCAGGGTGAGGGAGGGACAGCAGAGTGAGGGACTGACGGCAGAGTGAGGGAGGGACGGCAGAGTCCTGGCTGATAAAGAAACCCGTAAACATGCTTGGTCACATTCTCATTGTTTGTTGTCAGTGTTTTTTTGGAACATTAAACTGTCCTGCAGGTCGTGAAGTGAGCGACGTGACGTAAACATTAGGACGGTCTGATGAGAGCTTGTTACTTAAAGATGGAGGAAACACAAACAAAGATGTGCCCAGCAGCTGCTGACCAAACACTGATCTCTGAAGAAGTCCTAGTTAAAAGAGTCTCAGCTTTTAGTCTCACCTCATGAGGCCAGCGTGTCTCGTGTTGTTCGACCTGCATTATGAATGGTTGTATTTCTGCCATGTCAGCGCTTGGTTCCTCAGAACGCCGCGTTGTTTGACCTCAGCGCTGATGGCGTCGCTCAGGTCAAAGCGTGCGGCTTAACAAGACGTCACGCTGGAGACAAAAACCCAGAGTCAGACTGTGTCTCCTGCTCATGTCTTATGAAGCTGGTCTCCAGAAGACAGAAGATCCTGACTGGCAGTCAGATCACACACACACACACACACACACACACACACACACACACACACACACACACTCTGTGGCAGGCGTGGAGGAGGTGACAGCCATCTGCTCTCTCTGGCAGGAAGCTGTTCACACATCAGCTGCACACTGAGCTGCTGCTGCTGGACGCTTTGATCTGCTCCTCGTGGTGGGACGTTCTGGTAAAACACTCAGTGTCTCTCTGCACTCAGTCTCAGTCCTCCTGAATCACTGACGGGACTCGACCTCAGAGACCTGCTGGGTGCCATTTTAGAATGAAACCATTAAACATCTGTTTCCCAGCAGGGAGGAGCGTCTCACCTGACATCACCTGACACGTCTTTTTCCTGCTCCAGTAACTCATTCTGTGGCTCTCACTGTCTGTCTGTCTCTGTCCGTCTGTCTGTCTCTGTCTGTCTGCAGGCATGCTGGTTGTTAACGTCACCTGGAGGAACAAGACGTACGTTGGGACCCTGCTGGACTGCACAAGACATGACTGGGCCCCTCCACGGTACACACACGTTGAAGTCACTTGAAAACGGATTGATGAGTGTTCCTCGTGAAACGTTCAGTAACTGAACTCTGGGTTGTTGGTGGCGTGGACGATATGATCAGATACAGCTGGGAGACACCGGCCGTGTAGTTTTCTCATGCCTTCGTGCAGCTGTAGCTCTGTTCAGACTTCCTGCTTCTGTTTGCTGCTCACTGACTCTGTGTGTTTTCAGGTTCTGTGAGTCTCCCACCAGTGACGTGGAAATGCGAAGCGGCCGTGGTCGGGGAAAGAGGATGCGTCCCAGTAGCAACACGCCGTTGAACGACAACAGCAACTCCTCAGATAACAAAGGCAGCGGCAGCAGCAAGACGCGCGGCGCCGCTGCAAACAGCAAAGGTCGGCGAGGCAGCCAGACGGCCAGCGGCGTCGAGGACGTGAAGGCCAGTCCGTCCTCCGCTAAGAGGAAGACTAAACCTGCCTCTGATATGGAGCCCACCTCCAGCTCAGAGGACACCAAGGCTTCAAAGCGAATGAGGACTAACTCCACCGGCGCTTCACTCCCCCACCCTGGAGGTAAATCTGAACCTCTGCCCCCTCCGCAGTTGGACCGGACTTGCCCCTCCCCCGTGCTCATAGACTGCCCTCACCCCAACTGCAACAAGAAGTACAAGCACATCAACGGGCTGAAATACCACCAGGCTCGAGCCCATAACGACCACGATGTCCGATTGGACCAGGATGGCGACAGCGAATATGGAGATGACCCTGCCCTCCACCCTGACCCCACCTCCTGCAATGGTGCAGCCATCTCGCCTGCCCGCTCCACTACACCGAAAGGACGGGGATTTGACGCCCCGTCCCCCTCACCGGGGAAGCTGACGTCAAAGGGAAAGAAGAAGGCAGGAGAGGCTGAGCCTGATGTGACGGACGGCGGCGAGGAGGCATGTTTGACAGATGAAGCCAGCAACGACGGTATGGATGACAGAAAGGCCAAGAAGGCAGCCGGAGGTAAGACAGATAAACTGACCCAGAAAGGCTTGAAGCCGGCCCGACCCGTCGCCCCAGCTGCCCCCAGCGCCCCCTCACCCTACGCCCTGCAGGCATCCTCCCCTGCTCTGGGCTCAGTGGTACAGTCCATCCCCAAGAGCCCCCAGCTGAAGAACATCCAACCTAAACCCCCTCCACTGGCCGACCCCGCCTCCAGCCCCACCCTCGCCAAGGACAAGAAGAAGAAGGACAAGAAGAAGAGGGAGGGAGGGAAGGAGGGGGACAGTCCAAAGGCCACGGGTAAGGGAGGGAGGCCCGAAGAGGGCAAGAGTCCGTACTCAGAGGCGTCTGACGCTTTGCTCAATGGCTCCTCAGAAGCCCACCAGAGCCGGCTGGCCAGCATCAAGGCTGAGGCCGACAAGGTGTACAGTTTCTCAGATAACGCTCCCAGCCCATCCATCGGCGTGGCCAGCAGGATTGAGGCCGGCCTCGCCCCCCACCTCAACCAAAACGGAGCAGACAATGCGTCCGTCAAAACCAGCAGCCCTGCCTACTCCGACATCTCAGACGCCGGCGAGGACGGAGAGGGGAAGGCAGAGGGGGTGAAGGTCAAATCCGAACCTGACCAAGGGCCTCGTGAAGGGGCCAAGAAGGCACTGTTCCCCCCTCAGGCTTCCAGTAAGGAATCACCATACTACCCCAGCTACGACTCCTACTACTCTCCCAGCTACCCCAACCCCAGCCCAGGAGCGGCACCTGCAGCACCACCTCATGTGGAAGGAGCACAGGTGAAGGTGAAGAAGGAGGAGGAGCAGCCGGAGGTGGGGGAGGAGGGCAAACTAAAGGTGGAGCCTCAGGAGGAGAGGAAGGCAGAGCCGGGGCCTCAGCAGCCATCGGTTATCCAGCAGCGCTCCAACATGTACACCCAGCCTCTGTACTACAACCAGTACTACGTGCCCCCCTACTCCTACTCACCTGACCAGGCCTACCATGCCCACCTGCTGGCCTCTAATCCCGCCTACCGCCAGCAGTACGAGGAGAGGCAGCGGCAGGCCGACAAGAAGGCTGAGGGCAAAGAGCGGGAGCTGTGTGGGAAAGAGGAGTGGAAGCAGAAAGCCTCGGTGCCCCCCACCCTGTCCAGAGCCCCCAGCCTCACCGACCTGGGCCCTAAGGGGGTGCTGAACACAACCAAGCCCAAAGAGCCTCCGCCGGCTTCAGAACAGGCCAAGTCGGTCATCATGGCAAAGGGGGAGGACCCCAAGGCACCCACCGCCCAATCTGAGGGCCTGAAAATGAAGTTGAGTGAAGCAGGGCATCATGGGAAAGAGGAGACCAAGCAAGGGCTGGAGTCAGGCAGGCCGGCAGGTGTAGAGCCTGCCATGTGGTACAGACAGGTAACTGCATTTTTACACAGAATATCCACAGCATCCAGGTGCGTCTGTTCAGGCTGCGTTCAGGCTGCGTTCATGCTACGTTCAGGCTGTGTTCATGCTACGTTCAGGCTGCGTTCATGCTACGTTCAGGCTGTGTTCATGCTACGTTCAGGCTGCGTTCATGCTACGTTCAGGCTGCGTTCATGCTACGTTCAGGCTGCGTTCATGCTACGTTCAGGCTGCGTTCATGCTACGTTCAGGCTGCGTTCATGCTACGTTCAGGCTGCGTTCATGCTACGTTCAGGCTGCGTTCATGCTACGTTCAGGCTGCGTTCATGCTACGTTCAGGCTGCGTTCATGCTACGTTCAGGCTGCGTTCATGCTACGTTCAGGCTGCGTTCATGCTACGTTCAGGCTGCGTTCATGCTACGTTCAGGCTGCGTTCATGCTACGTTCAGGCTGCGTTCATGCTACGTTCAGGCTGCGTTCATGCTACGTTCAGGCTGCGTTCATGCTACGTTCAGGCTGCGTTCATGCTACGTTCAGGCTGCGTTCATGCTACGTTCAGGCTGCGTTCATGCTACGTTCAGGCTGCGTTCATGCTACGTTCAGGCTGCGTTCATGCTACGTTCAGGCTGCGTTCATGCTACGTTCAGGCTGCGTTCATGCTACGTTCAGGCTGCGTTCATGCTACGTTCAGGCTGCGTTCATGCTACGTTCAGGCTGCGTTCATGCTACGTTCAGGCTGCGTTCATGCTACGTTCAGGCTGCGTTCATGCTACGTTCAGGCTGCGTTCATGCTACGTTCAGGCTGCGTTCATGCTACGTTCAGGCTGCGTTCATGCTACGTTCAGGCTGCGTTCATGCTACGTTCAGGCTGCGTTCATGCTACGTTCAGACTGCGTTCATGCTACGTTCAGACTGCGTTCAGGCTGCGTTCATGCTACGTTCAGGCTGCGTTCAGGCTGCGTTCATCCTACGTTCATGCTACGTTCAGGCTGTGTTCAGGCTGCGTTCATGCTACATTCAGGCTGCGTTCAGGATGTGTTCAGGCTGCGTTCATGCTGCGCTGTCATATTTTTGTTTGTTTTGTCAGACAGTGTTGCTATCAAAGTATTATAGTCAGAAGTCTTCATCCTCAGCTGCAGCTGCGTGGGAATGACTGCTGGGTAACGTAGTTAGGGTGACGTAGTTTGGTAACGTTTGTGTTGGGTGGTTTATGAGCAGCTGCTCTCTGGATTCACACAACAGTTGTTTGAGTGGAAAGAAACTTCCCTCCGTAACACTGCTGTTTTTGTAGTTCAACAGAGTGATGAGAGTTCTCTACAGAACTGATCAGCTGATCCCACGTCAGTTAAACTTTAATCAGCATCTGTGTGTAAACTGTGCAGTGGACGTCACCGCAGCGGTCAGACTGGCAGCAGGTTGTCTCTGGCAGCTGTAACGCAGCTGGATCCAGTGGACACTGTTGTTTTAGCACATCTTCATCAGGTATCACCACCGCCAGCCTTCATGAACATGTCTTCTTCCCTTCTTCCTCTCTGCAGGAGCCAGACTCGCGCTTGTGGCCATACGTCTACCCAAACAAATATTCAGAAGCTCCTAAACCGCAGGAGGACGACAGGTGGAAGGACGACAGGGAGAGAGAGCGCGACAGGAAAGGGAAGGAGGAGAGGCAGCGGACAAAGGAGGGCCTCCAGAAAGAGGAGGCCAAGGAAGGGGTGGAGATCAGGACTCAGCTGCCTCCAGAGGATCACCGGGGGGGAGGGAAGGAGGCTCGCCCCCCCCACATGCAGTTCTCCTCCCCCTTGGCCCAGCACCAGGGCTACATGCCCTACATGCACGGACCTTACGCCTACACCCATGGCTACGAGCCCAGCCACCCCGGCTACAGAGGCATGCCCTCCGTCATGATGCAGAACTACCCTGGTAAGAAGGCGAGGGTGCACAGGTGTCCCGATGATTCAAACAACCTTTATTTCACCCAGCAAGAGTCCAGGAACACAGGACCAGCGTCAGAACATCAGTCCAGCAGCACAAAACATGCCTCTTTTTGAGAGGGAGGTGCTCAGATTTCTGTCAGTCTCACGTCTGTGTGTTCAGGACAGACATGGAGCCAGGACGTGGCTAGCTTAGCTTAGCTTAGCTTAGCTTAGCGACTGGAAGCAGGGGGAAACCAAAATAGATCAAAATAATCTATCTTTTAAGACAGAAGATAGGTTTTAAGATCGGTCACTGCACTGACGGTCCAATGAGAGGCTGTTCTGACAGGAAGCCCCGCCTACATCATTTTATATGTTAATGAATCAAATCTAACACGTTACCCAGTGAGCTTCTACAGGTGTGTCTAGTCTTTATGCTACGCTGGGCTAACAGCGCCCTGACTGCAGCTCTGCACACAGATTTGAGATTGATTTCCATTTTTGTTGAACTTTTCCATGAATTGTTTTACATTTCTCAAGCAGAAACAGCAGTTTTTTAACCGTTTGTCAGACAAAGCAGGTGTTCTGATGTTTTCCAGACTAAATAATCTGCTAAATGGAGAGTGATCAACACATTGATCACTAATCAAGTCGCAGCCTGAAAAAACTTAAGAGTGGGACTTCTGTAGCCATGAGACCACCTCTGTACGATCAGACCAGGATACAAAGAGTTTTGTGAGAGCTGCAGACAGGTGGGAGGACATTATTGGTCAAAAAGAAAAATTCAGTTCAGTAACTGTAAGACCCAAGCTCTGTGTGGGAGTGTCCTCCCCTCCGATCTCTTTCAGATTAGTATCAGTAGATTAAATTATTATTCAGCCTGGAACTCCAGAAACCTGCAGCCTGTGAACGTACCACAGCAGACGTGTGGATGTATTATCAGTGATGTCTCTGTGTTGAATCCAGACGACGGCGGTCTTACAGGAGCGTTGTTTGTCTTAATCTGATGCTGGAGGGTAAGATGAGCGTCCCTCTGACATGTCTCTGTCCTCAGGCTCGTACCTGCCGGCCGGTTACTCCTTCCCCTCGTACGGAGGAAAGGTGGCGGCGGGGGAGGAGGGGGAGAAGCCCTCCAGGTCCAGTCCCACGGTGAAGCCGCCCGGCGAGGCCAAAGCTCTGGACCTGCTGCAGCAGCACGCCAGCCAGTACAAGAGCAAATCCCCGTCCATCCAAGACAAGACCCCGCACGACCGGGACAGAGACCGAGACAGAGAGCGAGAGAGAGACCGGGAGAGAGAGGGAGACCGGCCGCGATCCTCGCCCTCCCAACGCATCCTGCCGTCCCATCATCACCTGGGATACCCGCTGCTGTCGGGACAGTACGACCTGTCCTACGCCTCAGGTGAGACTTCGTCTGTCCTCCTCCTGTGCGTAAACACGTCCAGGTATCGATATTCAGACAAACGTCAGAGTGGAGCTACGAGCCGAACCCGTCAGAGCCGTTCAGTTGTCATCTCTTTGTAGTTTGAAGAGTTGCGCCGGCCGTTTGTTCTGCTTCCATGAAGTCAGGTTGGATTTTAAAAAGGTCAAAATCAAAGTTATTCTCACTCTCAGACTCTGGATCCTACATTTCCCATAATGCAACTCCGTGGCGTCTCTCTTTAGACCCTCCCTGCCTCCACTCCTCCGGTTCTGAAGTTGTAGTTTGGGGTTTCCGTCCGTGTGGCGGCGGCGTGCTGCTCATTGTGCAGCATCGATGGCGTGCAGGTGAGACGTGAGACCGCAGGTATCAGACTGACGTCAGCCCTCAGAGATAACCCCGATGACATCACTATGACGTCACAGGGAGATGATTTCACTCCCTGACGAGTGAACTGAGCTTCGTGTGTGCGCGTTTAGATTTGTCTCACGTTATGACCCCAGGCTCCGTCCTCCACGTCCACGTCCAGCGCCCACACAGTAAGACACACTGAGCCGTTCGCATGTGGACGGCGTGTCCGCCATGTTGGATCTGTCTGACGGCCGTCTCTGTCTCACAGGCCTCTCCTCCTCAGCCATCGTCGCCAGTCAGCAAGCGTCCGCCCCGTCCATGTACCCCCCCGCACGGAGGTGAGAACGGTAAGAGACGCGCACACACACACACACACACACACACACACACACACACACACACACACACCCCCCCTCTTCATCACAGCCTTCATGTTGTAACTCGCAGTTTATTTTAACTTCGTGTCACTAAAAGTCTTCTCGTCTTCTCTTTGACTCACATGTCTGCAGCAGAGACATTTTGATAAAAACAGTCAAACACACACACACACACACACACACACACACACACACACACACACACACACCGCTGTTGGCGTGTCTTCCTGTCCTCTGCTGTCCTCTGCAGTGGATCTGTCAGTCTGCAGCACCACCTGCTGGACCTTCTTTAGGGCAGTGTGGAGATGTTTGTCTCGGTCAGTGTTGTGACTGTGGAGAGTAGAAACAGCTGTTCTCTGCACAGAAGCTTCAGTGTGAACGTGTGAATGTGTGAACGTGTGAATGTGTGAACGTGTGAATGTTGGTGTGTTTCGTGGATTGACTGACTCAGCTGTCTGTCCACAAACACCTGCTGCATGTACGAAGGAACTCTGCTATTAATACATGAATCCAGAAAGGTAGCGTGATCGTCGTCCTGTGAGCTGGCATCATGTCAGGTGTCACTGCTCACCTGTATCGATTATCACCTGTGTGAAGACACTGTCGGTCAAAGAGGTGGAAATGAGTCCAACGTGGTTTGACAAACGTTTGGCTTCAGAAACTGAAACACAAGTTGTGTCTGTAAACGTGTGATCTTCTCTTTTGACCAATCATGTCGTCTCACCTGTCTGCAGGCACACCTGACTGGCTCACCTCCACCCCGCCCGGAGTCATGTGACCGGATCACATGAGGAAACGTTTCTGTTTCGACATCAGTTCAATGGTGTTTGTGTACGTTTGATTTCCCTGCCTGGACGTCCAGCCAGCTGCTCTGCCCCTCGCTGGACTGCTGAGACTTCAGGAGGACTGAAGGCCTGATGCTGGTCCTGCTGGTCCTGCTGGTCCTGCTGGTCCTGCTGGTTCTGGACAGTACCGTGGTGCTCGGGTGGTGGGCAGCCCAGGTTTTGACTCACAGACTGAGGACACGGAGGACCTGGTGGGTGGAGACGTGTTGAGATGCTGCTGGTGGTTGGAGGAGCAGCTGTTGTTGTTTTGGAGGTGGGCGGGTCAGACCGTTCCGGGCGGCGGCGGCGCCGGGGGAGCGTTCAGAGTCGTGATGACGTCCTGCTGCGGTGGAGGACGGACGGGGCAGCAGCCTTCTGTCTGCAGAGCCTTCGTCGTGTCGTTTTACAGCACGTTTCTGTGACGCCCTCTGGCCCCCAGACTTTATCCGCAGTGACCTCTGACCTCTGGACTCCGCCGGACGCCGTCACACCTGGAAGCATCGCAGCTTCACAGGAAATAAAGATACTGTGGACGGAGGAGGACGGACCAATCAGAGGGCAGTGTTGGGACTGATGCTGCAGACTGACCGCCGGCGTCAGACTCCTCCTCCTCAGTGTGTAGCTGTACTGTACTCTGTGTGTGTGTGTGTGTGTGTGTGTGTGTGTGTGTGTGTGTGTGTGTGTGTGTGTGTGTAAATACTGTACAGAGGAATTATTTTAAAGAGCCTGTTGGATGCTGTTCGATTTCCTACTCTTCTTTTTGTCTGGTAGCCTCGGCCTCTGTTTTTCTACTGTTGTTGATCTGATATTAAACCTGTAGCTGGTGGAACAGCGCCCGAGCTCGGTGTCCTCATTTGTTCCCCCGAAGCACCTGAAGCACCTGAAACACCTGAAGCTCCTGAAACACCTGCAGCTCCTTCAGCAGCAGGTGCGAAAACCACCACTGACATCACTTCTGTTCAGTTTGTCAGCGAATAAAAATCAACCTATCTCAGAGTCCGTTTAAAAGCAGTAAATTTACCGTCTGATAGGAAGTTTTTCACCTGCACAGGGACCAGTTCACAAACACAGGGACCAGTTTACAAACACAGGGACCAGTTCACAAACACAGGGACCAGTTCACAAACACAGGGACCAGTTCACAAACACAGGTACCAGTTTACAAACACAGGGACCAGTTCACAAACACAGGGACCAGTTCACAAACACAGGGACCAGTTCACAAACACAGGGACCAGTTTACAAACACAGGTACCAGTTCACAAACACAGGGACCAGTTCACAAACACAGGGACCAGTTCACAAACACAGGGACCAGTTCAGACCCTCAGGGGCGTTTCTCTGGTTTCCACTGGGGGGTCCAGAGTCTTCTTTATGTCCTGATGTCCAGACGTCCTCCTGTCATCGATGAAGTTGACGCTCAGAACAACATGATGTGACGTCTTCGCTGAGTTCTGTCAAACTGGTTCATGGTTCTTCTGAGCGTTCTAAAGAGACCTTTAGGTTCTGGTTCATGACCTCTACAAACTCCTTTCAAAGTCCACTGACATCAAATGTCCAAAACGTGCAGAAAAGTGTCTCTGTGACGTTCTGTGGAAGCATCGTGGAGACACTCAGAGACACCCTGCGACTCGTCACACCTTCTCAGGTGAGAACTGATCTGCTGTCAGAACGTGAGCATCAGTCCGTGTCCTCTGATGTGCTCTGTGGACAGAAGCATGTGGACGCCTGAACGGGTGTCTGCTGCTCTGGACTCTGTGTCCTCCTGAGGAACCTGCTGAGGCGTCGTCATGGAGCCTCTGGAACAGATAAACAAAAGATGTTATTGATTCATTGATCAATGATCATCACAGAGAGGAAATGTCTTGAGCTTCAGTGTGAAGAAACATTCAAAGGTGATTAAAGGTCGTTCATCCACAGGAAATCGTCCAATCAAAGGCAGCGGTTACTGCTGCCCTGCTAAGCTAGGCTAGGCTCGTTAGCATGTAGCAGCTGTAGTTTATCAGGTGGGACTTTTAGCTCAGCTCTGGTGAGAAGTGGTTAGTTAGCTTTAGCTCAGGCTAACACCAGCTGACCTGCAGTCACCTCCGTCACTTCTTCTTCTCTTCTTTGCTCTTCTGCTTCTCTTCTTCTTCTCTTCCCTTCTTTTTCCTCTTCTTCCTCTCTTCTCTTCTTGTGTTCTCTTCTTTTTTCTTCTCTTCATCATCTTCTCTTCTTCTCAGGAAGTTTTCATGCAG
Source organism: Chaetodon trifasciatus (assembly GCA_037975065.1). Lineage (NCBI taxonomy): Eukaryota > Metazoa > Chordata > Actinopteri > Chaetodontiformes > Chaetodontidae > Chaetodon > Chaetodon trifasciatus. Next base: position 512,988 of record JBBMOE010000030.1, read on the forward strand.
TTTGTTTGTGTCCAGATGTCAAAGGTCAGATTCTCCTGACCTGAAATGTCTTTACTGTGTTGACTAATATTAACTTCCATCAGTCGCATCATTCCTATTGATTATTGAAAGGTTTCTGATCAGTTTACGTCCACTCAGCTGCAGTTTGACCTGATGAAGCTTTTCACCTAATCTGTTTGTTGTCCTGTTACACGATGTTGCCAGCCAATCAGAAACAAGCACTTTGTGTCGTCATGGCATCATAAAACTGTCCTCGTGATGCCTTCAGGGCCCAGCAGACAAACTGAGTGTTGTGTCTTACTCAGTGTGAGCTGATTTGCTTAACTTTAAACAACATACAACAGACATGCAGGTGGCACAGGTGACACACCTGTCAGCCCAGTAAAAGCACTAATACCACAGTGTACAAATACTGGTACAAGTAATTTTCTAAAAGTGTACAATTATCAGCATCAAAATACACAAAGTACCCAAAGTAAAAGTACTGATTGTGCAGAATGCCTCGTCTCAGTGGTTCTGTCTTTGGATGGTGGCTGTTGATGCTCTGTGTTCATGACTTTCGTGCTGCAGCTGGTGAAGGTGCAGGTGAGCAGGTGAGTGAGTCCCAAATCGACCACCAGGTGGCACCAAAGTTTCCAGATTCTTCCTGCAGTGAGTTTAAAACAAAGAAAAGAGCCGAAAGGTGTAAATGTGACGAACTGCTTCAGTTACTTCATGTCACAGCCCAGTTAGAAAACAGCCGAGTTCACAACAAAAGAGACACAATGTCTTATCTTATCTTATCTTATCTTATCTGAATGATGCCAGAGGACACTTTGAGTCTTAAACTGGAAATGTTTTTTTCAGTTTCTCCTCTCTGAACTTTTACTGCTTTTCTTTCATCTATGATAATAAATTCAATTCAACGTGTTTCTGATGTCGAAGCTTTGCGTCTTTCATTCATGTCAACAAGTCCATGAACTGAGAGGAAACACTGCTGTCTCCCTGAAGCTGTCCGTCCATCCGTCCGTCCGTCTGTCTCCTCGTCTCCTCACAGTGACCCAGGTGCCACACCTTGATGGCCTGACAGTGAGCAGGTGAAAAGACCCCAGCAAAGCTCTGTACCTGCCGCACAGGTGATGTTTGCATCCTGGTGGTCGCCTCTGCAGCCTCTTTCTGTCTCTGCGGTGAAGCCAGCAGGTGGCGCTGCAGCAGGGACATGTGATCAGGTTCAGGAGCTTCTCCTCAGTGAACAGAGACATGATGTTTTAGCCTCAGTGTGACTTCTCCCTCCAGATGTCATGAACATCATCAGACCGGCAGAGAGCTGCTAACAGTAGATGCTAATGGCTAATTCAGCTAACTGTTAATGAGACACATGGAAATAAATAAAGGCTAAAAATCAGGTAGTAACTTCTGACTTCCTGTTTACATGTCAAAGCATCGTGTCGTGGTGTCTCAGCTCTAAATGATGCTCAGGCGTCCTCATGTAATGTGACAGTTGGGCCACAGGGTGGCGCTGCTGCACATGAAACGTCTCAGCTGCAGACTGATTAAAGGGAACGTCCGCTTGAGTCCTGCAGACACACACCTGCAGACACACACCCTGCAGACACACACCTGCAGACACACACACCTGCAGACACACACACCTGCAGACACACACCTGCAGACAGAAACCTGCTCAGCTTCACTTTGAGCTTCGTGTTCATCGTCATCATCCTCAGTCCAGCTCACCTGACGTCAGCGCTGCTGAACACCTGCTCATGTCCGTCTTTAAGTGTGTTAGAATTTAACAGAAACGTCAGCGAAAGAATCTTCAACCTGTCTGAAGGAAGTTCAAACACCATGTCGCCGCATTCAAATCCAGAAAAATGAAAAATCATTTTAGAATCTAGATTCATTTTTATTTCACTTGTTTTAAGAAAATACGATGTAATAACAAACCCTGTGTGTGTGTGTGTGTGTGTGTGTGTGTGTGTGTGTGTGTGTGTGTGCGTGTGTGTGTGTGTTATATGGACACTTGATTCATTTCAGATTTAGACTTACAGGTAGATTCATACCTGGCACAGCAGCTGATTTTGGCCCCTGAACGCCACATTCTTTCTGTTCCTTCAGACGTCAGCTTTTCCCGCGCTTTTACTTTGATACTTCCTGTTCGACATGCTTTTATTTTGACGCGTAGATCGTGTCACTTCCTATATTGCTTCTGTTAAACAGTGTGAACCTGAAGCAGCTCGTCTCTCAGCAGCAGCGGCAGCTCCGCGCCGGACGGACGGACGGACAGACGGACGGACAGAGTCCCCGCTGGACATCAACGGACCTGAATGAGGACAGCTCGGTACACTGAGGTTAGACTGTAAGATAAACCTGTGAATGTGTGAGGACATGCTGCTGGTACCATCACTGTAATACTGCTGGTACCATCACTGTAGTACTGCTGGTACCATCACTGTAGTACTGCTGGTACCTCATACTGTCGGGAACTACAAGCACTGTAATCGATTACCAGGAGCAGCGGTACTATTATTGATCTTAGAGGCAGCGTGAGGTCTGTCTGTAGTATTAGTCGCAGTACTGGCTATAGTAGTTTTGATAGTAGTAGCAGTATTAGTATATTGTCGACGCTGCCAGTGAATCTCAGTCAGATTCAAACGTTGTACTTTGTGCTGGATCACATTCATCTGACAGCTTTAGTTACTGGTTCCTTTCATTTGTAACGTGATCAGTTAATTAATTACTGATTATTGATTACAGATTACAGTGTGCTGAGTTACTCTGTCTGATCGGAGCTGCTGTCATTCACAGTTGGACTAATAAACAAACTGAGAAAAAAGACAAAGATCATTTACTGAAAAAACTTGAGCACAGTAAATATTACTTTGAAGGAAAAGTGTCCTTCAGGGCCTCCGTAGTGTAATGAGTACTCTCATTGTAGATACTTGAAGTTTTTTTGCTGGTAATAGCTGCTGTACTCACACACAGTACAATTTGTGGTATTGCCACTTTTACTTGTGTACTTATATGACTAGATGATACCACATTCTGCCGTGCAGTGGTGGAAGAAGTACTCAGATCGTTTACCAAAGTAAACATCATGATATAGTACTTTAATTACAAGTACAAGTACTATCAGTCATTTCCGACGCACATATGACTTCACACAGCGACGGCGCAGCATCGGGGGCAGTTCTGGGGTTCAGCATCTTGCCCAAGGACACTTCAGCATGTGGACTGCTGAGGCCGGGATTCGAACCGCCGACCTCCTGATTGACAGACAAGCGCTCTAGCTCCTGAGCCACAGAGGTTAAAAATGCTGTTCTGTGTTAATAATCTGAATCTGCAAAGTGACTAAAGCTCTGAAGTAAACATAGTGGAGTAAAAAGTATCATTTCATAGAAGTACTCAGTAAAGTACCTCCAGTACTTAGTTAATGTGCTCGCTTACTCTCACGCTGTCGGCCGGTCGTCTCGTTGATCGATCAGAAAGTAGTGAACGTTTCAGAGTGTTTCCTCCTCAGCTGACTGTGTGCGGAGCTGATCTGAGACCAGTCAGTCTGTCTGTGTTCAGAGTCGCTGTGGCTCTAAAAACTGACTCCCTGTCAGTTTAACTGACAGCAGAAACGTTTTCCAGCAGCAGAGTGAGCATCACAGGCTAGCTGTTTCCCTCTGCCTCCAGTCTTTATGCTAAGCTAAGCTAACAGGCAGCAGACTGCAGCTGTGTGAGAGGAAACGTGACTGAGAGAGACTTTAAACGTCCAATCAAAAAGCTTCATGAATACACTCATCAGCTGTGGCAGTTATTCATCATGCCAGCACACACACACACACACACACACTCACTCACACTCATGAAGTATTCACATCCTATACTGCAGTAAAAGTACCAATACACACTGTAAATGTACTCAGGTACATTCCAGCTCAGGTTGCTCAGGTGACGTGCTCAGGTGCTGCAGGTGTTGTCGTGTGTGGACGCAGGAAGTGAGGCTGACTTTTGGTTTTGGAGGAATATGATTTTCCTGCAGTTTGCATACGTCGATGAAGAGGATGCTGCTGTGGTGGAGACGTCTGACCAGCAGGAACATGCTAATGGTCTGGTTTCAGCGTCGGCCGGCGGATCAGCCACAGTCACTTATCAGACACCTGAAGGTCCACGTCGTCCAGAGCTTTCAGCCCCTTCACAACGTCTTCATCGAGGCTTCGATCCGCTAACGTTCAGGAACTGCTCTTAGAGGAAAACACGAGCTTCATCGTGGAAATACGAGTTGGACTGGATGCTGCAGACTCAAGGTCGTCTTACTCGCTTTAACCACGGCCCTCAACGTAATGATGAGCTCACTGAGGACGACCAACCACAGCGATCAATAATCCAAACCAATAATCAAAAACAGCATCATGCACATGAAGAATGAAAACGTGTTGTTGTCCTGGTGAAGACGGTGGACACGTGTCCTGGAGAGACACAAGGAAAACCCAGAGCACAAGACCCAGACTCCCACTGCAGGAGGAGCTGGGGGAGGCCACATGCTATCAACTAGCAAGTGTTAGCATTAGCATGCTCACACAGTGCTAAACATCAGCGTATTAGCATTGTTTTTGTAAGCGTGTTAGCATGCTGTTAGCATTTAGCTCAGTCTGAGTGCACAGAGCTGCTAGCATTGGTTGAAGGCCTCCTCCCGGTTTGATTGATAAACTGATGATTGATTAATGATCGGTGGATGAAGCAGGAAGTTGGAGCTTGAAGCTGCGTCTTGTTGGAGCAGTTTTCCTGTCAGCCCCCCCGCAGACATTATGGGATGTCCTGCTCCCGTCACAGCCGGCGCCTCCCCGAGGTGCCTGATTTAATCAGCGCGCTGAGCCTCCTTCAAGAGGAAACCAACAGACGTCTCCATGGATACCAGGGCGAGGAGGAGGAGGAGGAGGGAGAGAGGATCATGCTTGTTGCCATGGCAACTGTGGTAGAGACGTCCGTGCTGGTGGACTCGTCCTCAGATCGTTGTCTCATGATCAGGTCTTCAACGTTTGTTCAGATGAAGGTTTCAGCCTCCATCAACACAAAGCAGGAGCCTCCTCTGGGGAGGTCAGAGGAGGTGACACGAGGACATGTCTCATGGGAGGACAAGTCGAGGACATGTGGACATGTGATGATGAAGAATCATCAGGAGCACGATGAAGATCAGAAAATCAGTCATTGATCAGAGCAAATAATCTACACCTACAGCATGTAGTACAGTCTGAAGTACAGTCTGAAGTACAGCATGTAGTACAGTCTGAAGTACAGCATGAAGTACAGTCTGAAGTACAGTCTGAAGTACAGCATGAAGTACAGTCTGAAGTACAGTGTGAAGTACAGCATGTAGTACAGTATGAAGTACAGCATGAAGTACAGCATGTAGTACAGCTGAAGTACAGCCTGAAGTACAGCATGTAGTACAGCTGAAGTACAGTGTGAAGTACAGCATGTAGTACAGTCTGAAGTACAGCATGTAGTACAGTCCGAAGTACAGTCTGAAGTACAGCATGTAGTACAGTCTGAAGTACAGTCTGAAGTACAGCATGTAGTACAGTATGAAGTACAGCATGAAGTACAGTCTGAAGTACAGCATGTAGTACAGTCTGAAGTACAGTCTGAAGTACAGCATGAAGTACAGTCTGAAGTACAGTCTGAAGTACAGCATGTAGTACAGTCTGAAGTACAGCATGAAGTACAGCTGAAGTACAGTGTGAAGTACAGCATGAAGTACAACCTGAAGTACAGCATGTAGTACAGTCTGAAGTACAGCATGTAGTACAGTCTGAAGTACAGCATGAAGTACAGCTGAAGTACAGTCTGAAGTACAGCATGAAGTACAGCCTGAAGTACAGCATGTAGTACAGCTGAAGTACAGTGTGAAGTACAGCATGTAGTACAGTCTGAAGTACAGTCTGAAGTACAGTCTGAAGTACAGCATGTAGTACAGCATGTAGTACAGTCTGAAGTACAGCATGAAGTACAGCATGTAGTACAGCTGAAGTACAGCATGAAGTACAGCTGAAGTACAGTGTGAAGTACAGCATGTAGTACAGTATGAAGTACAGTCTGAAGTACAGTCTGAAGTATAGGCTGAAGTACAACATGAAGTACAGCTGAAGTACAGTGTGAAGTACAGCATGTAGTACAGTATGAAGTACAGTCTGAAGTACAGTCTGAAGTACAGCATGAAGTACAGCATGTAGTACAGCTGAAGTACAGCATGAAGTACAGCTGAAGTACAGTGTGAAGTACAGCATGTAGTACAGTATGAAGTACAGTGTGAAGTACAGTCTGAAGTACAACATGAAGTACAGCTAAAGTACAGTGTGAAGTACAGCATGTAGTACAGCATGAAGTACAGCCTGAAGTACAGTCTGAAGTACAACATGAAGTACAGCTAAAGTACAGTCTGAAGTACAGCATGAAGTACAGCATGCAGTACAGTCTGAAGTACAGCATGTAGTACAGCTGAAGTACAGCTGAAGTACAGCTGAAGTACAGTGTGAAGTACAGCATGTAGTACAGCATGTAGTACAGTATGAAGTACAGCATGAAGTACAGCCTGAAGTACAGCATGAAGTACAGTCTGAAGTACAGTCTGAAGTACAGCATGAAGTACAGTCTGAAGTACAGCATGTAGTACAGTCTGAAGTACAGCTGAAGTACAGTGTGAAGTACAGCATGAAGTACAGTCTGAAGTACAGTCTGAAGTACAGCCTGAAGTACAGCATGAAGTACAGTCTGAAGTACAGCATGAAGTACAGCATGAAGTACAGTCTGAAGTACAGCATGTAGTACAGCATGTAGTACAGTCTGAAGTACAGCATGCAGTACAGCTGAAGTACAGTCTGTGTTGTCACTGTCTGCAGGGGCTCATTGAACTGATTGACTCATTGATCACAGTATCAGGTTACCATGTTTTTTTATGGTACAGTAAGTACTCGTATCCTTTACCAAAGTAAAAGTATAAATACCACACTGTGAAAATACCTGTCAATGTGCAACAGTTAACAGTGTGAAGTGATTCGATCGATCGATCACTTCTACAGACCAGACCTCCTGCTGGTCTGCAGCTGGACTGACGTCTGTGTGAAGGACTCAGGACGGTCTGCACTGAAGTCTGAAGGTGCTCCTGAGCGCCTCCCTGTGCTCCTCTACGGCACCAACAGCCTGCAGCGTTAGCATTAGCTGACGCTAGCTTATAAAGGTCAACAAACGACCGGCAGCCACCACAGCACAAAGTCCAAGTCAGGCTAACATTACCGCCAAGCGAAGGTGATGTTGTGATTCTGTGGTCGTAGCTGAGTGTTAGCTGACGCTAACTTGCTTGCTAACACGGACAAATTGCCACATAGCTAACAAAACAACATCAGCTGATCTGGCTAGCTTACCATCGCAAATGATCAGCTAACGTTAAGAAACCACCCACAGCAGGTGAAAGTATCCAAGTTTGATCAGGAAAATGTACCTGAAGTATTGAAGTATTGACAGTAGAAGTACTGCGTGATGATCACGTCCCCTGTGTCTGCTGTCCTCTTGTCTCTGGTATCTTTAGATGATCACGTCCCCTGTGTCTGCTGTCCTCTTGTCTCTGGTCTCTTTAGATGATTGTGTCCCCTGTGTCTGCTGTCCTCTTGTCTCTGGTCTCTTTAGATCATTGTGTCCCCTGTCTCTGTGGAGTACTTGTTGTGTACTTCGGTGGGACTGAGAGCAGACTTGGACTTCAGTGAATTCTGAATCATGTCAGTGTTAAAGGGATGTTTGGATGGCGCACAGGTCTGCTGTTCGTGCTCCTCATTGATCTGTGATCTGGAATCAGGCTGATCAGGTTGATCACATGACGTCCTTCAGTCTGAGTCGTCCTCAGACGTCTTTTGGTTTGTGTGTCTGTTAGAAAACTGTGTTTCTGTTCTGAGCTCAGCGGACGAGAGACGAGTAGCGGCCTCTTTTATGCAGTTACCATGGCAACAGAGGAGAGAAGACCCTCACTGTCGTGTGTGTGTGTGCGTGTGTGTGTGTGTGTGTGTGTGTGT